>OZ012659.1:109770567-110337585 GCA_963942545.1 Oxycera nigricornis | reverse complement strand
CCAAATGTGAAAGAAATATTTTCAGGCAAAATTTATTTCCTGAAAATGATTTTACAACTTTCAACAAGAGATTTATTTCTAGACGTCGTTAGAAAAGTAGACATTTTATGTGTGTGTTTTATTGTAGTTTTATCAAACAGTTCCAGTGAGCTATTTTTTAAAAAAATCTGAATAAATTTTGTACAAATTTTATCTAATTTTCTTCTTCTTTCATTTGCTCTGCAGTAAATGTCGCTGAGGCAACATCAAGCATATTCCACCTAAAGATTTTTTTCGAGTATTATTACTCATAATTCCAAGCAAATGGTTCCGTGTATTTAGAATGATATATGTATGTATGTACATACCAGTGATAACATAATAGTCACCGCATTGAATAATCTTCAATAAACTTTATCAATGTTGAGACGGAAAGTTGAAGCTAAATTACTCATTTTTTATCATTTCTAAATCATGTAAAAAAAATTAAACAAATATCAGGTGACATGAAAAACATTTTCCTTGTAGGCTTACGAGCTCTTCGACAAGCAATGCTAGCTCCCGGAAACAATGCATACCAGCCGTGCTATTACTAAGTGAAACTAACCATACTCACAGTTGCAAGATAAGGCAAACGATATTCAAGATAAATGTAGTGTGAATTGCAAAACAATTTAAAGTTATTTAGAAACAAAACTGAGCGCTGTGAAAATATTTTCAATGATTTTCATTAAAAAGTGTGAGTGGACGCTAGGAAAAATTACAAAAATCAATCAACCATGCTTAAATAACCATTTCAATTTTCATCAATAACTAATTCAGTTTCCTTCTTGTCGTAATTGCTCCATTTTTAATTGGGTCTCCATCTACGCTACCATCACTAGCAGCTCTGAAAGACATCATCATTTCCTTTTGGCCTCATCGAAACGAGACCAAAACAATCGAGCTAATTGATTAAGCGGCTCTTGAAAGTTGACACAGACGTGGATGGTCTTTTTGATTATGTCTCTTTGTTGCAGACGATGTCGCCACCACCGTCATCTTCAACACATCTTTCACCATAGAGTTAGTTATAGGGCACCTCCACCCAGCCCCATATGAGTTCCACATATGGTAGACATCGCATCGTCTCATAAGCAAGAGGAACCTTATTCATATGGGGATCATACGAGCCATCGCGTGGCTCCTCATATTGACGCAAATCTACTTAAGTCGCCGGAGATTGGAATCGCTTCGCTTACTCTGGCAAATTGTTTATCTGGCTTCAAAGTTATTTATTGCAAAATCATAAGACCAATTAACACTTGAATGCTAGCTGCCAGAACAATTTGCAATGGTGGGGATCAACTCGCTAAACAAAATGACGATAACGACACCGGCAGCCGGATATCGAGAAGAACTGTCTGAACTGGCAGCAAGACCAATAGAAGCGGATGAGAAATGGGAATGGATGCATCTAAAGGTCCTTTTGTGCAGAAGATTGATATTTGTTTGCTTTTTATGAATTATTCCTTTAGTTGACGTGAGACAGGGAAGCTTCGAATTAACCCAGACGTTGACGACAGGAAATATAGTTAGCTTTAATATACATATGTATATCCTTTTCATTATGGATTCACAGTACACCTGCTAAGTTATGGTCTCATAAAACATAATGGAAATAAAATTGTTCAGATATCTCCAATCATTTTTTTGTCGATACAAATTAGGAAGCGGATAGTGTACATAAATATAATTTTAATACTCTATGTTTTGTATCTATTTAATCTTTTTTTCGGGATAATATGTCCCCCTTTTTTGTTACGACCGTCTCATGTACTGTACAACATTATCAAACAAGGAACAACGCATCGTCACACAATACACATATGAGATAACAATGATCAAAACGAAGAGATTGCGTCAATTAAATGAAGAAGAATGATGAACCAATTGACAAAAATATATTACCTATATTATTCGTAAGTATCCTGAACAGTCTTCGCTAATCAAGCAGCTAGCACATTGTGAGCTGAGAATTTTCGGCTGGAAAATCTGGAGCACGCGGCCCTCCATGAAATTTTCTGCGAAGTATGTTTTACATATGTTTCCAATGGCTAAACTAAACTTCTCTAACTACAGAAACTTCGCTATCCATCTGTTTCGTAGGTTGGGCAGCATTTTAACGGAAAAGGATCACCGCTAGCACCTTAAATGAGCATCTCAACACTCCTCTTTTTTTTCAAATTTTTCACCAAAGTGGTTGCGAAATTCTTGTGTGGACTTTTTTGAATTCATCAAAATCAATTGTATACAGCAGCGGGAAACTGTTTTATTGTACTTGAAAATGTTTTTAACATAAATAGGCAAATTCAATAAGCTTTACATAATTTTATGGCGACTTATTCTCTGCATTACCCAATTTTTCGGTTGATGATGCAAAAATTGACATTTTCAAAAAAAACCAAATTGATACGACGATATTAAACATGACATCTTTTTGATGATTACTACAGGCGCGTTGGGTTGTGACCACAAGTGTACCTACTTTAATTTTGAGCTTTAAGTCCTACCAAAAATATTAATTGTGTTTGCTAGCAGATATGCAACAATTTACGGCTCCTTTCCATAAACTTAAGAATTATGTTGACCTTTCAAAAGTCACGCTAAATATATCAAACCGCAAAATATTACTTGCCACGTGAAAGATTCAGATAAATTATCCAACACAATATTAACGATGAGCTTCGGTATCAATAAAGAGATAAACTTAGCCAGAATTTGATGCTGCTACCATCGCATCGTACCTTAAAGAATTTACGCCAAAAAAAATAAACAAGGGTAGCGTCCACTTTTAAAGCTTGTAGCAAGATATTGTTGATTTAAAAAAAGACTCCTGACAGCAAAAAATCCTCACAACAAGGCAACTTTTTGTGAGTGCACATTTTATTCGATTACCATCTCTCCCATAATCAGCAAATATATTGACAAAAGCATCCATTCAAAAGTTAGGTTCATTGCAAGACGACCATAAATCGAATAAGATTTAAAACATTGTTCGAAATAAATGAAATTTTTGAAAATAAACTTCAACAACTCCCTACGTGAATTATTAACCCATACTAGATACGAATGTCACATTGCTTTGACAATTCGCTAATGAAAAATGGCAGCCAAAAATTTTATCACTCTTATTGAATAAAGAGTCCTAATCACTTTTTATTATTTTATTGGAAATTTGATTTGAATTGAGAATACGTTTTATGGAATTTCCTGAAGCGAATTCCAAGAACTGATTATAATTGCCGGTCGGCGAGATAGGCTTAAGCTTTGAACAGACTTTAATGCATTTTAGTTTTCAAAATGGATTCCTTAGTCAGTTATAAAAATTTTGCTTTTTTTTATTGAACAAAACTAACTTTAAAACGCTGAATTTGCAGTTACGAATAATGTTATTTTTTTCATTTTAATCGAAGCATTTTTTGTAAGAAAATTGATGTTATAGTGAACACAATGTTCATGCTTGTAGGAAGAGAATAAACTCTGATGCTTATAGTATAATAAATATATTATTCAGGTTTTTATATAGGGCGTTTTTTAAAGGCATAAAACTTCTCAAACAAATAAAACACAGATAAATTATAAAAATTGTCAATTTTTTCGCTTCCTAAGCTTGCAAATTTCATGACATTTAGTGTTTAAAAATAATTTCTGGCATATTACCACCGCGTTTGCGTTTTAGGAACGCCATTTTTCCAATTTCGCACCACTTTATCTAGCATAGCCAACCTTATTTCGCCAATACCGTGTCGAACATTGACTTCCAAGTCATCAATAGTTGCTGGTTTGTCTGCATAGAAAATTATTTTGACATGCCTTACAAAAAGAAGTGCAATGGAGTCAAATCACATGATCTGGGTGGCCAGTTCCCAGGGCCATTTCTTGAAATAGTTCGTTCACCAAAGGATCAGCCCAACAAAGTAGTGGTTTCACGCCCTGTGTGGCATGCTGCGCCATCCTGTTGAAAGCATTTGTCCCTCAAATGATTCGCATTGATGTTGAAACTCAAAAATTTTACGTATTTCTCCTCGGTGCCATTAACAGTAATGTTGATTCCGCGTTCAGATTTGAAAACAGGACCAATTATGCCACCGGCATATAGTGCCTTTTTCGGGATCTAATGGAACTTACAAAGTCTTTTGAGGATTATCCTGACACTAAAAATGGCAATTTTGATTATTTACGCACCCATGAAGCCAAAAATGAGCCTCATTGCTGAAAATGATTTGAAGGTAAAAATGCGGTTCAACTTCCAACTCATTATCAGCTTATTCATCGAACATACGGCGCAAGTGATGATCCAATGGCTTCAAGTGATGCACTAGTTGGATCTTATACAATTTTCTTATGATTGACAGAGGCCAAATTGTTGAGAACGGCGTCGAATCGATAAATTTGGAACCTCAGTCATACTATCGTCTACATTAGCGATAGCTGCCTCGGTAAGCACTGTACGAGCTCGTGTTGGATGAACATTGTCCGATAGAGTATACGTGAACATAAATTTTTCCATCGCGTTGGGTATGAGCTGCTCAGATAGACGATTATGAACACCATAAATCTATAATCTATCAGTTAGCCGCACAGAACGAAAATTTTGAAAATAAATTTCCACTATTTCGGGACGTTGTTCGGGTGTAAGTTTTTAGCACTACCGTCGCGCCCGTTGAGTACACAGCGCTCGTGGCATAAACAGAAACTAGCGCCTTGTGAAGACGGTTCAACGAAGCTCAGTTTCCGTTGCATGAACCAACCGGGACAGCAAGAAAAGAGATGTCTAGCGAAAAGGTCAAATGTAAGGCCACGCTGTGAAGCTTACAGAAGTCTTTGTATGGAAATTTGTAAAAGCAAATTAAACATAATGTTAAAATAAGAGCAAAATTTGACAGCTACAATGACACATATCCCTATTGGAAGCTATACGCCTTTAAAAACACGCTGTAGTATAGTATATATTATTCAGATTTTTGGATGCATTTTAATTTGGTTCGGCGATCAGAAATCAACTGAATACAATAATATATATAATGTTTTGCTGATCAGACTCATGCGATGTATTTTTGTGCCTTCCACAAATTTTAAAACAGTATTTTTATGAGCAAATGTTGACAAAATGTTATCAGCGAACATAATTTTAGTAATGGGTATTCTAAATTCACGTCACTTCTGTTGATAAGATAAGTAACCGTGGAATTCCCATGCAAGATATAATATGCATAGCAATCTGCCCGTCCTGCTTTACTATTTTCGCCGTCATTCAAAATTCAAAGGGTTAACATATGAACCCCTTCGGCCCGAGCAAGCCACCTACATCCCTGCTAATTACTTCACTCCACATCAGTCTCAACAGGAAAACATTGTCTGCTCGCCATGTCGCGTTCAATGGCTGCACTCTTAAACGCTAAAAAGGATAACAAGGAAAATAACACGGACAGATGGAATACGTACTTGCAGCGCGATGCCATTTTCAAGCAACACACTTCCATAGCTCCAGTTGGGCTGGGGGTGGTTTTGCTCCTGCGATATACACCTAGAGTGCGTCCTCCGTGCAGCTCCCTTTTCCCGGTGACTCGTCCTCTGCTCAGTGCGGCGCTGCGTCACTACGGCCAGGGTGTGCAGTTTGTCATTCAATTGGGCGGCCCCAATGGAGCGAAGGGGATGAATGAACAGATAAGGGACGGGGCCGGGACACTATGTCACTATCAACACAACCTTTTCTCTGATTTTCTTCACGCAGAATTTTTCGCCAGGCTCTGATTTCTTTCGCAATTACGGATCTTTTAGGCACTTTACTATTCGAAGGTGCGTAACTACCCCCTTCTGGATTCACCGCCGCGTTCGTGTCACCACCGGAACCGGAACAAGGCTTATATGAAAATAAAGTTAGCAAACACCTCTCTTGGCGACCAAAACGGCCAAACGCACAGCAAACACAAGCAACGGTCCGTCGAAGACTGGCTCAACTGGAGGAAAAATATAAACATTAACTTTATAAAATATTTTAATTTCAAAAACTGCCGCTAGGAAGGTTTGAATGCGAAACCTTTAGTTCTTTCGGCGCTCGTGCAATGCAGGGGAAAGCACGCAGCAATCACAGATAAAAAACACTGGAAGCTTTTCAACATTACAGTGCTGCACTGCAAGAATCTATCGCTTGACAATTTCCACGTTGTTTGTGGCTGTCGGCTGACTTGAAGAGGATTCAGAAGTATCGTAAGCTTCGCCAAGTGCCGTTACTGATGTAGTGAAGTTTAAGTTGAATCTGCCGTCCCGCCCGCCTTCTCTTCTCTTCGTTCCACGAGTAGCGACGAAAGGGAAACCAAATGTTGTTGTAGCGAAACGCCAAAGCTTTGCGAATTGTCCGCTTTTGCGCAGTCGTCGTTTGTTTCGTTTCTGCACAGTGCGTCTTGGGAATGTCGTGGCTGCAAAGAGCTTGCGTCTCGGGTAGAATAAAGATTTTATAACATCGAGCATCGCGACAACTAATGGACAGTGTGGCATTACTACTATGTTTATTGTACCAGCTAGTGCTGTCGTTTTTTTACTACTGTTGTAGTATTTGCATTGAAAACTATCCGGACTCTAATTCAACGGCAACTCGATCATCCGGACGAATTGAAATTCTTGACGGATTCCGTAGGCATTCTTTTATCCAAAAAAATGTACGTCTAACATCTGGGAACATTATCCGGAGCATAAAGATGGTAGTCTACTAAGCGTACACTTTGATCATGCGACATACTAAATCATTCATAATTTAAATGAGGATCAGCCATAACGATATACTTGGATCCTGCATGCACAATTCCTACGTTCCACGTGCTGCATTGCGTCATGCGCTCTACATAATTCATGGCATGTCATCGACTGGACAAGTGTAAAAGGATCATTTATAATCTCATAAACTTGAATCACAAAAACCACGACTATCCGTGGGAATGACGACCATCGATTTGTTTAGAAATTGATTAATTTTGATCACACATGATGCGGTTCTTAGACCTATGCGTGAGTATATAGATTTTAATATTGTACATAGAGTTACATCCCTTCCTATAATTTATAATAAAGTAAGATTTTTGTACATAAATTTTAGGATAAAACAACTGTAGAGTAGAGAAATAAAATTAGAGTTAAATCTGAAATCAGCAAGCGTTTTACTGACGAATACTCTCCTGCCATAGTAAGCTTTAGAAATACATAACGCCGGCATTTCCAGCCATTAAGACTAGCGCTTGTCGCTGGGTATTATGAAAGTTTTTTAGACATTCATTCAGAAATGATTATAAATCAAAACGGATCACAAAAAGTATTTTTGAGTTTCCTCGTTTAGTCCAGTAAAATTATCTGGATTATGTCGTCAACCGTGCATTTTGGACTGGCAAGCAAATTTTTATTGCAATGTGTCGCCAGTTCAACAGTTAGCATAAGTTCAAGTTTCTGGGGCTGTAGCTCTCAATCATCTGGAGGTCACGTCGAAAAGAAGAAAAACTTGGACACCCCCATATCTCAGAAACCATGGCACCCACAAAAACGTTGCGCATGGTATACTTGTGTAGAAATAAAGTTGCTGCAACTTGTGCATACATAACTTTTGCGCGGTGTCACTTATAAAAGAGTGGCACGCCAAAAACGACACCCCAAAGGGGGAACTATCTTCCGAGCGCAACATTTTTTTTTGGTTTCACGTTTTTCAGGTTTAGAATCTTTTTTAAGACAATTTAATGAACCGATCACACACCTACTAATTTATAAAATAAATTCAAACATGCCGAGAGATGCGACGTTCGAGGTCCACACTAACAATTTGCCAGTAATATCAAGAAAATAATAATACCTTCAACAATCAAAACGATAATGAGCCATTTGAGTAAGTGTACAATTTTTAATTATAAGAAAAACCTATTTCGTTTTTGGTTGATAAGTACTTTTTAAAGCATCCAACTTTGTCAAGCATTGATTTTTTGATTGCAAGTGGAAATCACATTTTAAAAAAAAATTTTGCATAATTTTATTAAAGTAAAAACGATTGTACCAAATATATTAAAAATATTACAATATCTTACAAATGATAATACACTTTGATCAATACCACGATCACATCATGAGAGTAAGTGAAATTAGATAATTTTATTCGTATCAATTTCAATTCAATTCAATTCAATTAACGGTTTATTATATCATATATCTTTTTAATCGTGGAAAAGTATTTAATTTTGAACTACTGAGGACTCATGCAGCATTTGGCTTTGTAGATCATTGATTGTCAGAAGTGCAAATTTATTTGTAAAAAATATTTTATAATGTCTATTTGTAGTGTTTTATTGAATTCAAAAACTGCTAGACTCATGAAAATGTCAACGCGCTTTGATTGGCATCGCTATGACGTTAATACAGCGTTTCGTTCGAGAGATATCATGCATAATCTTGTATATGTCAAAACCGAAAAAGCCACGAAACTGAATCTTACCAAGATCGAATCAAGCTCAGGTCATTGCTTAATTGCTTCTATAAACACCTCAACTGACTCGATGCAACTTAGCTTTCGTGAGATATCGTTCTAGAAAAAAATGATTCAACATGCCACGAATTGAAGATAATGTTAGATGTTTTGTTTTTGTGAAAAGTTCCGAAGTTGGTTTATTTCGAGTTACGGTGTGTGAGTTTTCTTTTGGGCGAATCTTTCTTACGAGTCACGTCTATGCTAACAAACCAACAAGGTTGGAGCACCCAAAAATTTACATCCGCCAAGTGATAGCCGAGATAACCCCAGAAATTTGCCAAAAATTAAACAAAAATTACGCTCTTTTGATGAACATTGTCTTTCATCGGCAATAAAAATATGAAATTTTATATTAATAAAATAAAAAGAAAATTGCGGTCGTTTTTACACAGTCTATGAATTACATACATCAACCTTAATCATTGCTAGTGTGATTGCGGTTACATGCTTGAATGTAAATTCTGTAAAAACCCAGCCATATCGCCAACTCATATATAAATGTAATCAATAAAATGGAATGTTATTATAAACGACAAATAAACTGTAATTTATCTACAATTCTAAATTAATCAGGGGCCTGAAGAGATTTACAAATCTTATGATTCTTAAATAATTTCTCAGTAAATAATTTGAGTACAAATATCACCAGGAATAGAAACTGTCTCAAAATACGTAGAAAACATCAAAAATAAAACCGTTGACATAAAGTTTACCATTTTATGGCTGTACATAAAAAAAACCCTCAATGATGACTGGAAAAGGCATTGTAAGACAATAGGTTTCTTTAAAACCACAAAATCTAATATATTTTTTGAAACATGAAATCATAAATAAATGAAGAGAAAAAACTCATTTTGAAATGGAATTAAGAAATCATTAAAAAGATTTAGTAATTGCTATTGTGTTTTCATTTCTAATCAAGTTAATTCAAGAAGAAATGAAAATAAGCTCCCCTTTAACAACTTAGTACCAGAGATACCAGATCAGGGTTTTCTCGCCCCGGGGGGTGGGGGCTCGAATGGGAGGAACACGGTTTTAGGGTTTTTTAGGAATTTTTAAATGATTTTTTTCTACCCTTTTAATTATGTTTGTACTGATTTCTAGAAACCTAAACAAAAAAAATTGCAGGATATATGTCCAAATAAAACCAAACTAAAACCAAGGAAGGTCAATTTATAACTTTCAGGGGTATTTTGTTGAATTTTTTTGCATAAATTGTTTGTTAAACACATGTCGAATATCATCCTAAAGTAAGAACGAGATTCGCAATCGTTCCAAAGTAACAGCCTGTGAACGTTACCAATTTCCACTCGGCGTTGGGATACGCTGCAAATTTTCCACGTGCTTTTCACGGGACCATTTTTTAAACCTCATACAAGATCGCTATTGCATCGCCCATTTTGAAATATTTCATAATAGATTATTTATATTGCTTCCAAAATGCATATTTATGATTGACGCCCTGAGATGGTTTTGTTTGTCAGATACACATGTTTAACAGTTGCGGTTTCGAAATAATGAATGCGTAAATATTTATAAAAGCTCCTATAAATGAAGATGATCTCAGGAATGTCATTAATCGTCTTGAAAACCATTTGGTTTTCATTTGAAAATTTACTGAAAGTAAATTACAAGCAGTTCTTTGCATTCACATCTGTCCGAATTCGATTTATTTTTCCTGTAGTGAAAAAAACTGTTGCTAGAAGCACTGCATTTCCTGAACATATTGTACCAAACCGTGTGGTGAACCTGAACTTGTTGAATTTGATTAAAAACAATTTTTTTCATGAATAAATATTGTAAAATTTTCATGGAAAACTAACCTTTATTAACTTCCCAGTATATGGGAAGTTCTTGTAATCGCCTCGAAAATCGAAATTGAAATTTTCAACTTTTCTTTACGTTTTGAGGTCTATAGAGTATATATAAAGTGTTTTTAGAAAGGGAGACGTATGTGTGTGTGTGTGTACGTACGTACGTCTGTACGTTCGTGGACACTTTTTTCTACGAGCATAACTCACGTAAACAAACTCCGATCGACTTGGTTGAGGTGTCAATCAAAGCGTCTTTGCAATTTTAAGAGCTGATTAGTTTTTGGGATACTTCGGTCGGGGGGGTTTGCTGTTTTCACCCTTTAAAGGTCATTTCTGTCATGCGTTATATCTCGCGAACCAAACATACGATTTGCATATTTAAGGTGTCAATCGACGCGTATCAACATTTGTGCAAATCTTTCAAATTTTTAAAAAAATCGTTGTAGCCGTTTTTTAATTTAAGAAAAAAAAGTGGAAAAAATTAGGGTTTTTTTTATAAACAATGAATTTTTAACCTGATTTACGAAAGACAGTGTTTGTGTTTGTTTGTAAAATAAACATAAAAAAATTTCCTCATGATTACGTAAAAAATTAAATAAAAAATAAAAAATTATTAACAGGCATCATGATTTTCAAGGTCATTTCTGTGGTGCGTTATCCATATCTCGCGAACCAAACATACGATTTGCATGGTTAAGGTGTCAATCGACGCGTATTAACATTTATGTGAAATTGTCAAATTTTGAAAAAAATCGTTGGAGCCGTTTTTTAATTTTTTAAAAAAAGTGCAAAAAATTGTGATTTTTTCAAAAATAATAAATTTTTAACCTTATTGTCAAGTCCAAATAATCAATCTTTATATAATTTATGTACTCCAAAAAGTTTTTTAAAAATTCCATCAAAACTTTTTCTCATGATTCCAAACAAAATCAAATAAAAAATAAAAAATCATTAACAGTCATCATGATCTTCAAGGTCATTTCTGTCATGCGCTATATCTCGCGAATCAAACATACGATTTGCATTGTAAAGGTGTCAATGTACGCGTATTAATATTTGTGTAAAGTTGTCACATTTTTAAAAAAAATCGTTGTAGCCGTTTTTTAATTTAAGAAAAAAAAGTGCAAAAAATTTGTTTTTTTCATAAACAAAAATTTTTTAACTTGATTTGCGAAATGTAGTAGACAATGTTTATAAAATTGACATACTCCAAACAATGTCTGTAGAAACAACATTCAAACTTTTTCTCATGATTACGTAAAAAATTAAATTAAAAATAAAAAATCATTAAAAGTCATCATGATTTTCAAGGTCATTTTTATCATTCACTATATCTCACTAACCAGAAATAATATTTGTATCATTAAGGTGTCAGTTGACGCGTATTAACATCTTTGTGAAGTTTTTAACATGATAAAAATTCGTTTCAGCCTTTTTTTAATTTAATAGAAGAAAATGCGAAAAATTATAATTTTTTTCATACAAAATATTTTTTTAACTTGATTTGCACAGCACAGTGATAAAATTTATACATTCTTATCAGTTTTTGAAGAGACACCGGCAAAATTTTCTTTCATGATTATGAAAAAGAAAAATAAAAAAAAATAAAAATCATTCTAAGTTACCATGTAAAGAGGGTTCATACGAATGCAATTACTTTATATCTTTTATTCTAAAAAAATGTTGTAAATTCAATCAAAGGTTTAAATAATTTGCATAATTTGAGCAGATTTTTAATAGTTTATATAGTCTTTTAATTAAAAAAAATGCTTAAATTTTGAAAACCAACAAAAATTTTCAAGACCAAAAAGGCCCACTACCGATTGATCCGCGTGAATATTCAATCTGTCCTTATCGACCAAAAACCTTACGTAATCAATGGACCCTCCCGTAGACGATATGATTCATATTAACTCATTCCTTTTACTGCTATGAATACCTCTCATTGTTGTAATGTTGTTGATGTTTATGTAGATATTACTGGGAAGTTGACCGTGTGGACCTCAAGGGTCGCACCTCGCGGCTTGTTTTAATCTTGTACCATTCCTGAAAACTATCAAATTTTTCATATTTTTAAGGTTCACTTCAAGAAAGTTGGTCTAAGAAGCTTAGAGGGGG
This sequence comes from Oxycera nigricornis, assembly GCA_963942545.1. NCBI lineage: Eukaryota > Metazoa > Arthropoda > Insecta > Diptera > Stratiomyidae > Oxycera > Oxycera nigricornis. The sequence continues at coordinate 110,325,132 of OZ012659.1, read as the reverse complement.
AAGTACCTTTAGAGGCCGAAAAAAAGGTCTTTTTTGCAACTGATTTGTGGGGAAATGAAGACAGTTCTTTTTAAATCAGTATAATATTTATTTTAGGCGATGTTTGAGGTTGAAAAAAACATATTCTACAAAAGTGAAAGTTGAAAGTTAACAAATTTTTCAAGGATCTTGAAAGCCATGTCGTTGCAGACGTCGTAAATTGCGTAAGCGATGCTTCCTGCAATTTTCATCTGAAATCAACAAGCCAAACATTTTCTTACTCGAGAAGGTTTTTTTTAGTAGATAGACTAAAATATTTACGAAATTCGAAAATTAACCTTTCAAAACAGGCTCAAAAACATTACGATTTTGACGAAAAATTTCGTTGTACTTCCAGTCAAAAATAGTCCCAAAATAATTTGTTTTTTTAATCTTTCGTCTATATAGAACAGTTTTTTATGCTCTTTCAAATGAATGCTAGATGATGAAAATCGATTCACTAGTTTTTTTATTATCACTTACGCAATGTTAAAAACCATGGTTTCGAGAAAAGGCCGTTTAAAGTTTGTGGTCAAGAGAAAAAGAACTCGGCGCCAGGCACTTCCGGGATGCATATCTTCCACAATTTTGAGAATTAGCTTTTGAAACTTTGACATGATATTTTTAGGCGATATGTCTATCGATTAAAATTTTTTTTTAAAAAAATCGATTTTTTAAAGTATCTAAAGGTACTTCCCCCCTTAACAAAAAATTCTGATATAAGCAGTGAAACAACTCCGGTAGAAACGTCTCCGGTGAAATTATCGTGTTGTCGTTATTTTATAAATTCAAAAAATGAATTGATTTTCAAAGTCAAAACCTGTAGAAGTACTTATAATAAATTTCCAGTACGTCGAAAAATTGGTTTTATCATAAATAACTCGCTTCTTCCAGGCTGCATAAATGGACTTGTCCTCCGAATAAAACGGTTAATACTTACAAAAAAAGACATAACTACCGCACAACCGATAGAGTTAATTTATAAACACTGCTATAAATGACTGTATTATATTATTCCGGCTTCTATTCATATGTATATGCATTTACCTTTGGAATATGTAACAATTCGGACCATAATTGATGAAGTCGGCTTGGGTAAGGATAATTGTTTTTTTAAAGGGAACCAAAATAATATAGGGTTTTATAGCATGGGCTGGATAGCAACACTGCATGGAACTTAATGAAGTAGTCCTTTTCCTGTTATGAAGCAAAATTGATCAAAACTGATGAAGAACTTCTCTTATTATATTGTGTATAATCATTTAAAACTTAATTTCTTAGAAATTCTTATTCACAACGTATTGTACTGATTCATCAAAGAATGCCCGTCAGATATAACTGTGACGAACTAGATCTAAGTCATACTCTTAGTTTTCTTGGGTAGATGAATCACTTTCTAATTAAATTATTGAATTTTCAATATCATGTGCCAGTTTCCTTTAATTTTGTCAATATGCATCTCAATTAACAATTCAGTCCTCTCTAGGATTAAATTTTTCCTTGCTAGCTTTCTCAAGTCGCCTTTGATGATTCATCGTATAATATTGTTGAAATGCTCTCCTGATGTACGATAGTTGAAATCAATATAAAACACATCCTAGAATGAATGATATCGCAACGGCTTGTGTCGCATTGACAATGCACTTCTTGCAACATACTCATTTCAGCGTCTTACGGCTACATAGATTGTAGTGGAATTCGGGTCAATCTGGACTGATAAGCTGTTGAATTGAGTCACACTGATTCGACAGCAGTTATTGAAAATTCGATATTATTGTCCAGTCGAGCCGAATAGCCAGTAATTTTTTTTTTGATGCAATTCTAAGTTAATTTTCTTGTAGGCGACATAATATGGCCCAGTATTTAGTGTATGAATCTTCGAATTTGCATCCCATTTGTGATGGCAAAGATTTAATTATATATACAAGATTTATGTGTGTCCATATCGACGACAAGCTTCTCTAGGTTTTCATGTCTCATATAAACTATGTACTATAAATAAGGATAAATGTCCAAAGTAGAAATTCGCACAACAGCCTACCATTGATAAAGAACATAACAAACTACCTCTACAAAAGTCCACTGAATCAATAGATCACAGAATTAAACTTCAAAGCGCATATTCTGTTTATACAAAATATAATACATCAAATAGATTTTTAACCAAGTAAACTTCTAAAAAGAGGATACAAATACACAACAGCTACATTGAAACAATGATCAAGTTAGTTTTTTTTCTGGTTGTTGGATTTCTTTTAATGAATTAATAAATTGCTCCTCGCTCTGTCGACCTTATTAATGTTTTTCGCATCCATATTTCCATTTCATATTTGTTTTTTAATTGTTTATTGTTTAATAATCTTCGTATTCTATTATAGATACATTATCAACAATGCTCGCAACAAACCCTCGCGTCCTTCGCTTCGCAAACATTCGCAACAAGTTAAAACTTATAGCACACAAAATATCCCGTTCCAAAATCTCCAGCGGTTTGTACAAAACAAATTTAACAACAAAATCTCGGAAAGCGATTGAATTGGCGGCGCAAGCCCGTCAGTCAGTCAATACCGCGACACGGACGAGAAGGTTCCTCGTGAGCGTTGCCCCCTAGCCCTAGTCGAGCTTCCGTGATCGTAATAATCCACGGTTGCAAAATTTTTTTCATGTTTTTGCTTTCTGTTTTCTCAATTTTTTAATAGGTTATATAATATATATATAGTTTCTTGTTATCTTTTCATACTTTATTGTTTGTTTCTCATGTTTTTTGCATTTACTTGTTGTTTTTTGTTTTTTTAATCTAAACTAAAAGTACATTTTAATGTAAAAATTCTAATAATGCCTAGCGTTTTGCTTGCGCGCTACCCCCGTGCGGCCCCTCCTATATCTAGGGGCACAGCAAGTGGGATGCTTCCTACGCACTCATTTGTTTTTATTTATTTATTTTTAAATTTTAATTAATAATAGATAATAACCAATCGCCATCTTGCTCGGTGCCGCCGTCACGGCGGCATATGTAGTTCTTTTTTTTTGTCTGCGTCTCGCAAAGCCTAGCCTAACAAAATCGATCGAATCCCGCCGTATTTTTTTTTCACGCGCACTCCACCTCCACATTTCTGTAGTAGTTTGTGTGTGTTAAATGTTCAATTATACAGAATTCTTACATTTCTATGCAACTTCAATAATTTTATTGTTTAATGCAAAGATCTCTCGGAAGAAACAGCTAGTTTATGGAACTCGTTCGGAAATTATATATCAAAAACCGTTTGAATTGGATTTTTCAGTTTTCTAAGTTTATTTCCTTACAAATTTTTCGTTTTCTTGTTTAGTTTTCATTTTCGTGAATGAGTGAAACTTTTTTCTGGTATTTTTTTCTTTTAAATAAAAATTTCAACATTTCTTCTATATATTGTTATGATATTCGATAGAGTTACGCGCGCCCGCGCCCTTCAGTTGGTGTTTGCTTCTGTGCTGAAATGGATGAGTTTGTTTGCAGTTAGGATCGCGTCCGCGTGTGTGTTGGGAAGAGGATCTGGAACGGAGCTGACACAGTTGCGATGCCGATTTGTTGCGTGCTGCAGTTTACCAAATGGGTTATTATTCGCGATTGGTGGCCGGAACCCGACTTGACTGTGTGTGGGAAGGATATTTCAGACAGGCAAAACTGGAAGGTTCCGTGTCAAGTCGCCGTGTCGATGGAAATGTTTTACACTGGTTCAATCGGGATGTGGTGACTGGGATCTTAGAGAGGTAAGCTGAATGTTGTTTCGAATTCGATTAGTGTAGACTAGGACGAACACATTCTTCCGAGGATTTGAATTTTACAATTAATATTTCCGATTAGATTTTGCTCGCTCAAATGGCTCCATCCAACGCGGCCGCACTCCCTCCCGCACCGTCGCACACTCGTACTACGCATCTTTCTTGAAGTATTTGCAATTTGGATGTGAATTAAAAGTTTACAATTTGCTCTGAATGTTTCGTGTTGCTGTTTCTGCTGTTGTTGTAGGTTATAATGTGGATTTAAATTTTAGCTTTTCTCTATACATCTTTATTATTGGTTGCTAGTTTTCGACGACGAATTCAGCATGTTCATTTGTCCGTTCACGATCGGCAGGAAATACGGATGCGCCATCGCCTCGCGCGCAGTTAACCGCTCGACGTGGTCGTAGCGCAGCAATTTGTCGAGGAAGTCCAGCGCCTCGGGCGACACTAAATGTTGATTATCCGAATGTACGAAGCGCTCCCACCGCTTGCGCGAATGCCTCTGCAGAATGTCGTGGAATCGTGGATCCAATTCTATATTATATTTGTCTAAGTAGGCGTAGAGTTCCTCGGTGCCTAGCACCTTGGCAATACGTACTAGCTGATCGTAGTTGTCGTGGCCGTGGAAGAACGGCTCCTTGCGGAATATCATCGAGGCGAGCATGCAGCCCAGCGACCACATGTCCAGCGAGTAGTCGTACATCTGGTAGTCGACCAGCAGCTCGGGTCCTTTGAAGTAGCGCGACGCCACGCGCACGTTGTACTCCTGGCCGGGGTGGTAGAACTCGGCCAGTCCCCAGTCGATCAGGCGCAGCTTGCGGTTCTCGTGGTCGATCATCACGTTGTGGGGCTTCACGTCGCGGTGCATGATGCCCATGCTGTGGCAGTAGTCCAGCGCCTTGAGCAGTTCAAACAGATAGTAGCGGATCTCCAGGTCTGTGAGCGTCTGGTACAGCTGTTTGAAGTCCGTGTTGTTCACGTGCTCGAAAATCAGCGCCGGAGTCCGCGACACGGGGTCCTTCACCACCGCCAGCAATGTGATGATGTTGTTGCCGCCCCGGAGGTTCTCCAGGATTTTGATTTCGCGCTTTATTTTCTTCTTTTTCACCGGCTTCAGGATCTTCACCACGCACTTCTCGTTGTTTTGGATGTTGATGGCCTCGAACACTTCACTGTACTTGCCGCGACCTAGTTTCCGCACGAGCTGGTAGTCGTCCTGGTTGCCCCAGTCCACCACGTAGTTCTCGTAGTCCCAGTACTCGTCCGGCTTCTGTGCATTCACGTCCGTGTAGACCCGGGCCGCGCTGGGCAAAGTCATTTTCCCGAACCGCACGCGGAGATCGTCCGGTCCCTGGAGGCAGCGGTGGCGGAGCTCCGGGTGTCGAGTCGAGTCTTCTGGCAGGTCGTCCCAGCTGCTGGTGCTCCCTGTGCCCCACGACCAATTATCCTCTCGCGATGGCGCTGCTAATAGCGAACGGTGACAAAATAATCGGCTACGATTTGAACTAAAAACTGTACTCAACCTCACAAGCGCTCGGCACTGAATCTTGGCTGCGTTTTGGGTGGTTTTCGGTCTCCGCTTAAGACGCCCGAAGACATAAGTTCTTCGTTGTCAATTTGCACTGACTTTTGGCTGTGGCCGCTCCGTTTCAGCGCCGCCTCGTTGCGCTACGCCCGCCGCTGCACCACGCTCGCTCGCACGCGACACTTTTTCCGCAATCCACTACTGGCTCCCGACAACGTCGGCGACAACTTTTCAGTCACACACTCCGGAACGCGAGCGCAAAAAGGTGACGGAAAATTTTCCTTGCACGATTTTCCCGACTGCCAAAAAGTTTCGCCCGCGACCACTCGCCGAAGAACCCAGTTTCCGCGCCACTTATGAGTTACAACGAATAAAAAACTTGGCTAGCGGAACCTCTCGCAAATCTTAAATGTTTTTCCTCGTGCCGATTTTCGCGATTTTCTCTTAATACGGAAGAAGCCAGGTTATAGAATCAAGATGGAGGCGACATTAGTCGGCAACCACACTGACATCTAATGGCCGTGCGTCGTTCTTCTTTCTCGAGTACCACTCAACGGTGGTGCTTGCCGAGAACGGGAAGCTTTTGCGGTGACTGGACAGTCGAAACGTTTCGCGTCTCCTATTGGATTCTCGTGATCGGTCGTGAAAAGAAGCGTCCGTTAAGTTTTCCAGAAAAATGCACAACACAACAATGACAACGAGTCATGCACAAAATGACATTTCGAAAGATGCTCTCCAAGTCGACTGAGATGAGAAATGTGAACTTGTTCTCTTTCTTATCCAAGTTGAGAGGTGAAAATCTCTAAAAAAATAAGATTAAAGGTCAAACAGAAAACCGTTACTTCGAAAAAAATATGGAACAGTGGTTTGAATTTGAGATTGAGAGACAACAAGAAGATTTTTGAAAACATTTGGCAGGCATCCCAATAACAGATAATAGTGTATCGCTAACGAACACGTACGCTTAGAATTTTATTTATTAGAAATGTGATTCAATTGTGTTAACTTGCCAAAGAATTGGAATGTTAAAAATAAAATACATATTAAAAATGCATTCATACTTTCAAGAATTACATACGGGATCATAACTTGGAGCCAGACTTCGAAAAATAACCTCATAAGCATGTCACGGCAACTAACCAAAGCATTCAAGACCATATACAACTTGCAAAGAATGATCGCTACATCTGAAGTATATAAAACCGCACAAGAACTTAACGTAGACGGACTGATTTACATGGAAAAAGGAAAATTCATTTTTAAAAATTTACACCATGAAGAAATGAAAACAGTGAAGCTAGATATAAATGGGGGGGAACGACTACAATATGAGAAACGCAAATGCTTTTTAATAAAATTTGCTAGGACAGAACCCCTAAGGATGGATCCGATTAACGCCGCTTCAAATTTTTAAAATAAGCTGCCGCACACAATTAAAGTAGTAGTAGTAGTTAGTAAACATCTACTGAAAACTCAATTGAATAATTAAGAACGCAAAGATTTATTCTACAAATGTGAAACAAAATTGTATATATTGAACTCTGAATAAAAATTGTTGAGATACTGGTACTATCCTTTATACCGATGTACATCGTCTGGGAAGTACTAAGTAAATGAACAAGCATTCAGGAAATACATTGCACACGGACGGTGCAAGCGTGAGTGATGGAGTGAGAGGTTTGGAGGAGGCGGAGGTGGTTTTAGTTGGTAAAAATCCGACATGCCAAGAAGCAGGAACAAATCGGTATCTTTTGAAGATTTCCACCTACCAACGCCAAAAAAATGGGGGGACACTCATCAATTGGTGTGGTGGTATATATCAAAGACTTTCTATTACAAGAAATGTAATGTTGAGTTAATTCGAGATGTTTTCAAATGTGCGAATCATAATCACATATTTTCGAGGCAAAGTAAATAGAAAACAACGATGATTCACTTGTTTTCGATTCACTGCAATAATACTTACCAAGAAATAGATATCAGCTCGAAAAGTTTCTCAAAAACAAAAGCACCTTTATTTGCTTTCTAAATGTTAAACATTCATCGAATTTTTTTCCCAAATAAAAACAAATCAGTCAACTGTTACTTTATGCATCCACCCCCTACAAAGTCCACCTTTCCTTAGCATTTGTTACATCAACTGCCTCTTGCTGTCTTCGCCTGAATTCTGCCATTTTTTCATAATCGCATTTCGAGTAAACCTTTGAACAGTTGGCGTTACCCAAACCGAACACAGATGCCTTCAGACTTGCCAGACGCATGTTGATGTGAACATTTGATCGAGCCATTCGAGATGATAACCAGCTAAGACCAAGTCTAGAATGAACACAAACATTTGGTTTGAAAGATATTTTTAAAGGTTCATATAAAAATACCCCCAAACTGGTATCCACATTTTTTGATTGTCCTCCTGTTTCCTGGCGAACTTGTTGTTCTCGCACAGTATTCGAAACAAGCATTGACCATCGTCATGCTCGGTATGGACTACAGCGTCCATTGATAGGATTACGCGACGAGCTATTTCGTTAATCTAAAATGAAAGCGCGAAAATTAATTTACATAATTCAAGTTCAATCAGGAATTGTAGGAAAATGGTTTATAATGCTTATAACATGCCCAAGATGTAAGTTAGCGACGTAGTTGAACGATTGTCATGTTCCACTATGTTATTGAAGCCACCCCAGAGCTTTTACCGGCTTTTTTCGGCGAATCAGAACTGAGTACAGAAATGAAAATTCGTTTTCGGGATAACCTTGCATCGTTATAGTAAATTCAATTGGTGTGTGCAATAAGGAATTCAGTAAAGCATTGAGTTTTCACCAAACATTTGTACTACTGACACAATAGAACTCACAAGGAGGTAGCAGCTCGTTAAGTAATTGAAGTACGTTCTAATGGGGTAGTGACACACAGCAGCTCATTGTGTCTGTCAGTTGAAATCTTATTTGACATAAACAAATGTTGCGCACAATTATGTTTGATTAAAATATTTAAAAACTTTAATGCAAGTGCAAATAGATTTCCATATTAAGAATACCGGAGGCAAACTTACGCTGCTACTTTAATTAACCCATTGTTTGAAATTCACTGCCAAATATCTAAGTTACAAGTAAAATTGCATTTAATTCATTCACTTCACCTGCATATGGCAATTATAACTGTAAAATTTTTATATCATTAAGCTTAGAATGATGCAGGTGTTGATTCATTACGGCCAGTTTATCATGAATTAGATGTAGCTCATAATAAGCTGTGGGCTCATAATAAGCTCTAGTGTGTCAGTAATAGTTTTTTGGAACTCAGGGTTTGTTTTGAACTTTTAATAGTGATTAAATCCAATAAGTGATTCATTATATGACCAATACTAGGTTAAAATAGATAACAGTGGCATTGTTGCCATCTGCCAGCAATCACCATCCCTTAAGTCTTCAAGAGGAATTCGTCAGTATGACCTCGTTTCGAGACAAAGCATCTTGCAAGTCTTCAAACTTGTAAGTACCCGAAACTAAAAACAAACAGGTCTTCATTATAAATGGCGCCCAATAACTACCCGGAACGCATTATTACTTTTTGCCTTTATAAACAGTATTACGTTTCATTCAAAAACGTCTAGAAAATACAAAGAAAAATGTAAGGGGTTGAAAATTAATTACCCTTTGCAATTGTTCATACTCAAAATTGGATCGTTTCTTTCTTCGAAGCTCTTCTACATCTCCGCCTCCAGCTGCTTCCATGGGCATCATCATCATATTCTTAGAATTATCCTTGAAAACGAAACAAATTTAATTTTTTCTATGTACATTAACATTAACTATGATTACCATTGTTATGCACATAAGGACCTGAAGGATAAACATGCCAAACGAAAGAAATGCTAACGTCGTCATTGCGATCTCCATTACTTCCTTGATTCCAAGCTCTTTCGAGGGTTTTTCGTCCTTATTACTGTTGCCGTGGGCAACAGTACCATAATTGTAACCCTCGTCAACCCCATCTTGACCAGATGGAAAATAACCTTAATGGATAGAAACTATGATCAGTTGTTGGAAAATTATAGAAGAAACGTTAAATGAATTATCTTAAAAGTCATTAAGGTGAAGCAGAGTAATTCACGGGTCGTTTAATTGGTTTTATTTAGTTTTCAAGACTAGACTAGACAGACTATTTCTCTTAGAATAGTAATAATAATAAAGCTTTATATTCTCGGAAATCATGTGTGTGTTTTGTAGTTTGAACTTTTCTTTGGAGCTTAGACAAGTTGTTTACAACCACTCGTATATATGAACTTATATCACAAACGAAGATATTCTTTCAAGGATAAAGGATTCTTCGAAATATAGAGTCAAAAATATAGCTCGATTTAGAAATCATGTATAGATGTTTCGTATCCTATCTAGCAGTTTTTTTTAACAAAATGAACCATGTGTAACGATAATTCTATTAAATTCAGGACTTAACCTACCATTTTTGCTTCCTGCTGTAGGATAGGGCATAGGGAGTGGATATTCTGCTGTGCTGGTTGGACCCGGGGCGTATGCTTGTCTGTAAACCTAATTATTTACAAATTTAACACGGATTATGGATTAAGTTCACGGATTTTCTAATTAAATTACTTCAACAGGCATTTGTTGTATCGGAGCCTGTTGTATTGCATACGTAGTCATGTCACCATCAGGATAATCATGTTCAGGTGTCTCATGTACATCTTGATTTGTCCTTCGACTTCCGTGCAATATACGCGCTTGGGTCGTTTTGTTAGCAACAATTGCACCATTTTGTGGATTATTTGAAAATTGCCGATAAACATCTTCCAGTGTTGTTGTTCTGAAATATTGTGCGCTTATTAAAATAGCTAACTATGAGCTACAATCAATACTTTGAAAGCCATTTTTTATAGCCATTTGATCCATCATCATACAAGAGCTCTCCGTTCGGTATCATTTTCGGTTGTCGACTTATTTTCGTGGCATTCTCGTAGGTGTTATTTCCGTCTTTATATTGAAATTGATTAAATTGTATTAAATTATTTAGTAGAAATATTACCTTGCGGCATTGATGTACCAATACGGTGAGATAGTGTAGAGTTAATGTCCGGTGCAACCTCCGATAGGATTTGTTTGGCAATGAAATGATTACATAAATATTCATTCATCATTTTTCTATAAAATAATAATGCACATAGTTCAATGAGAATTAAAAACCATAAAAATATTGAACTGAATAATATCGAAATTTGAGGTATAATATTATTGATGAGCGCTAACGGATACATATGTACTCCAAAAAACCTCCAAAATCGCTACAGTTACAAGAGCAACCTAGTAATGTAGATAAACTACTTAATGAAAGCTAAAATTTTATAATATGGTAATTCTAGCTTCTCTTCTTATCGAAACATTGGTCTGAACTATAGTCAGTACTGGATTATCACGAGCCTGAAAGTGGTTATAGCCCCAAACCTTATTCTGACGATGGGCCTCAGTTTCACGAAACTGAAAAACTCAAATTCATCCGTATTGTATTTATTTTTACATATAACTAAAACGACAGCTCTATAGCCTCGATTAAGTTTAGGTTCCAATATGTTGGTTTCTTATGCACGGAATACCAGGTTCGAGGATACTTGACAGTTGGTAGCTACTTCTCTATATTTGAGTACATGAGTCATATCAGAGTAATCATGTTGGTGGCTACATTTCCTGATAGTGTTCCGTTGATCAAGTAAATGTACTTTCAACATTTCCTCAAAGACTTGACTATTAGTTCTACATTATGGACGCAAATTTTTCATTTGTTTTCAATTAAAATGATCTTTGAAAATAATCATTGAAAAGTCTGTCTTCTGTGTCAAATCGGTGGAGACTTTAAAATTGTAACGACGGGATGGATTTTAATCCATCTTGTATCAAAAAACCTCATATGATAATAAAAAATGCTTCTTATATATTTCGCGAACCCCCTATATTCACTTTTCAGACCGATGTTTCCATAATTAGAGAAGGTAGAACTACCATATTATAAAATTTCAGCTTTTACGAAGCACCTCCATCCAAATTAACTCCTCGTATACCTTAATTATTGTAGGTTTTCAATATTTTGCAGCAAGCGTAAACAGGCAGTATTTCACTACAACATCAATCATTGGGCAGTACTAAAATAATTTCACATAAGTTATATCGCGGCGCCCAGCTGTCAAATTGCCAGAAAACTCTCTCTTGATCGCCGACATCGTTATTCAGCGCGTATCATTTCTGCAGGTCATTATTCGTTTGATAATTTACAATTGTGTTTATAAATAAACAGCTGACCGCCCTATCGGAAACACCGTCTTATTAATCCGGCATGGAATTGGATGGACCGTAGCCCAATAAATTGTTAGTATTAACAACAGTGTTTTTTGTTCTTAAGAGGAGACATTTGTAACAAATGTTCATGATTATCAACAATAAATTATTGCACTTTTTTGAAAAAATAGTCCGTAAATGGGTCGTGTATAAAATGCAACAATGAAGTTTAAATATATTGATCGCTAATATGAGCACCAAGTGTTAAACTTTGGTTGTCAACGTTTAATACGCCCGTTTTTGTATATAATATTTCTGTAGTGGAACCACACATCTATCTGCACTCATTCGTATTATGCCCCGCATACCCGTTCATCTGCACTCATTTAAATTAACCCATGCATGCCCAGAATGTACCCACGAACAACATAAACACATAAATTACAATTATGGATTACATACAAAGCTATGCCAACCCAAATGTGGCTGAAAAGTGCCAAATGAACACGGCGCTCTTTTGATGACCATTTGCAAGGTATTGAATCCTTAAAATGTATTATGGATCAACGTGTGAGGTACGGCATATTTTTGCAATCGCATGTGTTAGCATTAAAAAATGAAATAAATTATGGATTTATTGCAAGCATATGCATCGGTACTGTGGGAAAATAGTTGTAAGTTAATAATTTGTAAATAGAAATGAGGTTAGGATTTCTGTATAAAAAGAGCAAGATTAAGAGAATAAATTAACATTCATGTAAGAGAACTTGGACTGCCTACATATTTTTCCTTTTTGTTTGTTCTTTGCGGCGCTTGCGCTGTACTAGGCATATACAGTAGCGAGCACATGTGGATACATGTTAACCAAATTCGACATTAAATACCTGTAAAATCCTTAAAAATACATTAATCGGTTTGAAATTTTTGCAGTTGAATTCTTTATTGATATTTGTATGGAACTAATAATAAACAAAATTATAACTTATAAGCTCAGTCTAGTTTTTAAAACAAATAATCGAAATGGACAATGTATCCACTTTTGCACGTTCATGAAAAAGAAACTAAATTTTTTTTTAATATTTAGTCCGCAGACCTTTGGCTTTAACAATGGCAAGCATAGGCTTAGGCATGCTCTCCACTAATTTTTCAGTTAGTTCATGTGGAATATTACTCCACTCCGTCTGAACGACGACACTAAAGCTTATCCAAACCCTTCGGTGCGGTGTCGTACCGAGCTAGTCGTTTTTTCAGCAAATCCCGTAAAGTTACGATTGGGATAAGGTGTGGACTTTGAGCAGGCCACTTCATTCTTTTAAAACTTTGCCTGATGAGCCACTCCTTAACGGTTTTCGCCGTGTGCTTTGGGTCTCCATCCTGCTGAAAAATCACTTCATATTCTGGATAAGCAGATTCGTCTACGAAGTCTGGTAGATTAGACTCCAAAATATGAAGATATTGTTCCTTTTTCATAATACCATCGATTTTAACCAATGGACCTACGTTCCACCAAGTGAAGTAGCCCCACAACATCAAACCGCCTCCTCCATGCTTCATAGTTTCTTTCACTTTATGCTTTTTCAACTTTTCGTTTGGGCGGTGCCAGTAATACTCCTTATCATCGGACTGATATCGGTTTATTTTGGTTTCGTCGGACCAAATTACCATCTTCCAATCATCTACGCTCCAATCCTTCTGCTTCTACCAAAATTTGAACCGTTCTGCAACATTATTCTCTGATAGTGCTGTTTTTTTTGCTTAACTGTCGTTGTTAGTCAGATCCTGTGAAGCGATCTGCGTGCTGTCCACTCACTTACGGGTTTGTTAATGGCAACTGCAGCATCTTTTGGTATTGTTTTCGGTTTGGTGGTCATGAGGCGCCCCATAGCTCGAGTATCTCTATTAGTTAGCAATTGTGGTCACGATTTATTAATTTCAGGTGCACTAACATTGCGCCTCTTTCTTACTTGAAGCACGGTTCGGTGGCAAATACCGAACGATTTAGCTATTTTACGTGCTGGTTCGTTGTTTTTCGTCATTTCCACAATCTGATTTTATAAGTATTTCGGTATTTTCTTCATTTTTGCTTCAAAATTGAAATACTCACGGAAAAAGTAAAAACGCGTGACTGATTAAATCGAACTTTTATGCTTTGCCGCGTAAAACACTATCTCGCAGAACGGTAAGACTCCATCTGCTGTGAATCTCGTTATTACGTTTTGTTTCGATTCACAGATCAGTGTTGCAACATAGAAGAAACGAAACGTGCAAAAGTGGATACATTGCCCATTTCGATTATTTGTCTTAAAACCTAGACTAAGCTTATAAGTTATAATTTTGTTTATTATTTGTTTCACATAAATATTAATAAAGAATTCAACTGCAAAAATTTCAAATCGATAAATGTAATTTTAAGGATTTTACAAGTATTTTAAGTAAAATTTGATTAACATGTATCCACATGTGCTCGCCACTGTAGGCAGCTTTTGCTTGCCATTATCTTTGGCGCTTGCGCCGATACTCACGTAAACTTTAAGATCTAAACAAAAATGCAAAGGCTAACCCATTTCATGGCGATCCTGCAAATATACCATTTCATTTCATTGTATAAACATATCCAGTTTGTTGCAGGTATCAACCAAAACATCTAAAAGCCTTATTTGTACAGTGTCGATATGTCATTTCATGTGAAACATTCGAATTTTGCTCACTCTGCAATCTGTGACCGACGAGAAAAGATGTGCTCATTTAGTTTTAATTTATTTTTCGAAAGAAAAAAAATATGACGAAGTTACATTACAATCTCAAAGATGCATTATTAAAAAAGGTGAAAATGTATGTTGTATTTATTTCGAAGGAATGCTCTAAGAAAACCTATATATTATTGTAAAACTGGGATGAACCTTGTATCAAGGATAGTTTCTGGAAATATTGCAGACAAAATAGTTACATTTACAATTGTCTAGGGAACACTTTCAAAATTGATTTCCACTTCCAGGCAATTTATATTCTGAAACATCCTCGGAACACTTCCAACTTGATCTCAGTTAGTTTTGAAATTGAATTTCACATTCATATAGGCAAGCTGCATTGGCATACATAGATTTCCTTGTTGAAGAATATTATTAAGCTAGTTAGCTGTATCTAGGCTACCGACTTTGAAAAAACATACCCCAAACATCAATTAGTTTTTGAATTTTCTACTTCATTATTTAATCACAAATAAAGATATGGCCAAAACCCATCTACCTGTGGAATCCCATCAGTTTATAAGCTTTCCCGAAGTCTCCCTTTAGGGGCATTTCCGGATAACTATGATTACTTTTCACTACAATGTCCTGTCGAAAAAACAGCGCCGAAGGCATAAGTTCTGCATTGAGAATGTCATTGAGATCCAATTCAAAATTTTCTGGGTGATTTTCATCCTCCTTTCTCGCACAAACAACCACAAAACACCAAACTCCAACAAATAATCTGAACACCCACGAAAACATCTTTCTACTTCGAGACATTTCACTTAAATGCGATCAGAAATGTCTCCAAAGAATCTTTCAGTTCGTTGATGTTCCATTGAGTGATTTTGTCTGCCAGCAATGAACACTTCTACCACCGATTCGTGGGACTTTTGCGAATTTCTGTGAGCTTCTCGCCTGAATATTGGGTCCCCGTGCTGTAATTCACGCTCAAGTTAAAGTCGCAGTGTTCTAGATGGTTAATGATATGAAAGTCGAGGTCGTCTGCATGAGAGTTAAGATTTATGCATGTTGTTACAATGGTTTCAAAGACGCAGTACGACTTCTTCAGTAAGGTAAGATAATAAACCAATGTTGTAAACTCATGTTATATGGTTCAGTGATTATTGTTTACATTTTAAAGTTCTAGTGCAGTTATTACGGTTTTATGTGATTTTGAATTACCTGTGTTGATTAAGTATTTAACTGTCGAATGTGAACATTTCAAATTGTATGGTGATTGTGTTGATAGTTTTTAGATTTAATATTAGCTTGCAATAGCAAGAAGAACGAGAGAGACAGTTTTGGTAAGGTGTTGATCGGTTTAGATTAGGGATGCATCCGATACCGATATATCGGCGATGTTTTGGGTTTGCCGATATACCGGTATCGGCGATATTTTAGTGGCCGATTTAACGATATACTTTTCAAATTTCGCGCTTTAAAAGTGATGCAATGTAATCGGCCGTGTTGTTTCGTCTATTCCGTTGCAAACGAGTCTCGTACTAACTAGGTCTGACCACAATTGACGTCCGAGCCCGCAAGTCGCCCTGGGATGGTACGCACTCTGTCACTGCCAGCTGACAGATCCCCAATCCCTGGATCCCCGAACCCCCAATCCCCCAGATCCCCCAATCCCTGAATTTCCCATTCCCCCAAATCCTCCAATCCCTTAGATCCCCCGAACCTAATCCTCGGATCCCCCAATCCATCCAGATCCTCAGATCCCCCAATTCTCGGATCCCCGATCCCCAGCTCCCCTGGATCTCCCAGCCCTCGGATCCCCGGGTCCCCCAACCCTCGGATCCCGGATCCCCCAGTTCCCCCAATTCTCGGATCCCCGATCCCCAGAGCCTCCAGATCCCCAAATCCGCGGATCCCCCAGATCCCCAATCTACGGATCCCCAATCCACGGACCCCCGATCCCTCAGATCCCTCAACCCTCGGATCCCCCAGACACCCAATCCTCGGATCCCCAGATCCCCCAATCCACCAGATCCTCGGGTCCCCCAGATCCCCCAATCCCAAGATCCCCAATCCTCGGATCCCCAATCCCTCAGATCCCCCATTCCCAAGATCCTCCAATCCCCCAGATCCCCCAATCCACCAGATCCCCCAATCCTCGGATCCCCAATTCCCCGGATCCCTCAATTCCCTGGATCCCTAATCCCCGGATCCCTCAATCCCCGAATCCCTCCATCCGCCAATCCCCCAACCCCACGGATCCCTCACTCCCCGAATCCCTCAATCTCCGGATCTCTCAATCGCCTAGGGGATCCCGGTTCCCCGGAATACTTTTTAAATAATAATGACAAAAATTCTTTTAATCATTTGTTGTATCTCATAGTCTGCATCTCATTCTGCATTTCAGTATGTACACTAGAGGTGTGTAACTTTTTACTGAACTGACCCAGTGTTTCGAAACATCAAAGGTTTCGAAAGATTGAAACAGTAACAATGTTTGGAATGCATCATTTGGAACTTTAGGTAGTCTCTAAAAGTGCTGCGATAACGTAGTGTGTTCGAGAAATTATGAAATATTGGCCAGTAGGAATTTCAGCAACACTTTGCGGCAAACAAAATGTGATTTTGCTGCTGGGTGAAGTGACATATATTGGAAGCATGAGAATCGGTAAAAATTGAATGTTAAATTATAACGAAGGTGGAATGTTTATGACAAACCTGCATGGAGATATTTGGTGGCGTGAAAACAGTCTAGTAAACAAAAGTAGCAAATTGCCGTCAGTTCCACAATTATTGGATTGTTTAGTGAAAAGAAAACTTTTTCGAAACGACTGATTCAAATGTGATGATTCGTTATATTTTGTCTTGCCATATGCGCCCTTCCATTCAGGAAGCCCAGGAGCGGAATCTGTATCAGTGTGCCCAGAGAAGTCATCCGCCTGCCCAACACCAAGAAGGCGATCTAGTCGTTTTCCGCCATGTAGATACCTCAGCAGGAACGAATAAGAAATTCCTCGATAAATATCGACGATCTTATGTGATTCGTAGAGTGCTTCCTCATGACCGGTACATTGTAGGAGACGTCGAAAACTGCCCGTTAACCCAGGTAAGCCACTCGATTGAAACATTGAACCCGTCCCGTCAACCCTTCCCCCAGAGACAAAACGATCAAGGCTGGCACGAGGATCGAGGGCGATCCTAGTCAGGTTGAGCGAACTGTAACACCTTAGAAAATTTTATTTTATTTGTTGTCACCAGATGGCTTAGAAGGCTATATAGAGTAGAGAGATCGGGATAGAATAGAGAAAGACATTGTGAAATAGGTGGCCGGATGGAACAGACGCAGTATTGAAATAAAGAAGTATGAAAGAAGAGAAGACTTCTAAAATTATATATTAAAATAGATCATTATCAGGTTAAGAACCCAACGTAGAAGTCATATGAACCAATGGCACAATCAAACTAAAATTCTAATAACCAATAAGAATTTAAATATTTTCTCAAATATGTTGCTTGACAACTATGTCGATGTCTAACATGTAACAATAGAGGTAACTATGGAGTGGAACATCAACATAATTTGTGGTAGCAGTTTCACTATGTGTTTGTGACACCTTCATGTAGTGGTTGATTGTCATTGGCGGACGACATCGAAAATTTGAGGGACCGAAATTTTGGCGCAAGATTTCAAAAATTTTAAATATCAACATTATTCAAGAATATATTACGGAAATTTTAGACCTTCAATGAAAAGAGTTTGCATGAATATCAAATAGAAACCGAAATCAATTATGCATGTTACGCTACAGCCCACTCACTTAACGTTTAGATATTGAACATATCGGATGAGTACTCAAATACATGTAACAATAATAGTTTTAGTTTTAAACGCAGCAAAAAAACATTAAAATCATATCTTCGAGATTTATTTTAAGATGATTTTCTATGGTTAATGTTAAACTTTAAAAATCCCGTCAATATTGCAGTAAACCACTTAATATTTAATATTAACAGTAAAAGCCGGGAAAACTCGACTTAATTTACTAAACTTTAAAGCCACCCTCTTCCTTTTACAACCGGACTTGGGACCGGCTTTGGCAGAATTATGGCTGTTACCAATATCGAATTTGAAATAAATAATTGATAAAATTCATCTCGTCTCATTCATTTCTGAAACGCCACTGATTGTAAATTGTACACAATTTTGAGAAATGACATTCTTTGTATTGGATATTTCAGTGCACCTAAAAGTTTTTAATTTTCAATTAAAACAGCTTTCAAAAGCACTCAATCTTTTAAACAGATAACAACGTGTATATTTACTGCACTTAAGTACGAAAATGCACTCCTTTATCTCGAAAATATGATGTATTTTCACAACCATGAATTTTGCACTTCATATCGCAAATTCTTGAGTTTCACTAACTGTCTCGCCAATTTATCAACACCGTTTTTTTTGGGCAACTACATCCGAGGTTATCACTTGTTTTTGTCCCATAGTACTTCGAAACAAGGTCAGGATTTGGAAAAATAACTAAATTTCGATGAATACGCGTTTTGCTTTCTTTTTGTTAAGACCTGTCAATGAAAGCCGCTTGACACTTATGCACCTTTGACCCTTATGAACAGCGCTCTATTGATACCACACACGTATAGGCGTTTATTCAGGTCGTTCCGTTCCTGTTAGTTTCCTGTTCCAAGCATGTAACTGTGTCATATGTCAAACGGCACAACAAATGTCAGTCGTATGTTTTGTTTGAAGATCAAATTTCCGTAGCATTTTGTGCGGTTTTACGATAAACTATAATTTCATTTCGTATATAGCATCGATAAGCGACAAGTTTATTTTGTCTGCATCGTGATAATATGGGGAGTTGTGTGCGTCAGTTAACTATATCGCCGTAAAGTGATACATATTTTGTAATGAATGCGCCGCTGAAATTCAACAAATGTAAACATCCGGTATGGAAAACGCGGGGGATCACGTACAAAAGAAGTATGCCCACAGCACGGGCTACAAATATTTATGTTGTACAACAAATAACACTTCGACAGGCGACGGACAAAATCCTGGCAATGGTTCTCCGCTAAATGCAACAAACAATTGCACTGGTTACTTTTTAGATCATAGATTGTTGCTGAAAAATGCATTTACTCAAGCCAATCCAGCTAGTCATAATGTATACAAGCTAAGAAGCGATATCTTCATTTATACTGAAAAAGAAACGCAGCGTGACTCTGATAAAAGAAAACGGAAAAAGCCAAAAAGACCAGCCGAATCAAATCAGGCAACGCAAAGTTAGTAAGTTCGAATCAAATACAATTCTGTGATTTCTAATGAAAATTCGTTTCTAGTTTCACAGATCTACAAAGTATAAACAGCAAAGCCGAAGGTTTAATCAAAGAATGCCAGCAGTACATAACGCCGCTGAAATATTCATGTACAAAAAACATTCAATCAATATTAGAGGATCAAAATGTTTTCCCCACACTCCGTGGAGTTAATAGCTTAGATCAGCATATTGTAACGAAAGTGTCTTCCCGTAAATTTCTCATTCCTTCCAAATGTATCTTCTTCAATGACGACATTCGAAACTTGTCGAACATACTATCAAATCAGGAAAAATTCGATCTAATCATTTTGGATCCTCCGTGGCGTAATAAGTACATTCGCAGATTGAAGGTCGCTCGAGCTGAATTATCTTATAAAATGATGGATAACGAAGAATTATCCGAAATATCGCTAGGGGATTACATTCATGAAAATACACTAGTTGTGATTTGGTGTACGAATTCAAATTTGCATCATAAAGCTGTGATGGAGACGTTTCTTCCGAAATGGAATTTAAAGTTTCTGGCCAAGTGGTACTGGATGAAGGTAGAACGTTTCGAATAGACTTTAGGGCATTGCGAACGTCTTTTCATTTTTATCAGCTCAACCATAAAGGCGAATTGGTTTGCCCGTTCAAGGATACTGATCAAAAGCAACCATTTGAGCATTTGTTCCTAGCAACGCATCGTAACAATACCCGTTTTAACTTCAAGGAAGAATTCCTGATAAGTGTTGCAAGTACGATACATTCGCATAAGCCACCGTTGTTTGGTAAGTAATAATTTTCCTGAAATTTCATAAATTCGAAGACTTAATAGGTGCAATTCTCTTCAAAAATCAGACACTGAATTTAATGTGTGCATATATGGTTCCAGCTAACTATAATGTATTCCCATTTGAAATGAAATTGCGGCATTTGCAAATTATTCGAATGCTAGAGCTTTCGCCTGTTTGTTTTTATATTCAGCCAAAATAACACGTCCAACAGTTCTAGTAAGACATAAAAAATATTCTGCGCATTGATTTTCTGACTGACATATCCTCATTGTATGTTCCACGGTTTTAATGTCACTGTTTTATTAGCTAAGTTAGCCGACCCTGAACATATATGGCCCACGATTTTAAAAATATCTGTGATCTTTCGGCTATATTTTTTTAAACTTAAAAAAATCACATGTATCCTCATGTACCCTCTTCAAAAATTTTACCAACGTTCCTTTCAATTGTCTTCTTTGAAATTAAAAAAAATATTTCATTGCAACAGTTTCGCACAACTAATGTTTGAAATTTTTTTATAGTTCGAGAATTTACTGTTCCGAAAATGAATTTATTCGAAGAATGGGGAAAACACGCCAAAGTAAAGCGAAATAATGCGCTTTTTAAATTTATTTCATTGAGGTATAGTTTGAATGGTTTGACTTTGCAATCTTTAAGAGACGTTAAGATGAGAATCTCAAAATTTTCATCGGAGCTAAACAAAAAATGGACTGCCTGCGGAAGGAACAAAGAGCGATTTCTGCAGAAGCACTCTGAGTGGCTAAAGGGTGCAGAGATGAGTTTTAAAGTATCTTACCGTTCGTTCTTGCCGTGTACATCTTAAGGACACTCATCAGAACCTGGTAGACCTGCGATAGAATTCACAGAATCGGGTCAAAAAACGAAACGAAGGCGAATAGATGACCTGATCCAGACCAGAAGTGCCAATGAGCTTCTGTATGCCGCTGAAGTATCTGCGCGGTTATCGGGCAGTAGAACGGTTGCCAGTGCTATTAAAAGTGTGAGCGACCAACCTGCAAAGTGGGTCACGATGAAAAAAAGGAGTGTAGAAAGCGAGCCCAGGTATTTGACGAGAGATGAAGCGCTGGCGTGTTATGTTGACAGTAAATCGACCACTTACACCTATAAGCAGACGCGGAAATGGAGTATCAAAGCTGGACATAAGGTATTTCCGTCATTGTATAGTTTAAGAAAAGCAAAAAACATGTGTTATCTTCAAGGCAATATATTTTTGTAAATGGAATTCGTGCTGTAATCAAAGTTCGGGCAGTTTTAGATAAAACGGCAGAACGCTTGTTATTAGCACTGCAAGAGATGTTAGATAAGCTATTGCATTGCTCATCATTCACTCTTCTTAGCAATTGGGGCTGTGATGGAAATTCTGGTCACAGCACATACAAACAAAAATTTAGTAACAGTTTTGACACGGATGAATTTTTGTTTGTTTTTTCATTCGTTCCTCTTCAATTACAGGATGAAAAAGGCACTATTGTTTGGCAGAATCCTTGTCCTTCTTCTACAATGCTTTGTCGTCCAATAAAATTTATTTTTTTGTCAAGAAACGAAAGACCTTACTGTCACAGAGACAAGTAAAGGTTTGGAAGAAATAGAGAACTTAGTTCCGACAGTATGCAAGGTAAAAGAAAGTGAGGCTGCTATCAAACATGAAGTGCTGCTGACTATGGTTGATGGGAAAGTTTGTAATGCTTTGACTGAAACTTCCTGCTCACAGAAGTGTTACATTTGTGGAGCAACCCCAAAAGTGATGAATGATGAGACCCGTGAGTTTGTAGCTAATAAAGATAATCTTGGTTTTGGTTTATCTACATTACACGCTTGGCTTAGATGCTTTGAATGCCTGCTCCACATAAGTTATCGTCTTGTAGTTAAGAAATGACAACTAAGAGACAATGCTGACAAGATTCATGTAAAACAACGTTCAGATATTATTAAAGGCAGGTTTAAAAGCGAAATGGGATTAGTTGTAGATAAACCAAAACCAGGATTTGGCAATACGAATGACGGAAATACTGCCCGCAGGTTTTTCGAGAGCCCTGAGCAAAGTGCTGATATTACATTATTTTTGTTATCTTTTTAAGAAACTCTTTGTAAAATCTCTTATTTTTTCATATAGCCTAACCTATTTTCTATTCAAAACTTATATATTGGTTTAATGTTTAAATGTATATATTGGGGTTTTTTATTTTATTTTGAAAAATATCTTGTATTTTTTTTGAAAAGCGTCAAATATTTGTTTCCGCAACGATACATAGACGAAAAGATGAAGAAATTCGAGGGTAACATCTTATAGCATCTCTTCACCATTAGCGAAGAGTTTGCGTTAGAAGTTCATTGCCATTGTGCTACGTATCAGCTCTCGAAGCGGATAATATTGTATACCGTGAGTAGTTTACGGTCGTATACACTGTATTTCGAGTTTGCCCCTCCTTCTTCTGATAGAACTCTAATGATAACCAATGTCTACTCAGTTTCTGCTCTAGAACGAAGTCGAATGCGATATTAAAAGCGTCAGTGAAGAGTCTAACATATACATCAGATTGGAAATGCACTAGCAATACAGCGTTAGCTAAACAACTTTTGCATTGATCAAATGCTTTCTCCGTTTCGTTAGACGTTTTATCGCCTTTTGCGTTCGTAAGAGGTGCCTGCAAGATGGCTAATTTTTGTACAAAACGAGGATAAAGCCGCGCCGGCACGGACCCGGTGCCAACCAGCGACATCGATACTACAGATCGCGGAGCTACGTGAAAAAGTAAATCGCATCAAAAAGCAGCACTGGGCTAAAGTTATCGCAAACAGTATAGGGCCAGTGTGTGCTCGTCCGGGCAGTAAGTCATATTGTCTCTACACAAACCCTCAATTGGTGTTGGCTATTTCCACAGACGATAGAGCGCCACTGCAAGACATTATTGATCACCTTGTTCTTTCAAAATTTCTCAAACGTGAAATGTCTTGAACCGCTTAACATGAAAGCGAAAATTAGCTGTTTCGTTGAAAAGAACGCTTCTCAACAAAGTCAACTTCGTCGACGATCGAAATTACAGCCAACCCTTAAAATACTGGTATAAATCTTGATTCAAAATCCAAACCAGTAGTTAAAGTAAAAATTATATTCATCGAAGAAAAAATAAAGTAAATACTCGATCATACTCAGAATAAAATCGACATTACGCTACAAAATATAATCTTGGCTATAACACTAGAAAATTTTAAGGAAAAAAGGATTTGTGGTCATCTCAGATTTCCCTATACTTACTACATATTTGAAATTACTCCTAAGATTAGTAAAACCAAATTTATCTTCACTTTGTTAGAAAATGCTTGAGTTGAATGATATTCTAGTCTGCTTTGCTCAATTGCTACTGTTTGAAGACCATTGTTGCGCAATCCAGCCAGCCTTACAAACAACAGCCGAAAGCCTCGATCAAGCCTCCTCAGGCTATACAAATTTGAGCGCACCGAATAGGAATATGATCGGGCGTGGATAGCCAACTAGGATCACAATCACCACCCCAACAAACAGAAAGGAACGTACATCGACCACAAAGTGTCGGTAAAAACTGATCAGACCGAATTAAAACTGAAGTTTGCAAAAAGCAGCAAACATTGAAGAGAAGGAACAGTTAAAATTATTTAAAAAAATAAACACAAAAGTCGTACGGTTTACCATGTTGGGAATTATTAAGCGTTATCTAACATTTAAAAACTGATAATATAATACTAAGCAAAATATATACTTGTGTAATATGCTTTCTCCTAAAACCTTCACAAAAAAAATTCAGCTCAACACGTCATGTTAAATCGATCATATTTTATCTAAAACGCTTGTTTTTTTCTAAAACTTACTCTATTAGGTCATCTGTACTGTTACATATTTATAATTATTTTTGCAGAAATATTCAAAAAACATCTCCCGGAGCAGCCGAAATGTTTGGAACTATTCGCAAGGTATTTATATCCCGGTTTTACATGTATTGGCTTAGAAGTTTTAAAGCTGCAGGATATCCGTTTGTATGAATTACAAGAGAAAAAAGAAAACCAGCAATAAAAATAATACTAAAAGAAACCGTGTATGTTGTAATAATTTATTTTCATTTTCACAAATTCATATGCCCTTAGGTGTTTTCTTTTGAAAAGAATGGTTAGTTCGCTAAACATAAATCGTATTTGATGTTGATGTTGTTATGAAGCATGACCGTTAGTGTAAGGGGTTTTATAACCATTCGGATTCATTGTCTGCCATTGCCAGAAGTCTTTGCCTTAAAATAGTAAAAATAATAACAGTTAGTTGTAATCCACTTGGAAATGATTGAATAAAAATTGTAAAAACTCGAATGAAATACATAAATTTGTGGCTAGATGCAAGAACTACCTATGTCAATTTTTCAAAAATTTGTTGAATGAACAATACATTGAAAAAGTGGAATATTTTATATATTTTACTGAAATTATGTGTGCTGTCTTCTATGCATGATTCCAGAGAAAATAAATCTGAACGACCAATGTGAAATATTGATTGCAATTTCAAACTTAATTTTCACAAATTAATTCATGAGACTTCTGAAGTTCTGACACCAAAAAACAGAGATATAAATCGAGTTGTTGCTTTGGTGTAGCCTATTTTCAATAGGCAACATATATTTTGTGTGTACAAAAGTATGAAAGATGTGTGCCAAACTAATGACGTATACTTTTGAAAATTTTGAAAAACCTACACAAAAAATTTCTTTAAATAATATACATTACATTTTTATTTTTATTGGATACTTATTTATCGTCCTCTTATTTGTTGGGAGATAAGGAAAGGATCGAACTTTCTACTTACACATTTCTTCCACAGTCTTTTCGGCCTTCCAACCTAATTCCTTCTCTGCAAAAGTGCTGAAAATAATAATAAAGTTTGAGCATTAAAAATTTACTAGTAATTTCAATGTACTTACGCATCTGCATACATTGACGATATATCACCCTCTCGACGCTTTTCTACTGTGTACGGCACTTTTACATTGTTGACTCGTTCGAATGTTTTGATTAGCTCCAATACAGAAATACCTTTGCCTGTTCCTAAATTGTACATCTGAGCGGAAAATTACATTGATTATTTTGAATCATAACGTTAATATGTATAAATCTCACCTGAATACCCAAATGAGTACCAGCCAATTTCTTAAGTGCAGCCACATGTCCTGTTGCAAGGTCCATGACATGAATATAGTCTCGTATTCCTACAAAAAACAAAACAATCGATGGTTTTGTAAAAGCACAATACAAACATAATAGCTAATAGTTACCAGTTCCGTCTGGAGTTTCGTAGTCATTTCCGAATATCGTTAGCAAATCCTTTTTACCCATCGCGACTTGACTGATATAGGGCATTAAATTTGTGAAAGCTTTAGTGGGGTCTTCTCCAATTATTCCTGAACTATGACAACCCACTGGATTGAAGTATCGCAATGCAATTATGTTCCATTTGGAACTAGCTCTAGATAAATCCTTGAGCATTTCTTCAATAAAGAACTTGGTGCGTCCATAAACATTAGTGACGTTACCGGTTTCCTCTTGTTCTGTGATCGGGAGAGTTTTCGGTTCACCATAAACTGTACAGGAACTTGAAAATACCAACTGATAGATATCATGCTTTTCCATTACTTCGACCAAATTAATCATGCCAATTATGTTGTTTTTATAATAAAGGAGTGGAAGTTGCATTGATTCGCCAACAGCTTTCATGGCGGCAAAATGAATGACCGCATCGATTTTGTGCTGCAAATAATTTAGAATAATTAAAACAGTGATTATTTTCGAAACAACATATAGAATATATTTATATATAATAAGAACAAAACATTTGATTTTTTTGTCAATGAAATTATTTATAATAAATTTTGATCCTTTACTCTACAAATTTTCAATGCAGAGAATTAAGAGGACTTGCCGCTCCGCAACAATTTATTGGTGTGTTAATTATTTTATACGTAAATTTATTAAGTACTTAATGAGAATATAACCTCTTACGTGTCCTTCAAATCATTAATATTATTATTTTTAAATCTCATTCAAAGCTGTTTAAAGTGAATCTTAAATTATTTATTGTGTGAAATGGACCAGAGTTTCGAAATCATCATCAATGATAATTATTTGACAAACAAATTACAATCATAAATTAAAGAACTGTTGTCATTTTACGTCTCATTAAACTCAAATATTTTTAAAATTTCGAATCGATTTACTGAATTACTCACGGATAACATCACATAGTTTGTATCTAACATTTAAAACTTTAAAATAATGTTGAACCACAACCCGTGTTGTGTATTTATAGACAAAGGAGATTATTTAACAACAACAGAACAGAATAAACGGTCAAAATTCATTCAACTGGAGTACATTTTTGTCATTAATGATTTGCAAAGTAGTCTTTTCATGAAAGATGAAATGATAAAATGAACAGATGCTACAATAAACAAGGAAACCAATTTATATTTTCTTAACGGATACTGAAAACAATAAGATGAGTAATAGGTTTTAAAAGAAATTCATTTATCGCAATTTATCAATATAATTCTGTTGGTGGTGGGTATACAACCGTTACTTACTAAACTACTTGCTACTGATGCTCAAATTTTGAAAGTATACTCTAGTAACTGAAATGAAGGAGTTCTTCATCGAATCAATAAAATGTTCCCCCATCAAATAACGACATAAAGCAAAAAGAATCACGTAAATTTTCAGAACGTGTTGTTTAACGCTTATATGAGAAATATCTGTTTTCATTTACAAATTTTTGTTGTTATAATTTTTATCTCTAACATTTTTTATATTCATCCGAAAATATATTTTTTGTGGCAATAGTCAGCATTATCTGCCATTCTGTCTGTTCATATAACGCTCCGTGTCCTTTTCGCACTCATGAGCGTCATCGAAAAATCAGGCGATATCCGCGCTACTAAAAGAATTGTCTTGTGGGTGCTGTGCGCAGCGGCGGATGAATTGGCGGGTGTCGGAATGATAGTGTTGCGAACAAATGGTGAAATTAGTCGAAAGGAGGACATTGTTCAGCTGAGTAAATTCGCTCTCCTTCTGAGAACTGAATCAAGCCAATATAAAGGAAAAGGGATTCTGACCGATCTTCAGAACAACATCCTTACAACAGGATGCTGAGGTAAAGGTGTGACGAATTATTGGGTGGCATACTGATAAATGATGATAAACCCTTAAATACGGCGATCGATCCGGAGCTTTGCAATGGGGCTCAATTGAAGAGGTTGTGTCTGTGCTTCTTCGAAACCTCACAAGGGGTATACTGATACCAAGGGATCCGGTGCCCCAGGGACTTGTCCCTGCCAGTGTCGGTGAGGAAGCTGTGGTGGTTGAAACTTGGGGGTTGTGATTGTACACTCATTAGCAAGTACTTTCATTTTAATACAGTTCGAGACCGAATAATTCGGCTACCCTTCTGTATTGTGGTGCATTGGCGTGCTGTTGCGTTTACGACAGGAGTGCCGTTAGACAAAAAGGGGCAAGGATGCTGATAGGTTCAAATCCTCACCAAGGATTATGAAGAAGTCCAGGGAAGCTTTGGATGAGATCTGGAACCTATACTCGAACAAACAGTAATCATACTTAGTTGTGGGCTACTGACTAGTACGTTTATGGGGGCATTGGTGCAAGCTAACTTCGTAACCCTGGCTTAAGAGGCCCGTGTTTTAATGATTCATTCCGGGGAAAGCACGTTAAATCAGGATTTCTGTTCCGTTGAGTAGAATAGAAGTCAAAAGTTAACTTGTCGTTGGAACAAAAAGCTTATGAGATACCAATGGACTTGGTTGCAGTTCTTGTTACTTTTTTTGATGCCGTGTGAGAAATTCAATTGAGACGAGGGTATGGCCTATGCAAACAGTATTTTTCGAAATAATTTATTTGTCACTCGAGGGATGAAAGTTTTATTTGGCGGATGACTAAAAAAGATTGATTTTTATCGAATCGGTGACTTGTTTAAACGAAAACGCTATTCACATTTTAAAGTTTAACTGGTATTTTGACGCAATGCATTATTGCAATTGTGTCTATAAAGGAGATGATGGATAAAGCAACGAAGAAACGACAGGAGAAAAACAGGTTCAGTTTGTGGTTTCAGGTTTCAACCTTCGTTGTAACTTTTTTGCTTTTCTAACTGTTATACGTATAAAATATAGTTAATATGTAAAGTTCAAGTTACAAATTTTGTCGTAATTCCCATTATAATGTCTACTAATATAAATGTAACGATATAATATCTAGTTTTTAAAAGACTCCTGATTAAAACCGATTCAAGCATTTATCTTCAAATATATCTGAAAGTAGCACCAGAAATAGCCGCTGGTTTAGTACCTAACAAATAAAATTGAATTAAAATTAATTATGTGGCTGACAAAGTTGTGAATAGTGAACGCTTACTTCGTGATTTCATCGCTAACACAATATGAACCCCATAAGGGACCGCAACTCACCGGCTGCTCGCACCCTGAACATGTTCCTCCTCGGTTCGCTCAAATTGGCGAGACCTAAGGATGATTTTACTCGGAGAATTATCTCGCAGGGCCCTAAAATAGGATTGACTTTTTCTAAAGGTGACATGCGATGAATGTTTAAAAAAAACTTTGCAAAAACCGAAAGATGACATCGCTTAGTAATAGAGTAAACAGAATATTTACATTACTATCAAAGAACAGGTTTCGCGTAGAAGAAAATTAAAAAGTGAAGCCGACTTAAGTAAATGGATTCACGAAAGAGTCAGTACGAAGACTGATAGAATTAAAAAAAAAAAGGATTTGATTAGCTGCACCAATGGTGGTGGAAGAGAAGAGATTTTAAATGACCTATACATGCATTAAAAAGTATTAAAACATTATTCCAGAATTAAAAAAATTGGAATAGTATACACGAGTAAGATCAATAAATCAGCTTCTATCAACGAAAGATTCAAGTGAGTTGCTGGGGAAAAATTGGCATAAACGAGAAGTCAAAATTTCCGCAAGTGATCACTGAAAAAATGATGGATCAAAACCTTAAAATAGGATAGTAACAAGTTGGAGAGTAAAAAGAATTTTTCAATGATATCAAATATTTTTTTTATAAATCGAAATAGCGCGACCAATCGCAACCTTTTGCAACAGACCTTTACCCAGTGTAGTTTATTTTCGAAAAACCAACACAAAATCAATGTGAATTTGATTTAATAAAATAATAAGAATCATGAATCACCGTAATGAATAATAAAATTGGGTACAGTAACTAAGTCAGTTCATTGGCTGAGTTAAAAAAATGTTGTCGTCATGGTTAAAAGAAATTTATCATATTTAATGATAATTTCCTTTGAAATGTCGAATGTGTCATTCAGAAAAAGTTACGGTAAAGGTTAAGATTGTGGCCCCCACCCCCGAAGGGAGTGAGAGTAGGCGGGGATCGAAAGAGGGGGTTCCCCAGTAGTGGTAATATGGGGGTTCTAGAGCGGAAGTGAAATCAATAAAAATTATCGATTTATTGATTTTGTGCAATCAATAAAAATTATCGATTTATTGATTTTGTGCAATCAATAAAAATTATCGATTTATTGATTTATGCTGACGCCACCACCCCGACCGGAAGTGAACTGTCAAGGCCACGCCCACAAAACCGCAAGCCTATTACGTCATCAACCGCAATCAAGCCGATGAGGGCATTAACCCCTTCTCCCCCGCTCTCTCTCTCTCACACACACACACACACACACACACACATACACTATCTTACCCACACACACACACGATCCAATTCGGCGCCCCCGCGATCCCACTTTACACCGACGACCCTGCAAATTTCACGGCAAGACGCTTTCACTTATTCGGAGACACTAAAAATCGGTTGTGGCGCTCCATATCAAATTTCCCAACAGCGAATTACAGTCGGATGTAAGTTTTCAGTATTGTGGTTCTTAGAGGAAATAGCGCTGATAAGAGACATCCGTTCTACCCAAGGAGGATGTGGTTTTGAATTTGATATACGCTTTGAAGAAATCAAATGAAATAACGTTGATAAGAGGCAAGTTTGTGGTTTTTAAGAAAATTTTTAGATAACGAAGTTTTGCGCACATTTTGAAACGAAAATAAAAACCGTTATACCAAAAAATTATTACGTCATCAGTTTTTGCTTATCTATTTTCAGTCAAAAGGAGGATGTGGTTACAAGTTTAAAAAAAAAAGCGGAAAAATTCCAATTAAAGTTGAATAATTGTGGTTTATGATTTTGTTTATAAGGCGAACCGAAAACTACAATAGCCATAGTTTTTTCCAAACTTTAATAGCGAAAGGTGTTTTCAATTTTTTGTGAAAAATGAAAGGTTTTTTGTGCGAATTCTGTGAAAAAGACTTTCCGTCTTCTGGTGCTCTGAAGAGGCACATACAACATACGCACGGTGAGTAGCGAAGGAGTATTTTTTTTGTAGCTATTACAAACAACCCCTTTAAAATAGAAAATACAAGCCCATATAAGAATCACAACCTAGCAGGAGCGTCAACACACAACCAAACGCCCCTTAAAATTTGTGATGTGTGTCTGGTTATTGTCAAAACAACAGAGTGGAACCGCCACATCCGAACAAACACACACAAAAAGAATATTTATCATTCTGTTGATGAGAATTTTCAAAGCATAAAGAGTAGCTTTAAAAACAGAATACAAACGCTCGTATATCAAAACAAAGATGAGAACGCATTGATTCCGGAAGTATTTTTCAAAAACCTAGAGGAACCACTTATGATTATATTAAAGCAAATATTAAAAAAATCATCCTCTATTAAGTTTAATGTTGAGCTATTTGGGGATTATATGAAAACTTGTTTGTCAGACGACAAGGAAGAAAGCGTGTGTTTGATAAGCATTAAATCGTTTCAACCAAAGATGCAAGCCGCCCAAACTGAATGTGAGTTGCAAACGGGGTTCAAGAACAACGTTGATCAGATTATTAAAAAAATGCAAGAGTTTCAAGAGAGAGATAGTGGATGGACGCTAGTGAAAATAACTCACTGTGAAATAAACATAAACGAACACAAGCCGCTTAGGGGAACGAAACACGTGCGTTTACCACCATTTATAGCAAGCAAGCGTGCATGTGTTAATATTAAAAACGACGATGAATTCTGTTTTAAATGGAGCATAATTTCTGCGTTGTCTCCCGCGCAAATCAGTTCAGATAGACCATCATCTTATCATATATCGGATATTACGCAAAGTGTTATAACACTGGATAATGGTATATTATTAAAGTTTAACGAGCTAGAGTTCCCACTAAAGGCGCACGATGTAGCGAACTTTGAAAAATTAAACCCCTTAATTAGCGTAAACGTGTTTGGTTATGAACCCGAAAATCGGAAAATTGTGGGACCATATTATAACACAAAGAACGAGCGAAAATATCATATAAATTTATTATTGATACAAAACACCGACGAAGACCAACACTATGTGTGGATAAAGAACCTTTCAAGGTAATACCGTAGTTTTGTCTATTCTCCCCCCTAATTTTTATTGTTTAAGGTTGATCCAACATCAACAGACACTCCACGGCCATAAGCTTTTTATTTGCAATACATGTCTTCAGCATTTTCATACCGAAGAAGCCCACCTACAGCACAAAAACGAGTGTGGTAAAATTGTGACAACCATGCCGAAACCGGAAAAATCAACACTATATTATCAGAATTTTGAGCGCCAACTGGATGTGCCATTTGTCATTTATGCCGACTTTGAGTGTTTGCTTCAAGATGTGAACACCTGTTTTGCCGACCCAGAAACTTCCTCAACAGCAAAAGTCCAGGAGCACACACCATGTGCATTTTCATATTATATTAAGTGTTCTTTTGATTCGTCATTAGATAGGTTAAGAGCGTACAAAGGTCCAGAATCCTCTAAAAGCTTTGTAAAATCGCTTGTGAACGACGTAAGGCGGCTCTATTCAGACTATATAATGATGCCAAAACCGATGTATACTTTAACAAACCAAGAAATGAAAATTCAAACAGAAACGGTCCTTTGTCATATATGTAAAAAGATTCTTGAAAACGACAGAGTGATGGACCACTGTCACTTAACGGGAAAGTATAGGGGTCCAGCTCATAATAAATGTAATTTATTATTTAGAGTCCCCAAATTCTTTCCAATCTTTTTTCATAATTTTTCCGGATATGATTGTCATTTATTCGTAAAAGAACTTGGTAATTTGGACGGTGATATAAAAATTATACCCCAAAATAAGGAGCGATATATATCGGTATCAAAAAGAATTGTGATCAATAGCACCACAACGATTGAATTACGATTTTTAGATTCTATTAGATTTATGCAAAGTAGTTTAGATGAGCTTGTAACATATTTACCCGCAATAAAACTAGAGACAGTGCGCTCAATATATGGGGAAGAAAGCAAATTCAAGTTGCTAACAAGAAAGGGCGTATTCCCCTATGAGTATATAAATTCGTGGAGCCGATTGGACGACCCTTGTTTACCCCCACGCGAAAATTTTTCTAGTAAATTAACAAATAGTGAGTGTAGTGAAAACGACTATAAACACGCGCAAAACGTCTGGAAAGAGTTCAATTGTAAAACGCTTTGGGATTATTTAGAGTTGTATTTGAAAACAGATGTATTGCTTTTAACAGACGTGTTTGAAAATTTTAGGAAAATTTGTAAAGAAATCTATGAGTTGGATCCCTGTCAATATTACACTGCTCCGGGTCTAGCATGGGATGCTATGCTTAAAACAACAAAAACCAGACTAGAGCTTTTAAATGATATAAACATGTACAATTTTTTCAAACGAGGCATTAGAGGGGGCATTACCCAATGTTCGCATCGACACTCCGTAGCCAATAATAAATATATGGAAAGCTTTGTTGAAGCGAATCCATCAAAATACATAATATATTTGGATGCCAATAACTTATACGGGTGGGCCATGTCTCAACCCCTTCCACATTCTTCATTCGAATGGGTTCCAAATGTTAATGATATTGATATTATCAATATTCCACAGGATTCTGATATTGGATACATATTAGAGGTCGATTTAGAGTATCCCCCATTAAAACACAATGATCACAACGATTTACCCCTTTGTGCAGAAAATAAAGCAGCACCGGGTTCCAAAAACAAAAAGCTTATTACAGACTTAACAAACAAACACAAATATATTATTCACTATCGGAATCTGCAACAATGCTTAGAAAATGGGCTAAGACTTATCGGGGTTCATAGAATTTTACAATTTAAACAGTCTTGTTGGCTAAAGAGCTATATCGATTTGAATAATTATTATCGCACAAAAAGCAAAAATTCGTTTGAAAAGAATTTCTTTAAATTGTTGAACAACGCGGTATATGGGAAAACGATGGAGAACGTGGAAAAAAGAAAAGATGTGAAAATTGTTACAGAATGGGAAAGTCGGGGCAGACACCTAGGCGCCCGCGCTCTTATCGCAAAACCTAACTTTCATAGTATAGCCATATTTTCAAACAACATGGCCGCAATTCAGATGAATCGAGTGAATGTGTGCTATGATAAACCAATTTATTTGGGGTTTACCGTTCTTGATATTTCAAAGCTAAAAATGTACGATTTTCACTATACTTATATGAAACCAAAATATCGCGAAAATGTTCTTCTAAATTATATGGACACAGATTCATTCATTTATACAATTAAAACAGAAGATTTTTATAGAGACATTTTAAACGATATTGACAACTACTTTGATACTTCAGAATATTCTAAAGATAATCCCTATCATATTCCATTGAAAAATTGTAAAATTTTGGGTTTAATGAAAGACGAAACGCACGGAAAAATAATAAACGAATTTATAGGGCTAAGAGCAAAAATGTATTCATTAAGTATTGATCAGGAAAAAACAATAAAAAAGGCAAAAGGCGTTAAGAAAACTGCAGTGGATAGATTGAGTATAGATAATTATAGAGAGTGTTTGTATAGGAATAAAATTTATAGAGGAGACATGTATGTATTTAGATCAAAACTTCATAAAATATATACGGAGTGTATTAATAAGATAGCTTTAAGCAGCTTAGACGATAAGAGACTAATTAGGGAGGATAAAGTTAGCACATATGCTTGGGGACATTGTGAAATTTGATATGAAAATAATAACAGCATTGTATTTTATAAAAAAAGGCGTTTTTTTTCCTCAAAGATAATGGGCAAAAACACGAACCGTTCGTTGTTTTAGTTGAAGGAAATATTGGATGTGGAAAATCCACTCTTCTAAATCATTTCAATAAATTTGATGATGTATGCTTGATGTATGAACCACTTAAAAAATGGCAAAATGTGGGGGGATACAACCTATTGGTGTGTAGCATCATATTCTCATATTAAACCCAAACGTTTATATGAAACATTTTAGGATTTGTTTTATAAGGATCCAGAACGATGGGTAATACCTACACAGAATTATATTACTTTAACCATGTTTGAAATGCATATGCGATCAACAGACAAGAAGTTTAAACTAATGGAGCGCTCTTTGTACAGCTCAAGGTGCGTTAATGATTTCTGGCTCCAACATTTTTTAGTTTTTTTAGATATTGCTTCATAGAATGTCTATATGAGGCTGGACGAATAGATGACGAAATGCGATGCGTTCTATTAGAAACCCATAATCTGATGGAACAAAACTTTAAGATTAACGCCAATCTTATTGGTGAGCTACAGATGAAAATATTTTAAAAACACACCAAACAAGCGTCTTTATAGTTTATATTCAAACATCTCCGGAGGTAGCATATGAGCGAATAAGAAAACGAGCCCGCGCCGAAGAAGAATTTGTGTCAATGGAGTATTTACAAAGCCTACACAAACACCACGAGAACTGGTTAATCGAAAATAAGCCCCAAACAAACAGCATACCCGTTGTTGTTGTGGATGGAAATCAGAATGCGGCTTGTATGCTTTCAGAATATCAAAAAATAGAACAAATGCTGCAGCTGCCCCAAGAAACACGAATCTCAGCTTACAATAGCATAAAATAATAAATCGATAATTTTATTGATATAAAAAAAAAATATACTTTATTTTGCTTTTTCACACACAACACATTTTTTCTTATTTTAACCGATCTACAACAATTTCCTAACTTCGCTAGTCAACGGATTGTATTCTACAATTCTATCGTGGAGCAATAGACAAAATGCTGTTGTCTTTGGCGGAAACATGCTTGATGTTCTAAATTCTATCTTTACATCAACAGGACCAGTTTTCAAGGCTTCATTTTGAAACGAGCAATCAATAACAACTATGGGAGCTAAATTTTTAAATTTTTCACAATCTAATAGCGGAGGAGAATCTTGATTATAGTATGATCGTTTGAATTTGGTGTACATGTCATACAATAGTGCGTATCGGTTGCGATCGAATTTCAGATTAAGATCCTCGTATGGGTAGGTTTCAGAGTTCAAGTGTGCTTTGATGTCTGTTAAATTGCAGTGATCAAATGTAGTTGCATCTTTTTCCTTTAAATTATTTTTTTCTGATTGTAATGCGAAAATTATAAATCGGGGTTTTTCAAGCTGTGAAGAAGTTTTCACAGTCCAAATGTGATGACTAGATGCTGCTGGTAATATGGGATATTCGTACATATCCCAACTTCTAAAACTGATTTGTATTGGACGCCCGACTTTTATAATGTTGAGAAAATTTAGTCGTTCAGCATCAGATACGGTTATATGTGGTATTCGCCATAACAACTTATGAATGGACACGTCATAAGCCTTTGTTGTATTAACAACATTATTATCGGTCCTAGACCGAATTAAGATCAAATCGTGACGTGCGTTAACAACAACTCTTTTGTAATCTTCTGCGAAACCAAGCAGCATTTTCAGCGGAACACAAAAGTTGAAAAACGAATCAGGAACTTTACAATGTTTTTCCGGCGACCAGCCAGCATTTTGTAGCATTTCACTTTCATTTTTGCTTAGAGAAATATAATTTTTCAGGGCGGTTGTGACCCCCAAACTTCTGGTACGATCAATTTCAATTCCATTCAATTCGTATCGCATTTCTTCGAAAAGAAAAGATATACAATTATTATTGAGAACAGAACTGGCGGCATCTAATTTTGTTCCTTCTGTTGAAGTTATTGCGCCCTCAATGTATAGAAAACTTTCGTTTGGTAGTAGATACAAGTCTTGATGTTGAATAGAAATTCTGATTTCATCGCTGTTTTTGTATGCTGTCGAAAATGGTGTATAGGTGTGATACTCCTTCTTTATAATATCTTCGTTAAACACAGGCTGGTTAGTAATGTTGAGTAAATGCGTCATTTTTCCTTCTTTAAATGAAATCCCAGTGATTGTAGAAATAACTTATTTGCTTGTGTTAAGTGTGCTTTTCCAACAACAACACTTGGTGTTTTTCTTTTCGATGTTGAAGAAGTAGACACTGATTGTACACTGGTGGAAAGAGAACCAGCATCTTGGTTATATATCAACATTTTATGCTGGTTTCAGGTGAAGGCGAGCGGTAATGGTTTCGCCGCGGAAATTAACAAGTTGTCCGTCTTGATCCAATATTTTTAGCTCCAAGAACCTTACTTCACGGGTATTCAGCGGCAAATAAATGAGACTTTTCGGGGCTTCAATTATTTTATACCCTGGACCAACGTCTGGTGAAAATTCATGAATAGTGTGTGCAATGGTGTTGTTAATATACGAGCCGGTGACTATGTTGCACTCTATACGAATTGCATTCACCGTTATAATGTTAACAGGTAGTGTTGAAGTGTGTGTTTTGGTAGGGTGTAGAACCACATCCTTAAAACCCAATAGTTTACCAACCGTTCGCATCCGATTAAAGTATATTGTCTCACTACTTTTTATTTCTGCCTTGAGAGTGTTGTTGTTTGCTTTAATTTTTAGCGCATACCTTTTTCCCCTTCTTTCCAGCTCTTTTTCTATGTAAAGAGCAATATCGTCAACTTCATAAGACCCGACTGGTATCTCAATTTCTTCATTTCCAATATGAAAAAGGTTATTCTCGTTATCAACATTTGGAATGGAGTTATATGTTTGAAAGTCAACCAAACCGCATACATAGTCGCCAGCCAATTCCAAGGGAGGAAAATATTCAGCGGTTAATGTAGAAGTGATTCCACTCAAAATCAAGGTCATCGACATGCTTATTATGATGTTGTATTAACCATACTAAACAACAATTTCTATATCTTTTAATATTTATATTTATTTTTCATAGATTTTAACACAATCATATAGAAATTTTAAACACAAGTGTCCACATATCACCGAGTCAAAGTCTTGATATCGGCTATAGTTGTATTTGATATTTGAACCAAGATAGGAAATAACTTCTTTTGGCGGATGCAAATTTCCAAAGCTATCAAAATATTCCACATGATCTTGGTGTTTGTAGTACGCTACCCAATGGGTGCCGGGGCCCGATGAAATATCCAAATTTATTACGCCACACTCCGTATACCAGGGATGCTTTGGCAGCTGATCGCGCATAAATACACCACGAAAGTAGGGAATGTTTTCAGCGAATTTGAATATATCGAGTTCGGTTAACGCTCTACGGGGCAGCCGTCTTAGAAGTTTTTTGATGGTTGAGTTAAGTAAAGCCCTAGCCCCTTCCTATATGGTTTCAGATGAAGCCCCTTCCCAAGCGCAACGGCTTCCATTTGTCTATTGTGTCTCACACTTTCTGCCAGTTGTTCTTTTGCATTTTTTGCATTATTAACAGCTTTTGCGATTTGTGATGCGCCGCCAACTAACGCTCCAAGTGCTGAAAGTCCAGCAAATATTGGAATGAGGGGTAAAATACCACCAACTTTCGGAATTGGTATGATCCGCGGAGTTTCAACTAGAGATTTTTTTGTTCCAATAACATCTTTTGCAGTTTTCATAGCCAATTTGATTGTTTTCGATATGCTTTCCGGCTTTTTCCTCTTCAATACAATATTTATGTTTTTAAGGGCCGATTTAAATAAAGTTTTGTTCGGTTTCCTCTGCTTTCGCCTTTCTCTCTTTATGCACCCCATTCCCAACTTCACTTTAGTTTTCATGGCGTTTGTAATCAGCCAGGCGTTTGTCCTCTCGCCCAAGTTGGCGTTATTTGAAGTTGCTCTGTTCCACGCCTTTTCCGCTAAAATTCTATCCGCGATGTTTCTGTTTAAAGTATCTTTGTGTTTGGAGTAGGCAATGTCGTGCTCTCGACACGCCTCATCAAGTAGATTCACACCGCGATCGCCTCTAGCTAAACGCTTTTGTAGTTTTGTGCCTGGACCACAAAAATTATAGCCCGGTATATGTAGCTCGAATGGTAGATTGCTGATGAGTGTATTTATTAAACCTCCTCCGGTGGAATTTCGTGAGTTACTAATTGATTTTCGGGCAAATTCAATCATTATATTATATTATGTACAACCTTTTGCTGCGGGCCTTCGTTGCAAATAGATTGAAAAACCCTATAAAACAATGTATTTATGTGTGGTTGTATCATAGTACACAAAATGAAGCTAGTAAAACAACAAGCAAAGCTAGGCATTGAAAATTTCGATTTTGGTGATAATCGCCACGGAGCGAGGATAAAACATAGCGTGCTTTTACCAAATGACATTCGAGCGATAATTGTCGGTCCTTCGAGTTCTGGTAAAACCAATATTATGCTAAGCTTGCTCTTACATCCGAACGGTTTGAAGTTTGAGAATATTTATCTGTATTCAAAGTCGTTGTATCAACCAAAATATGAGTATTTAAAGCGTGTTGTGTCGCCCATTAAGGGCCTGGGATATTATACATTCACCGAAAATAACGAGGTAATAGATCCAAGCGACGCCAAAAGAAACTCTGTTTTCATATTTGATGACGTCGCTTGTGAGAAACAGAATAACATGAGATCGTACTTTTGTATGGGGCGACACAAAAGCATTGACAGTTTCTACTTGTGTCAAACGTATACGCATATACCCAAGCATTTGATTAGAGACAACGCAAACTTCATAATATTGTTTAAACAGGATGACCAAAATTTAAAGCATGTATACAGTGATCATGTGAATACAGACTTGTCGTTCGATAAATTTAGAAACATGGCTGCTGATTGCTGGAGCGATAAATATGGGTTTTTGGTTATTAATAAAGATTGTTCTATTGGTGTGGGGCGCTATAGACGGGGGTTCGACATATTCATTAAAGTATAAAACAATAATGCACGCCCTGTGTGCTTTCATTACCGAGAAACACATTGGTGGAAAACTGAGCTCAAAGTTGGTTGCGAATTGGTTGCAGGTTGGTTACAAGCTGGTTACAAGCTGGTGACAAGTTGGTATACGCGTGGTCTTCATCATCTATTTTTTAACGTCTGGTGTCAACTCATAATGAGCTCAAAACTACTTAAAAATATCATAAAGGCATCAAATGATGTGCGGAAAAAATATAAAGCGTTGAAAACCGGAAAAACGGAACACGAGCTAATGTTGGAAGCAACATTTAAATCTATTAGTGAGCCATTGAAAGAAATTAAAGAGAAAACAGGCGAAGAATTTAGTAAAAAAGTAAAAAGCCGAATGAAGGGGGAGCTGTCTTCGGCTGATCCACGATTACAAGACAATTCTGATGATAACGATAATGAGGATGCTGTTTCATTCATACAACATTCCCCCTCAATGATAACACCAAATAAACCTCTTTCTTTGAAGCGATTGCGGGCGCCAGTTCAATACAGTACACCCATAAAAACTGTAAAAACATCTCCGATCTCTTCGAGTTTGAGTGAATCGTTAAACGATTCAAAATCTTTATCGGCATATTACATCAAAGAATATATGAATAATAGTCGGAATCTTGATAAAACTTATGGCCCCAAATTCGATGAGCGCTCCAACAAATTTCGGGTGGGTGTTTTGGATATGGAATTCAAAGAACATGCAATTGATATTGGAGGTATTGAGTATCGGGCATCTCGGGGGCTCTACGAATTGATTTTCATGAAAAACCCAAGTAAATACAAACCAAAAGATTTAGAAAACTACAAAGATATTCTTCAAAAATCAAATGTTTATCGCACTGTTGTTGATGATGCCAATAGTAGAATCAAAGGTAATGGTGGCGAAAAGTATAAAAGAATCGTTAGCAAGCTTATTGGGGGCAAAGGGGGAAGCGGGCTTATGCTTGTGAATAATCAAAAGCCCAATTATGTGTACTGGGATGATCCCAACGAATTGGTGGAAAGATTGAGGCTACTTGTTTCTTCCCAGCAAGCCGGCCATTCCAATCACAATAACGAAATAGTGTCAATTATTGAAGAACTGAAAGAGGTCGACGCAATTCTTTAAATAAGTTTTGGCGAATGAGAAATCGATTATTACGATCATGAGCGTTGATAAGTTTGGCCGTTTTGTAAGCAAGCGCGCAAAACCTATGCGGGGAGAGCGCGGTCTTCCGGGTGTTGGATTCAGCTTGGCCAACAGCGGAAACTTTGATTTGGGGGGTAAATTAATTGAAAACTTGGGAGATCCCGTACAGTTACAAGATGCTACAACAAAGGCCTATGTTGATAAAGAGATTGAAAAATTGAAGAAAGAACTGGAAGGGGTTATTCAGCAGACAAGCGACAGTGTTTCTCAAAACACAAAATCAATTGATGTGCTAACATTAAAACACAATAAAAAGTTGGAGGACGACGAAGAATCATTAGATGTTGCCCGGGATGGAGATGATGATGACGAAGATTTGGTGATCGCTCCAACACCCACAGTTATTTTGAAAGACAAATAGAGACACAGCTGATAATGAGCAAGCGAGAACTGGTTGAAGAATTGCATAAGGCAGCAAGGAAAAATTTCAAACGGCGGCGGGTTATAATAAAGGGTCTCGACGACTTGTGGCAAATTGATTTGGTGGAAATGGGCACATATTCTACCAATAATAAAGGATATCGCTATTTGCTTACCGTAATCGATTCGTTTTCAAAATTTGTTTGGGTCATTCCATTAAAAACAAAACGTGGAATTGAGGTGGCTGGCGCAATGGAAAGCATATTTTTTGACTCCTCGCGAATCCCCAAAAATGTGCAAAGTGATCTTGGAAAAGAATTTTATAACAAACCATTTCAAAAACTAATGCAAAGTCACAACATCAATCATTATTCAACGTTCAGCTCCCTCAAGGCTTCGATAGTTGAGCGCTTTAATCGAACCTTGAAGGGAATGATGTGGAAGGAGTTTAGCCTACGTGGATCTTATAAGTGGATTGATAACGTCCAAAATTTGGCAGACAAGTATAACAACACAATGCATAGGACAATCAAATTGAAGCCCTGCGATGTGAATGCTTCAAACGAGGGGCTCTTGTTAAAAACCGTTTATAGTAATTTAAAGGTGTTTTCGAAACCCAAATTTAGAATAGGCGATTTTGTCCGCATCAGTAAATACAAACATGTTTTCGAGAAGGGGTATACTCCGAACTGGACAACTGAAATTTTCACAGTGCAAGCTGTAAACAACACAAATCCAACAACATATTTGCTTGCAGATTATAAGGGCGAACGCATACAGGGAGGATTTTATGAAAACGAATTGCTAAAAACGAAACACCCTCACTTGTACCTCGTGGAAAGGGTTTTAAAACGAGCTGGAGATAAATTATATGTTAAATGGTTGGGCTTTCCAACCCAACATAATTCCCGGATTAAAAAATCAGATTT
Source organism: Oxycera nigricornis (assembly GCA_963942545.1). Lineage (NCBI taxonomy): Eukaryota > Metazoa > Arthropoda > Insecta > Diptera > Stratiomyidae > Oxycera > Oxycera nigricornis. The sequence goes on along the minus strand of OZ012659.1, from coordinate 110,282,973 downwards.
ATCATAATATATTATATTTTATTGATTAATAAAGAAAAACATTTTAATACAAAAAATTTTCACATCTCTCATTTCCTAGTCTTTTATAAAATTTTATAAGTTTTTCAATGTTGTTGCGTTTTCGATAAACACTGTGGCAGGCGCATGTATCCGGCCCGGATTTTGCGTCGTCTTTAGACCAAGGACAGCTGATAAAGTGTCTTCCGTGAATTGAATTTGTTTCGTCCGTTTTGTAATATGACATTAGAAATAATACATCTTTCATGATTTCTTCGCGATGTTCTTCCAACAATATGCGGCTGTATTTAATCAAAAAGGACAAATAGTTTTCCAAATCCATGGTGTGGTTGTTACTCGTGGGCAGCTTCTTATTTACTAAAAAAATTCTGTTCAATCGCTGGTTCATAGGGGTCGTTGGGTGGTGTTATATCCATTTCCATTAAAATATCAACAACTCGTTTGGAATTGAAAACATTAGATTTTCCCCGCAAGTTCTTTTTAAATCTTTCCTCTCCTGCCCTCTGCGATTCCATATTCATTAATTTCTCGCTTAGCGCCCAGTCTTCTTCAACAGAGAATGAACATCCCAGTGGGAAGCCATTTGGAGTTTTATAGTTACTGAGGCCATCGATAACTTTCCCAATAATTGTGATTTCTCCACCTTAAGTTATAGTTTTAGAACAAATTACATCGGCTTAACAAAAAAAAAAAAATCACCTATCACTTCAATTTTAACGTGTTGAAAGGGTTTGAAATTGAATTCAAGCTGACAGCTCCGGGGGATCTCTTCAATTCTCGTTGTCAATATAAGATTTCTTGCGCCGTTTTCGGGAGTCATAAATACCTCCATGTGTCTATTATATATCACTAAATTCACAATTCTAAACGACAACCATCCCGATCCACAAACACAAAATTTCCGATTTCGTGATATTGTGTCAACCAAAAATTTTTTCCCATCCATATTTAATGATCTTGTGTGTCTATGTGTGTGACTGCGTGAAAGTTAACTCAACGATTCAAATTTATACCATTGGAAGTGGCTTGGAGGAGGGGTGGGGGAAGCACTATAAAACCCTTTGTTTTATGAAATTAGATCATTGAGCATCTGTTGTTCTTCCAATCGTCCTATCAAATACGAGCAATTCAATATGCGTGGAGGAATCTTTTGCGCCCTTTTTGTGTGTGTATTGTTTAATGCAGTCCATGCGGGGGTGATACCTATAATACTAAATGAGTCTGCTGGAAATAAAGGAAATTTGGAGTTTGCATTAAAGCTACCTAGTAATGAGACGGTACAAATTGGATTATCGTTCCAATTATTAAAATTCAACAATGGGTTGAATAGTTCGGCTGAAGATGCTCGGGAGCTAGCAACATCTACCATTTCAACACTAGAAAATACAACTTTGAACAGCACAACAATAACTGCGAGAGAAGAAACTAAATATGTCACCGTTCAAGAGGCAATTGAAGGTTTTAGGCAGGATTTACTTAAAAAAGAGCGTGAAATTGCAGGAATTATTGAAAGTGAACGACCTTTTTACAGACACTTCCAACTACAATTCCAAGACGACTTGATTCTTACAATCCGTTGCACTTATGACAGCAACTATGAAATGAAAACACTGAATATAAAATGCTATGAATATCGCGAATACATGAAAGAAAGAATTCTTAGCAATGGTGAAGTGGAATTCATTCGAGCTCAGGATGTAGATTATAAAACCGATGTCGAACTAATCGATGCTAGAAATGTAAAACAACTTTATACAATGAAAATTGAATAAAGTAATAATAACAAGTGTTCTTTTTTCTTTTAATATGTTTTTATTTAAAAATTTGTGTTTAACATTTTAGGGGTTGTAATTTGTAAAAAAAAGCGCGTAGCTTTTTCCTAGGGCGGGCCCTCTTGACACGCAAATGTTGCCAGCGTTCATTTGATGCAGCACGTCCTGCGTTAGGTTTCGATACCTAGCTGGAAGGAAAAGCTGGAACTCGTCCAACTCAACCAGTATGGATTCGCCGAACTCGGTGCTGCATCTTTTTGCGCCCGCAATCCGGTATGATTTGTAGGGGTCCATCTCTTTTACCTTGAGGAGCGGCTTGTAGTTTAATGTGTTCAGCTCCTTGAGGACGTCAACGTCATCATCCTCCACCACAATCGGCGTGCTGTATTCGTTGCTTTCAAACATGGCTCTAATCGAAACCTTTAATTAAAATCGAAAGCTTAAATTAAAATAAAGTATGCTCACCTTTTCTCCGAAGTAATTAATTATGGTCTTCATTCAAATTTCGGGGCTCTTTATATAGCACATTTTCTATTATACTTGCGGCTTTTTTTTAGCAATATATCACTCGAATGAAACGTAACCGCATGCTTTTATCAAATCGCGTGTGCCGTCGCTGTCTATTTTGCATGCGGTCAAACGCGTGTTCGAAAATTCTTATCGGCTTTCGGACAGTTGTCTATTTCACGGACAACATTTCGTCATAGCGCAAAACGATTTCAAAAAAACCACAAACTTATTAAGCAGCAACGAATACCTCTTATCAACGTTATTTCATTTGATTTCTTCATGACGCGAAACGAATTCGAATAAAAAAAAAACCACAAACTTACTAAATAGACACGAATGCCTCTTATCAACGGTATTTCGTTTAATTGCTTCAATCGAATTCAAATAAAACCACATGCACATTAATTAGAAACGAATGCTGCTTATCGGCGTTATTTCATTTGATTTCGCCGTGGCGCGAAACGAATTTGAATAAAAAACCACAAACTTACTAAATAGACACGAGTGCCTCTTATCAACGGTATTTCGTTTAATTGCTTCAATCGAATTCAAATAAAAACCACATGCACATTAATTAGAAACGAATGCTGCTTATCGGCGTTATTTCATTTGATTTCGCCGTGGCGCGAAACGAATTTGAATAAAAAACCACAAACTTACTAAATAGACACGAGTGCCTCTTATCAACGGTATTTCGTTTAATTGCTTCAATCGAATTCAAATAAAAACCACATGCACATTAATTAGATACAAATGTCTCTTATCAACGCAATTTCGGTTTTAAACCCACAATATTGAAAACTTGCCTCCGGCTCTGTAATTCGCTCGTGGGAAATTTGAAGTTGGCCGCCACAAACAAATAAAGTGTCTCGGAAATATAAGTGCAAGTGGCGCGGCGTGCAATTTACAGTGTTTTTTGTTTAATTGCTTCATTCGAATTCGCATAAAAACCACATACACATTAATTAGATACAAATGTCTCTTGTCAACGCAATTTCGTCTATAAAGCAGAATATTGAAAACTTACCTCCGGCTCTGTAATTCGCTCGTGGGAAATTTGAAATTGGACGTGGCAAACAAATAAGTGTCTCCGAAAAAAAGTGAAAGTGATGAGGCGTGGAATTTACGGTGTCGTCGGTGAAAGGTGGGATCGGGTGGGATCGCGGGGGTGTAAAATTAGGTGTGGCAACACCGGTGTGGGTAAGATCGTGTGTGTGTGTGTGTGTGTGTGTGTGTGTGTGTGAGAGAGAGAGAGCGGGGGAGAAGGGGTTAATGCCCTCATCGGCTTGATTGCGGTTGATGACGTAATAGGCTTGCGGTTTTGTGGGCGTGGCCTTGACAGTTCACTTCCGGTCGGGGTGGTGGCGTCAGCATAAATCAATAAATCGATAATTTTTATTGATTGCACAAAATCAATAAATCGATAATTTTTATTGATTGCACAAAATCAATAAATCGATAATTTTTATTGATTTCACTTCCGCTCTAGAACCCCCATATTACCACTACTTTCCCCTACTACTATGGCACAGTGGCGTACCCAAGGGGGGTTTACGGGTTCAAACCCCTCTTGGGTAGACAAGTTTAAACCAGACATGCAATCGGGCTAAAGTCTGCCAGAATTATTTTTGGAGAACTCCAACTTTGACCGGTGAAAAAGTATGATTAAGTATGATTACATAATTATATCTTCATATCTACACCGAAGCACTAGCAAACGTACCTAGTCAAGACTTCAAAAATATGAACCCGCCCTTATCAAAATTCTGCATACGCTACTGCCATGGCATATAACGTGTCTCCAAAGCATTACCCCTATTTATATTACATATACGGTAAAAATGACGCTCATCAATTTTTTATAATTTTCTTTTGTTTTAGAGTTTTTTTTTTGCCAAAAAACATCTTTAATTTTTTTGACTTCCAAACATGTCTAAAAATTACTTCCCACATCAATTTTACGATTTCGTATGACCTCTAAAAATAAACAAAATAACCTTTAACCATAACTTGTTGTGACCGCCGCGTATTTTTTATGTCATAGAATTGCGGGAACTCCTCTCTTTCGATCCTCTTTACTCCCACTCCCTTCGGAGGTAGGGGCCATAATCTTATCATTTACCAAAGTTACAACTAATTCATTGAACACTACCTTTTTGTGTACCTATGTATACGACGTCTACTACAATGTTTCATTTCAAATTTTAATAGACATTTACCGTATTCGCTTCCAACCCACATTTTAATTACATTTCAAACAATAAACGATTCAAGTTTCTGTCTTAAGTCTTTCAAACGAAGATTATCGAACAACAATGTGAATGTTGCGAGAGCCGCGATAAGATAACGAACAACAGTGAAACAATCTGAACAAAGCGAACACATTCTATTAAAGTACACCAACCATTATCTGCAATGTTACCGTTATCGCGTACAATACATCACAAAACCTCACTTAGCTAATTAACATTACTCATTTTGGATCTTGGGGGGAACTTAACCACAGCACGAAGCAATTCGCCCATTATTATTGCACTTACCTTCTTGAAGATCTCCTCGACTTCATCTTTGTTCAATAAATCACATTTGTAGAACTTGACAGGTTTGCCCGTTATCTCCTCAACGCGCTTGAGGGCGATTGATTCATCTTTTGCGCCATTGACGGAGTTAGCGAAATTGTCCAAGGCGACAACATCATAGCCAGCTTCTTGCAATGTTACCACCGTGTGTGATCCAATGTAGCCAGCCCCGCCGGTGACGAGGATAGTTTTAAGCTGCGGCATCGAGTCCTTGACTTTGAGATGCGGCGATGAAGAATCTAACCGAGAGAAAGATACACAGGTGAGATACAAATGTACAAAAAGAACAATTTACGGTCAAGCACACTATGTGAGATCGTGACGAGATATCGTCATGTTTTCCATTATCACTGAGGGACCACGAACACAGCCTAATGCACAAAGCAGAGAAGCTATTAGCGCGTCTGCTATTTCTTTTTGTAAGGAATAAATTATCGACGAATTAGCATAGTTGTCCGGTCCAGTTGCTCTGGACAAACATGCTTTCTTTCGTGTGTCCATAAAGTACCCATTAATGTTTGAATTTGGCTGTGTTTTCATGGTAGAAAAGAACGGATCTATAGGCCAACATGTCTTAAAATGCATTATTTATTTTCAACTACACTCATCTCGAGTTCTTGCGCACTTGACTCACCTGACGAATATGGATGGGAAGACGGTCGACCTTTATCTGCTTCGAAACACTATATTAGCGCAGCCCTCAATAACAACCACTTATCACTTGACACATCAGCACACTTGGAAGACAGTATTTCCTGGCGCCCGACCACAAGAGCACCCGATCCACCTGAAGTTCTATCTCCAAGTGAGCTTCGGAAGTTCGCGAACAGAACCAGAATACTAAAAAATTTGAGACCCAAGGTAGACTCCACTATCTTTCTCCCTTGGCTAGAGTCTAACATCCGTTGTACAGGCTAGTGTAGATGGAACAACTCTATCAGCTCGATGAGTCTACATGATGATCCATCCAAGCAGAGGTGTATATTTGCAACTTTATAGACACGATGGGGTCTAGTGCGGTAACGGGATCATCAGCGTTGAGCTCCACAACGGAACGGCCTGGGGAGCGTTTGTTGAGGTTCCATGGAAATCCGTTGCTTCTGAAAAGATATTGCGTGGACACCGCCTCATTGCACGACCCATATGTGCTCCTCTTCACGTATGTTGTGCGAATGTCGTAATGCATTTTTGCTTTAACTTTTCTTCGGAGTCTTAAGTGGTTTCAAGACGACACACTTGTTCAGTGGAGCCAAATCTTTTGCTGGTTAAGGCTTCAACTATATTAGAAATCAGATCGGAAAACATATGGTTTGATTTTCCAAGATCCTTTACTCCAACCACTTCAAGTTTACCAACCATTGAGAAGTCCAAATATTAAAATCTGATAATGTTAGCGTTCATAATTAGTAGTAAGGAAAGCACCAGTGGTCTAAACTAGCATTACGTTCGGTAGGGACAGGACGTTCCGAAATGCTCCTATTTCGGCTATTTATTTTTGCACCCGATCGAATTATTGAGTCCCTCTAAAAGTTCGGTGGTTTGTGGCTATGACACGTCCTTCAATTAACCTTCAAGTTAAGCATACAGAAGGATAGAAAAGATACGCTTCTTTAAATCGTTTTGTAAAATATTGAACGTCTGTATTAATTTTATCAACATTAGTCACTAGTCTACCTGGAAAGGATTTTAATGGTCACACGTTTCTTCCGAGTTTTATTCAATGAAAAGTAAATTTGGTAAAGGTTAAGATTATGGCCCCCACCCGCGAAGGAGGCGGAAGTAGAAGGGATCAAAGGAGGGGGGGCACTCTTACTACTATGGTATAAAAAGTTCGCAGCGATTCCGGCCACAAGTTATAGGGGTCCCCCCTCCAAAAAATGATTATTTTGCCTATTTCCAGAGATCATATGAAACCGTAAAATTGATGTGATTTTTTGACTTGATTTTTTTATAAAAAATATAAAAAAAATAAAAAATCATCCCCTGCCCCCTCATCCACCTGCGTGTGGGGGGAGGGAGCAAGGGATGGGTTGGTGCGGGTGCGAAACATGTCTCCAAAGTGTTACCCCTATTTATATTACATTTACGCTAAAAATGACATTCGTAATTTTTTTATTATTTTCTAATTTTTTTTATATTTTATTGGTTTTATATTTATTCCCAAAAAAAATCTTTTATATTTCAAATTTTTTTCGACTTCCAGACAAGTCTAAAAATCACTTCCCAGATCAATTTTACGGTTTCATGTGATCTCTGGAAATAGGCAAAATAATCATTTTTTTAGTGGGGGAGCCCCCATAACTTCTCATGGGGCTGTGACCGCCGCGAACTCTTCCGACACCCCTTTCGGGATGGGAGCCATAATCTTAACCTTTACCGTAAATTTTAACACAATACATTTCTTAAAGTTGCATTTTCAGGATTTTGATGCATACAATATTTCTTGGGGAGCATCTATTAATTACGTAAGGACAATTTTGGAAAATTTTGACATCCCACCACCTTCGGAAGGGTTCGTAAATTGAGATGTATAAACAAAAACTGTATTCAATAACGTTTGAATCTCAATTTCGGCGAAAATATCGCTTAAACTATTTTGCTTTTCAAGCGTCGATATGAAAATGGTCACGTAAAAAAGCTGCTTGAAAATTTGCTCATCGTAAGAATTCGAGCGGAACTGAATTTATTTTTAGATAATTTTCTGAAAAAATATTTCATCGTCAAGTCTTTCTTTAAAAAAAATGGGAACATTTTCTGTGGTATTACAATGGGCCATCTTTCTCATAAAGAGGACTACCACGCAAATGTCTTCAATCTTTGGAGATCCACCTTCAAGTGTAGACTCGAATACTAATTGGTATTTGACCCCATCCATTCTACTTTTGTTGAGGAAGGTTGGATATATCGGAGGGTTATCGGAGCCACATCGAACATTATATATAAATGATCGGATAACGAGAATTCTTGTGATACATCCCATCCTTTGATAGCATGGTGCAAGTGCTCGTTCGTTAGAGTGATGCCCAAAACCTCTCTACGGCTTGCCATAGTGAAAGAGGGATCCTCACCTTTGTGAACTAGAGCTAAGTCATGCGTTAAAATGAATCCAAAGAGTGACTCACTCCGTTTGTTCGTGTCAGTGCTTCCCCAAATGCGGTGATGGGCATTGACGCCCTCCCCGATTATTAATGGTATACCCCGTGTAGTGGCTTCTGTTGCAATTTTCTGCAGGCTGATGGGAGATGACAGAACATCGTGTGCCATATAGCAGGAGACCGTCCAAACAATGTTCTGGTCACTGAAATTATACAAGGTTAGAAACTTCAAGCCTTTCTTTATTACTATGCAAGCTCTCGGTTTACCTGATGTATTGGGTGGTACTGTCCTGTATCCCTTCATGATAAGCCCACAAACCTGGTTGCCTACAACCCAATGTTCCTGGACCAGTATTAGCTCCTCTTCTTTTTAGGTCATGGGGGGGGGGGGAGCTGTGCGGCAGATGCCGCCTTAGAGTGGTGGAGGTTTATTTGGAGAAACCTCAGCATCTCGACACAAGGTTTGATCCACTTCCTCGTCAGATAAGGCCATCTCCTCCTCCTCAATCAAGTCCAGGGATTGAAGAAAGTCCCCAGCCAACTCCGCAGTGGAGATGGTGCTTCTTCCGTCACCGGTGAGAAGATCTGATTCGTTGCATTAGTTGTTTATATAGAATTATCAAACAAATTGCCACAGAGTAATATTTTCGGTTTAAAAACGTTTGCAATATTATAAAGGATAGTCTTAATTAATATAGTTATAGTTTTAAGCGATTTGGTGTTTTACTTTCGATGATATTTTACTTTTAAGTTTAAAATTGGCTGAGACAGATTTGTATGCGGCCGTCCAAGTAATGGTTTTTTAAACACGGGGCTATATATTTGCTAATTAATGTATCGTGTACATTGAAATTATTATTTATCTCGCTAAATAGTTTATTAAAGCTATGGTTTTTTCTATATTCTTCTCTACCGCTGGCTGCTAGCTTAAAGTTAATAGTCACTATTATTAGTGGACACACATCAATATGTGAAAGTTTTAAATTTGTATTATGGCTACAGCTGGGATATGGTATCTACTATTCCTTGAATCTATTTCCTTGCGCATTCCTTTTGTGCATCACTTATGGTTACGGTAATATCTTGGATAAGAAAGATTAATCCTTTTAATTTTCTTGTGTTTGTTGTGTAGATTTTCCAACGGCCTTTTCTGCATTTATTAAAACACATATAACGCATTTTCATAATTTTCGGAGTAATATTACTTTCCTAACTTTAATTAGACGCAAACACTGCACAAATTTTAACGATTTGCATGATCGCAGGACCAGCAGCATTAAAGACCACCATGTATCTACTATGCCATCGTTGATTGTTTGCAAATTAATTGATAATAATTACAATATTTTATAAAATTAATCTTAAATTATTAAAAAAATCCAACAGAGTTCAATATCACTGACTACCTAATCTATACGCTTGATGTTCGAATAATTGAAAGTGGTAACCATTAAACTGCCTTTTCTCTTGGTAGTTGAGCTCTTCGGTTTTAGTTGCCAAATATAATATGTACTTAAACTGGCCTCCGCATTTGCCGTTTTTTTTTGAAACTTGTCGGACAAGTGGTGAAATTTTCATTGATGAATCGAAACGTGCGGCCTCAGTACTATATATGCGATAACAATACAATCAAGTTCTACTCTTCTTCATGAAATGTGCTGCTTGTAATATGGCCGTTTTTGAGGTCAAATCAGTTGGCCCATATATTGAAGACACCAAATTTTACAAGTTGGAGGCCAATATTGAACACACTTTGGTTTTTCCGAAGCAATGAGAGCATGTGGTTAGTTATGAATGATATTCCTGCGATGCTGTATAAATGGTTCAATAGGAGTAGAACGCTTATGTATACTATCATGCATTTAATATATTCGATGCAATTAGTTCCGATTGCTTTTCATGGGAACTAATACACTAATTCATTTTCTTTATAACATAGTAATAACTCTGGCAATATCCTTTTTTGGGAAATATTAATACAGCTGGTCATCTAATCAAAATTACATTGTTCGGTTCTTCCTGTAAATGCTTCTCTTCAAAGAAGAAACTACACAAAATGAAACCTTTTATCATTGCCAGTCATATTTAACCATGCGAGGCTTTCTTGCTTCTCTTCCATGACTAATGATTATTCATTTTTGATTTTGGTGCAGATGAGACTGCCCCATTGCATACACTAATCGATTTGTTGCCTAATTATATCCGGTAATTACGTCTACTCATTTCGAATGATATAAATAGAGCGAAAAAAATATAATGGAAAATCAGCAAATTATTCGCTATTATGCACTTGATCAAGTTTTTATTATAAGCTTGCCAAATTCGCTAAAGATAATCTTTTGGAAAGAATATTTTCGTACTCGAATCTTTATTTTAATATTTTGATGCATACGTACTTTTAAAACATTTTATTTATCTTCATATCATACGTTTGCTCTGATCTTGCGATCAACTTTTAAATTACTTCTACTTAACCGATTCTTATGAATTTTTGCATACGTACTCAGTCCTGATGATAATACAACATTATAGTGATAATTTCATAAATACGTACATATATAGCAATAATGATAACAATGCTCGAGTATTAACTAGGGCTAATTTTTAAAATTCCAAACGTGGGAAGTTTGATTGAATTTGATTTTGGGCGCGATCATCGATTGTACAATAAAACAGTTTATCTTAGAATGTTTTCTCCCCTTTTTTCTTGTTGTCATTTTCAACATTAATGACTACTGTTTCTGATTATCTCATCAAAAAAGTTTAGAGAAGAGTTATAGAAAATCCAACCAATTCAATACAATTTATTGCAACGACTTATGATTTTACATGACTAATTCAGAGTCCAAAAAATTAAGATACGTTTATTTTGTTTAATTTTCTATTTCTAAATTACGTGGTAAAAGTTTCATACTTATTAAATCCCTCTCCCTTTAAGTGTAAACTTGCTGAGCACTACAAACATAAAAGTATATTATTTCTAATTGATCAAATGCGAAGATGTTTCTGGGATTATCTAGCTCAACAAAAATCTACCAAGTTCGTTTTAAAAATAGAGTCTGATTTTTAGGGTATCGCAACATGAGTAAAGATAAACATTTCCAATACACTAGTAACCAAAGCTGTAGGTAATAATACTAAATTCAAGTCCTTAAACGAAGTTTTTGTTTGATTTTCCTAGCGAACTCAATTACCATTAATTTGAATAAATAACAGACACTACTCCTTATACACGATTGCAAAATTCTTTGTTTATTACAAATATATTAATGAAGTGGGAAAGTGTGGTTTCGGCGTGACGAACGGCATCCTCTTCAGGTGCTGTCATTTACCATCCGCCACCAGACAGCACGACCACGATTAGGCTTATTGATGGATTAAGCTCATCATACTTCAACTAATTTTTTTATAATTATTTGTATCCGCGAAGTATAATGACTGTCAATTTTTAGTTCGTATGTGCCTACGTTGCTATTGTATATCATTAAATTATGGAACCAGCCTTTAATCTGCAAGTAAATGAACCTCCATCAATGTGCAAGCATAGTGTTAGTAAGTTGCTAACCAAAAAGCACACTAGTAGGCGAAAGTTGTCAGCTAGACTAGCAGGTTCAAATTCTTACTAATATTTACAAATATATATTTCGGACATTAGTTCCGTCCTTCTTCAGTGTTACACTGTGTCTCGCGTGACACTGAATTTTGACATCGTGTATAAGGCGATTTTTGATTTTTGCAAAATTGGCAAAATGGCGGACATTTTTCGAAAAATTACGAAAAAACATGCTTTTTTCACCGTTTTTGGCCAAAAAAAAATATTTCAAATCAAAATTTTGAAAAACCCCACATTCGCAATATAGCTTTTAACATACTGAACCTAAAACTATTTGATTTTTTTGTTTCAGACCATCCATCTCGAAAATCATCAACAGCGCGCACCCCTCTCGTTTTTCGATATTTCTTCAACAAGCATTTTCATTGATAAAAACTCACATAGTTATAAAGAATGTCTGGTAAAAATTTGGTTAGAATCGGTTCAGTAGTTCCCGAGATTTCAAAGACGCGGCGTCGAAAAACGCGGTTAGTTTTTTTGTAATGAAAAATCGCGCTCGGTTGACAAAGTAAAAGTTGCCCAAAAATACAGTTATACTGCTCCGATCTTCATAAAATTTTAATATGATATTTCTGTATATATAAACTTTCCAAATATACAATAAAAATTGATTTTTTTTTGAAAATTATAAAGAGAGTAGACCCCTTAAATTTTGCATTAACATACAATTTTATGTTCATAATCATAAAATTTTTATCGGACCATCAATCTAAATTCAAGTCTTTAGAATTTGCTATTCGCATTCATCCTAATCCTCTGTTTGTCACACGTTCCTCTGTAGATCCGCTTATAGTTTTAGTAATATTATGTACTAATCATTCTAGATACTTATCACTCGTCTGAAGAGATACCACATTTGTTAAATTTCAGCAACCTTAGGACTTTTAAAGTAAAAACTATACATCCAAAAGATAATTTAGTCTCAGATTACAGATACCAAGTCAAACATATATCTGGAAATGACATTCTTTATGTACCATAGTGCTAATGAGTATTTAAATAAGCGTGTTGTCTTCCTGGCATGCAAACCCAAAATCTAAATCCATGGTTCTCAAATAATAAGTGTACCCTGTTGATGAAACACTTTTCTAGTGTTCATGGCAATGAAATCACTTAATATCTGCCTAAAGATTCCGCGACCTCACCCAAAAAAGCTTTGGTAATTTTGAGGACAAAACTAAAAATACACAAGGACAATTACATTCATTCTGGTTTGTTTATTTATCTCCTGTTATTATCATGTCCTGATTCTTACATTCATTGATTCTCTTCTGCTTTTATATAGAAACCCTGCAGCAACAACTCCAAAATTACTGCTATTTGCGTTAGTGGATGAAATTCCAAAGGCTGTATAACTTTTTCGTTGAGTTCACATTTCGTTTGATTCGACGGGAAACGAAAAAGTTCGTGCCTTGAGGTACACAGAAGAAGAATAAAATATATATTCTTCTATACAATATCCTTCTAAACTCTATAAATTTTTCTTATTTCTTATGTAACGCTTTTACATCTATGGAAAAACATAATTTTTCTACATCCTGAAAAGTTTATTCGACACCGCTTCGATTTATCTTCTGGCCTAAATATTTTTTCCAGCAAATTTCTGAATAAAAAAATAATTACTGAAGCCCAAATTACATGGGTTGTTGATTTCTTCAAAGCCTGTTTAGCCTCGCAGTATGTGAAGAATGAACGTCTTGCTTTGAAAAAACATAACAAATTTATTGACTTTGCTCCTTCCTTTCGCAACGATGGCCTGGCGTATTTGATTCAAGAAGTTGACGTTAGTCACCATGTATATTGGTTCCCGTAAGAAGATAATCGATCTAAGTACGCCTTCGCAATCTCAAAAATATTGACTATAGTTTTCGACACCGATAGCTTCAATTTTAACATCCAGGCTTAAGGGAGGTTTTTATCCCTCTGTATCCACAGCGTCGGCTGTTTTGAAGTTTGAGTCATAAAGTTGAATCCACGCCTATTTTTAACCACAAAAATTTCACCCAAACTTTCACCGAACTTTTTACTTATTGCTTTCAAATGGTTTTAGCATTTTTGGTACCCAACGCGTGTTGATCTTTCTATATGCCAATTATTTATGATATCTATAAAATCTGCATGCTGGGGTCTTCTAGTACTAGTTTTTTATTTACTTTTTTGATGACTCCGTTGGTAGCCACTGGCTAGGGAATATCCTCGATTAATTTTCGTCCCTGTCTAAGCATACAAGTTCCCCTGGTTAATTGTCGAATATGAAAGTCCTACCTCCATAAACAGCAAAAATTCTTCGAAAATAGCCTTACTTCTTTTTGTGAGGAACGTAGTTAATGTTTCAGTTTTCTAAGCGGTGTCAATTTGTCGGGCATGGAATTGTTTTGGAATTTCTAATTCGGAACGTAACGATCGTCACAAGTTGTGGCATGTACTTTTAGTGATAAGAAATTATTCAACTAGTGATATAGTAGCGAGTTGATAGAATGACTCGTCATACTTTCGAACGAGGCTATTCTCCCTTTTTTATTTTTTCTTATCGGCAAAAGGAATTATAATAAAGTTCCGCTTTGAATCATACTCTTACCTAAAATTATTTAAATTGTATAGCACTTGTCCAAAACCTGCAATAAGCTTTCAAATGTTTAGATGTTCTACAATTCTAAGCCATTAAATTGTTTTATTCCTTTCCCGCATGATTTTTCAAATGCCCCAATAATTTAAAAAAAAAATTTAAATTTTAATAGGTAATCTCAGAATGTTAAATGACTCCAGTATCTCATCGCAATCATTGTTGCACCAAACCGTTGATCACAATCTGCTTACCAATCCAATTAGATTTCAGTCCACAATGGTTATATTAAAACGCACAATTTACAAAAGTAAACAATTACAACTTTTCTTCTCAAATCGACAATATATGATAAATAATACGTGTGAGTACATTTTCAGTAAAAAAGCCGCACGATCTGTTTCCATCTTAAATTATGCAGACTGATGTTTCTCCAGTTTAATCCAAAACTATCAATCTTAGGCCATCGAAATACTATTTCGTTGTTGAACGCTTTGCTTGGCCACCAGTTTGCTTGATGTATTTGTCCCTAATAAGTCATCATCGCCCGAAATAAGTGCCTCTGATTCGGAATCATTTTTGCTCTCCTTTCGTATTGCTCTATATTTTACCTGAATGTCGAAAGACAAACGAAACAAAAACGATATTTAGGAAACAATTGTTACAAGTTCCTCAATTACCGAATTATCATTATTTCAAGCATTCACCTTCACTTTTTGTAGAATACTCTGATCGCGACTGCCACCGAGTCGCTTTTTACGATTGTGTCGCATTAAAAAGTTATCAGTTACCCAGAAGATTAAAATCTACAAGATATGATGATTGTTTTGGATGTTTCAATCAACGTTATACAGCAAATGAATACTTACATTAACAAAGAACGGAATAATAAGCATAACAACAGCTAATTCAATTTTAGGATTTGAAAACGGTGACAAAACGAAATTTTTAACATTATCCCAGATATCAAGCTGTATAAATAATGTTGTGATTAATTTAACTATTGCCATCAATCCAATGTATATCCAAGTCTGACAAATCCATGACTTTGGTGCATCTGTTATGGAATTTGTAAAGAATGATTAATTAAATTGAAATTGATCGAGACGAAAACCCACAAAATTTAACTTACTGTATTCTCCAAAATTAATAGCATCCCATTTATTTCTTTTAGCTAAAAACTGACATATTCTTATTCCTACGTAGATGATAAAAAGGCCAATCGTTGAGTCCAGTAAAAAGTTTATAATGTACCATGTGCACGGGTCTCCTTGAAACAAAGGTGCCAAATAAACATTGGTCATGTGAATGACTAGAGCACCTATGCCTTGTTTCGACGTATCGTACCACCATGTTTCCCAGGAACGTCTTATGTAGGGTGGCTCACAAAAACGTTTGCCTAGGAAAAAGTGGAAAAAGTCTCAAGTTAACTATTCAATTAATTTCATTTACTATGATTTAATTTACATTTTTAGAGAATTGGAACATGTTCGAGACATTTCCCAATCTCAAAATAGTCAATTTTTGGTGATATTCTGTTTATTTATTCAATTTTATCATGAAAATGCCAAGTTCGAACAATAAAGTTTATAATTTTATTATTATTACATCTAGTGAGAGAAATATTTCGCTCTTTGCTGATATAAATTTTAACAATGTTGAAAATGGCTCCTAAACCATCGGACTGCATGGCACCCCTACTAAACGTGTAGAATTACGGAAAACTATTTAAAGTGTTAATAAGATAAAGCGAGAATTGTTGAGCTATATTGTCGTACAGCATTTATGACTTTAGGGAAATTTAAGTGGCCGACTAACATATTTTCCTGATTTAAAACAATAAAAAATGCGTATTCTTTTAAAATGAACGAACGAAGCACAGTACAGATAACTTATATTGGATTGTTTCATCAACGATTTTCCTAATAAAAAATGGTTCGGAATATTCCTTTTTCGTATTCTGGACGATTTGTTCAAATGACAAAATTAATATTCAACGTGATTTTCGTAGATAATAGTGTAAACTCTGAAAAATCTTTGATCCCTGGGTCAAAAGTCAATTGAATAATGTTGCATGAGGGAGATATGCATAGCCTCACTCGCGTAGTTCATACATATTGATCTGTAAGACATGTCGCTTTTGTAATAAGTAGTTGTAATAGTAGCACAACTTGAGAAGTATAATTTTCTTGATACAGTCTGTTCCGTAAGAGCATGGTCATTGTTACACGTAGAAAAAAATCGTAGCGATCTATTTCTTTTTTTATTATATAGAGGGCACTTCAGTCCTCCATGCTTTATGGAAGGAACCAGCAGTCGAAATGAGTGCTGCTTACGCCTCGCGCTTCGAGACAATTTTTTTTATTTTCGCATGAAAAAGGACCTAAATTAACGCAAGCAGCTGCTGTGAAATACACGGGGAAGTCGAAACAGTTCGTAAGCAAGTGATTCGCTATAAAAAGGTCGGTAATGTCGATAATTTTTCTAATCGCGGGAGTGCAAGCAAAGTGACGAAAAAAGATTCTCGCAGTGTTTTCGAAGAATCCAACTTTGACTCTACGTGAAGGTGCTGTAAAATTGAAAGCAAAAGGTGTCGACATATACGGAACGATTCGTAGGCATTTGCTTGTAAATAAAGTGAAATATCGGAGTTCTTTGGAAACGCCAATGTTAAGTGAAAAACACTTTTGAAAAACGTGTGGCATGGACGAAGGAAAACTTGGACCGCGATTAGAGCAACGTGATCTTTTCTCCACTAGTAGACTGCTCCAACGGACTGTTAAAAACCCCATCAAGGTCCATGTTTGGAGGTGCTTCTCATTTTTGAGAGGTTTCGGAACTTTGTTCTTATTTACAGACAATTTGAATGCCGAAAAAATAAACAAAATCTATCAAAAGGCTTTGTCACTATCTGCCAAACAATGATTCACCAGAAAAAATGAGAGCTGACCCTGTAAGAGAACAACGACCCAAAACATCGGAGTCGAGCTTGGAGCGAGTGGATAGGGCACAATGGGGTTGTCACTTTAGATTGACCATCTCAGTCACCGGATGCAAATCGAATAGAAAATGTGTGGGCTCTAATAAAAATGCAACTTCGCAAACGCAAGCCATGTAATTTAGATTAAGTTTCTCGACAAATTCGGAAAATTTGGAGGTCTTTTTTTTTGCCGAAAATTTCGTGGGAAACATGCTCGGACGGTATCAGGCCATAATTTATGATGGAGGAGATTGGACTTGCTACTAAGGTATTTGCATTGAGTATTGACGACCAATTTAACAATAAATGTGCGAATTTTTGAAAAATCTATTGTTATAATTTAACAGTGACCACACTCTTATGTAACAGACTGTAAGTACAATCAAAATGTGTAAAATGAATGCTATTCAGCATAAAATTGTCACATTTTCCCCTACGATTAAGGCCGCTATTTCTACGGGATTTGCAATCGATCGACCCAAAATAGTGGTACAGCTCAAACAATATATTGCGATTGTATGAAGAGGTGAAGGTGAAGACTGTAAAAATGCACAAAATTACAACCTGACATATCAAAAAAGTCTTTTACTTTACACTGAATTTATTTAACCCACTAATTGGCATCATTCAGTGACAAATCTACCATGAAAGTAAAGGAAGCACTACTTCACTTGTTAACGTTGAAATTTATTCCTCAGTTTCCCTAAAAGAAGTAACCTTACTTACTTAACTCTTGTTAAACAACACTGACCAAAAGAGAAGCTATTGCTTCTCGTTGGAAATGATGGAAGTAATGTAGACACTACTTCTGGACGGAAGATATCTTGCTGTTGAACAATATCTTCAGCGCAATTTTTACAGCACCTGCTCCTTGGCGAGGTATACTAAAGAAGATGTCCGTCTAGCGTTTCAGATTCCTGTTTCTGACGTGAGACGAGCATCAGAACAATATCTTCAAAAGGCCAAGACTCGATTTGGGTTGGTAAGCCATTGATGATGAGTTTACATCATAAATTAAGTTGTTGCTAGTTTGAAACCTTATGGTTTTCCAACTACGTTAAACTTCAAACCATTTTATATGAAGATTTTGTTGTGCCAATACTGCATTCCATCAGCGATGCGACCTAGAGTTATCTTGAAAGAGACTGGATCATGTTTTTTTCAAATGACGCCTTTTTTGACGTAGTTTTTAATTGCTTCAAGTTTACGACAATTATTCTCATCTATAATCGTGCAGGATTTCAATACTGTTGCCATACGATCGTTGCAAAGCCATTTTTGATCACATTCTTCTTAAAAGTGGATGCAAGCCTCGACCATTGTTCGCTGTTGCTACTAATTTTTTGACCCTCTAAGTTTAGGTTAGGTTGTTTTATTTTGCAACGGAGACCTAAAATCTTGCTGCCAGGGACCTTTCAATAGTATTTTAAGTAAGCAATTGTTCTGAAATAGTACAATAGTACCCAAAAATATCTTGCATAGCAACCCCAATAATTTCAAACGATTAGAAAACCATATATGTAAGGAAAGTATCCTTTTGAATTGGGCGCGCGACTGGATCGGTAATGTAGATCAATTAAGATGTGTAACACCAGTTGGAGCCACACGTGGATCGATATCGAGAAGCAAGTGACAGTGACAGTGTGGGATCAGTATCACAAAGCAAGTGACAGTGACAGAGTGAATATTAACATAGAATATTGTTTCTTGTGATTTACAGGTAATTTAGTTTAAGAGATTCAAATTGTATTCTATATAAATTAATAAAAATACCTTGTGATTTACAGACTCTAGTCATGTTTTATTCACGTTTAAAAGTGAAAATAGAAAAAACATAGCCTCTCATTATAAAACAATATTCACGTTGGAATTCGCAATGGACAAGCTACTGTTCTCGTTTAAAGTACTTGGTGCTGCAGATGGCAAGACAAATGCGCTGTGCATAACCTCAATTGGCATACCGGATGGACTCAATTCAAAAATATACTTTCCTTACATATATACAGGAAGGAAATCCATATCTCGTAGCCTTGGTTACTTTATCGTCTATCACTTCGATCTTGCAAACATGTTCATACTTTTTGAAAATCTATTGGCACTGGATCTTTCCTTCCTGTATATATGTAAGGAAAGATCCAGTGCCAATAGATTTTCAAAAAGTATGAACATGTTTGCAAGATCGAAGTGATAGACGATAAAGTAACCAAGGCTACGAGATATGGATGATGAAATAATCTTCATTTTATTTGAAACAAACTTTGCTCAATTGAAATTCGTATTTTCCAAATAGTTGGCTGCGTTTTGTCAAACAATTTTAATACCGTTTTAACACTTTCTGTGAGCAAAAATAAAATATATAAAATAATAATGTATATTTTTAATCAACCGCACATTTTTCGGTAGAAATTGTAATTCCCAAATACGAAACAACTAACAAGAGATAAAATAATACAACAATAATTGCGATGTGTTTGGAGTGAATGACACAAATAAATTTTATCTCGTAAAAGGTCAAACCGACTCCACCTTTTAGATTGTGATTCACACAGAAAATATGAATTGTTGAATTTTTTGACGTCAACTATTTTCGCCACTTGACTACATGCATTTGGATCAAATAAATTGTAATGTAAATATTTCAATTAGAATTCCTTAACAGAGCAAACATTATAATTGTTTATCTAAAGTTTGTTTGCTTGTTTGTTTTTGTGCCACAATTTCACCAAATGCCAAATTGATTACATAATAAACGTAATGTTTTTATAAGCTATGATAAAATTTATCAAATATCAGTAACAATTTTTTTTGTCAACATTTACATTTAATCTTGGCCGATTACTATTGAATTTACATTGATTCACATGAACATATTCGATAGCTAATTATTTTGGAAAAATAAAAGCACTGGTTTTCATCAACCATAATTTTAGAAAAATTAATTAATTAAATTTTTCTGAATTGCATTTCGATTGCAGAAATGATAAAAAGTTCGTTTTGTGATAACAAAGGTAGATAAGTATCGAAAACAAGCTTCGAATGAGATACTACTTGCATGCGCCTGGTTATCGGTATCTGTTTCTCTGACTCACCATGTTTAGAATTCATTAAATTGAGCTTCAATCAAATTAGCATTATCAACAACTCACAAATTGTGTATGGAAGGTGTGACAGTGGTAATTAATTTTAAGTATATTTTGAAATATTTTAGAATATTTAGCGTTCGTTCACATCTACATAAGCAACTTTTCGCGATTTAGTTTGTGCTAAACAAGTTTCTACAAACACAACTTCAGGGGAAATGTTTGTTTAACATTTAGTATGACTTTACACATGCATTTTTTCAGTTTAAAGTAGTTTAGTGTTAAAATATTTATAGGATCAAAAATAAAGTATAAAAGGAATAATTATTTGAATAAAAAATTTTTTTTGTTTCAAAATTACGCTTTGGATGTTTTTTAAACTGGATATTATTATTGTATATTTACAATTGAAGTTATTGTATATTCTCATTATGAACCAAATTAGTTATAAACGACGAATATTTACGACACATTGCATGGCAATGATGGAAATACAGGAATAGAATAAGATATCATATATAATTAATTTTAAACCATATTTGGATTAAGATTCGGACTTGAGTCAATTTTTTAATATTCCTATATAATATATGAGATATTTATCGCGAAGACCGACTGATCAAACCCGACCATCTCATCACATTGGCCCCAGTTTAGATGCCATTGCAATGAAATGAGTTGTATGCTATGATGATCAAAGGGAGCGACGAATTTCTATATCAACGAGATTTGCATTCCAATAACCTCATAGAAGTTCAGTCGCAGGCAACGAGACAACGAACCCTTTTTATTCGTGCAGACAAATTTTGGGTTCGGCCTCTCTAAAACTGGAATTGAGGTCCGTAGTGTTGTGGGTCATTTTTTTAGTTTTGGTCCCGAATCTCATTACCTGAGACTCAGTCACCATTATGTCCGATTACAAAATACCGGAGGGAAAGCAGCAATACAAAAATCAAAACAATATCAAATTCTAAGGGTACATTTTCTACTTTACTTTACTTTAGTCTTAAAAAAACCTACCTACCGATCAAAACCTACACTCGCCCCAACCAGGGCTACAGAGTCGACTTGAAATCTTTACAGCTTCGATTCTCCGATTATATTGGGCGAAATTTTAAGACTTCGGTTCCGATTCCAGTTTTAAAACCGACTCTAATTTTAACTTCGACTCTAAATTTCTAATTTGAATCTTGTTATACAGTGATAACGCATAGAGACAATTTTGAACCCATGCACCTTCAACATTATCTCTGTGTAATTTCCAATACGAACGTTTTTCAATGAAAATGTATGCCAACCAAGTAAATAGTTCAATTCAACAAATTAAATTAAAACCAACTAAAATTAAATAAAATTCAATCAAAATATGAATTCAGTTTATACAAGTACATAAAAAAATTCTCAAAAATAAAATTGACTCAACTAAATTTGCTTTCATTGATGCCCACATGTGACTTTGTAATTTAGCATTTATTATAAATGTATACACTTCATTTGTTTTTCCTTTTCGCTCTTAAGGGGGGAAACCAATTTAGACAGGTCAAAAAATCGATTTTTTTTATTTCATAAGTTGTTAGTAAAACTATTCAAGAGTATGTGGCCAAAATTTCAAAGCAAAATTCCGATTAGTCCCGATGCTATGAGCACTTAAGTGACTGCCCGTCGATTCGGCGCAGAAGCGCTCAGTAGTTACAATGGAGCGGTCGCACAGATAGCCCCTTATTCAACTACCTGAATTCTGAGTTCAGATTTGAAATCAGCGACCTCAAAAACGTCTCTGACCACAACGAGTTTTACAAAATCTTTGGCAGGAAAGGCTTAAGCGTTAATGGGTCAATTACTGTATTGAATTTCTCGTTTTGCTACATTTATTTTCAAGCAAAAACGCGGATGTCAATCGTTCATGGACAGTAGCTTCTAAATCTACTATTTCCGGCGGAAATGACTTGAAAAAATTACAAAGTACACTTCAAAACATGAATAAAATATCTTCCAAGTTTAAACAAATTTTCACAAATTTTTCTGTTAAAGAAATTCACGAAAAACACCAAAATTTCGGCCTCCTAAACTGGTTTCCCCCCTTAAGACGCGTTTTTGCTGGGTTTCCTCAGAACTGTTTTAAGTGGTTTTTATTGAATATTGAAATGAAAATAATGATAATTTATTTTAAAAAAAAAGAGAAGGAAAAGAAGTCTTATCTTAATATTTTACCGTGATGAATTAGGGTCGTATAGCTTTTATACTGATTACCTTTTTTGCAAAATAAATAAATATTATATTAATTGATATATACAAGGACTTTAAACCAAAGAAGTAAATTCTTTGGGGATTTCCTGTCCTATTTAATTTTCAGCAAGTATGGGCTACCCCTACAAAGGTAAGTAATAGTGAGTTTAGTCGCGCTTAACAGGCAACATCGCAAGCGATAGGCCATGTTAAGATGGGCCCCGATAGCAACTTTCATGCCTGGCGAGCTTCGCTGACGTGCGTCTTTCCGCAAAAGAGGTACGACAGTCTAAGAGACTTTTTGCAGCGCGTTAAATTTTCGTAGCTGCGATCAGATGCTACGAATTTAGTTTGCATACTATATTTGATTTTTGTGCTCTCAGTTGGGTTTTGTTCACAATTTGTTACTCGATAGGCGAGTGAGATAATATTGTAGATTAAAGAAAGAGGTTTAGCCTCGAAATTAATTATTATTTGATACTTTTTTTGATTGTTATTTTTGGTTGGAACTTTTATAGTCGCACATTATTATGGTGACTGAATCGCAGGTAATGATATTCGGGGCCAAGATTAGGAAAAAATTACACGGCATAACGCATCGAACTGAGCTGGCCTGCCAGCAATGATCGCACCTCTAGTCTTACAAGGAGAGGATCTGCTTATGACATCTCAGATTTGGACGAAATTTGGCACATAAGTAGAAAACGTCAAGGATATTCGATCCTTAAAATATTACAGCGCAACTAGTCCCCCCGTTTTTGAGAAAAACGCCTCGAAAGTTTTTAGCGTCGCTTATAGATTAGTAAGTTTTTGCAGTGTGAGTAGCAGCACTACTAGCTCGCGATCAAGGGGTCGTGTGTTCAATCCCCGCTCAGGATATTGTTTTTCTTTTTGAATAATTGTCGTCGTCGTGTGTTCGAATACCGGTAAGTACTTTTTTTTTGAATAATTGTGAATGTAATTAGTTTAAGGTAAATCAATAATGTGCAACTGCAAATTGTTCGTTCATTTAGATATGTAAATTATACTAAAAACTCATTGTTGAACGGTTGGATTATTAAAAACTGTTGTAATCGAAGCAAAAACATAGTTGATCATTCCTTGTTCCTCGAATCAACCCTGCGGCCTCTTCGTGTCTCATAGCCAATTTGACGAAAAGTAATAAACCAAGATGACGCCCATAAATCTATGGTGTCCGGTAATTGTGGCATAGAGTAGATACTAGGGACGTAATTGTTTAACAGTTCCATAATATCAGATTGCTGTGCTCGAAGCGAAATTCTATGATTCGCACTAGAAATGTACCGTGCCAGGAAACCACACTAAAGATTAGCAACAAAATCAAAACTCAGAATATTAATATTCACCAAAGCTCATGGCTTAGACAGCCAAACCGAATGGATTTACTTGTAAAAGTTGCAAACATTTATACTAAAATTATTGCTGGAAAAAAATAGTGAGACTCCAGTACTATCCCATGTATCGATATTCACCGTCTGAAAAATACTTAGCAAATATACAAATAGTGAGTAAACATATTGCACACGGCAGGCGCAAGCAAAGAGTGATGGAGAGAGAGATTTTGAGGAGACGGAGGTGGTTTAAGTCGGTAAAAGCTCGGAATGCCGAGATGCGGGAGCGACTCGGTATTTTTTGAGGATTTCAAACTCCCAACGATGAACAAACTGCGTCCTACATTTATTGTTTATAGATTCAGATGAGAATAGCTGAAATTCCATGATTTTAGAATTGTAAATTCAGAATTGTAAATAAAATAAATTTGCAGAAAACTGTGAGATTATATGCATAGGAAGTAGGAAAGTGTATTTATAATCCATATTTGTTCTTTAGACTATAATTTCTGCAAAATATAGTCTCTTCATTACTGTCAAATAGAAAAAGCATGAATTTCCCACCTTAGTCATACAAAACTTTCGATCGCTAATTCTTGGAAGAATAACAACACGTTGTCGCGCAGACACTTATTTAATTTATAATAAAAAAAGCACCGTGTGCGAGAATCAGCCTTCGATTTGCACTTGTACGGCTTGCAACCACACTATTGACACTCATTTACGACCTGGAATCCAACCGTGTGAAGCCGCCCCCGGATTATGACTTCGTCGCCCTTTATTCGAAGTGAAGAATATTAATAGCGGGGTATATGAGCGTCACGGAAAGGAAAACCCCAATCGTACTATCTTTAACATCCCATCAACTGACCAATCGAGGTTCATCGGCAACGTTGCCACGCTAATTGCCAAATGAAGTCAAGTCCCGAAATTCCGCTGTCGGGCAAATGACAACACCAAATGGAATCCGCGATAGCACAAATGAAATCGGACGAGCGCATTGCGTCCAAGATCCGACCAACCCAGTTATTTATTTCTGTTGCCGCTCCAACAGTCAGTTATCATTCTATGTCAGGTTAGAGGTCAAATCATCCCCGACCGCTTGTCAGTGCACACGTCCGCAAAGGGTTAAGATCCAGGTGGCGGTCAAAATACAAATACACACGTCTCAATTACCTATTAGGCACGTGAACGCTAAACTGGCCAATACTCCCTGCAGGAACCATCCGAAGAAGTCGGTGAGGGCGTTTTTACTACAATGCAATGACGTCCACGCAATTTCTTCACCGACAGTAACTAGCGACGACGAATTCATTTGCAGATTTTCACCATGACTTTTTCGCGATTACAGCGATGTCGGATTGCCGTTAGTTGCCAGGATTGTCGACAGTTAAAAGTGAACGCGAAACGCCGTATTCGAACGATCGAAATAAAGAAAATAACTGAAATTATCCACGATTTTCGCACGTTTAGGCCAAGATCGGTCAAAATCCCGTCATTGTTGTAAAGTGGAGTACGACATGTGTCAATTCGAAACGTAAATATTTGACAGTTGAAGTTTCGACCAAGGAGGTAGGTAATAAACACAGGAGGGAAAACCTACAAATTTTATGGGCCAACTTTTATGAGTGCGGCTGTAACATTCACTTGTTGACGTTAAAAGCGTACATCGCATGAGAGTAGAATTTGGACAAAAACAGCGGTAGTTTCAGATTTATTTGAAATTTCGTAGGTATAATTTGCAATAAGTGCGAAAAAAATATGATTGCTGTCTAGAATAAAAGTTAATGTTGTACGAAATCTAATTGGAAAATGAATAGCAGCTACAACATTAAATAAACCAATATGAGAAGCGCAAATTGGTTCGCAATGTAATCGATTATCAACTTCAACGTGAAGCAATGAAAGAGCCCAATGTTACACAGAATGAATAATAAGATCGACAAACTTGGCAAGACATGCACAGTTTTCAGGAGAAGCAATTAATAACATGGAATACCCGAAATAAGTATTAAGAGCGTGAAATTTCAAATTAATTGATTTATTTACAAGTTTAAGATTCGGTATTCAGATAATAAAAGTATAAAAAATAACGCTCTCCCATGTTTTTAGTATGCAATAATATTGAATTGAAAATAAAGAATAAAATTATCATACAGTTAATTTGTTGATTTTTAGTCGTTGTATATAAAACAGGAGGCCTTGGTAGAGGATTCATCATTGCGAACTTGGGTCAAAAAGCATACTCTTATAAGATTATGCGAGGAAATATTTAATTTGACCATTCATTGTAATGTTTGCCAACTAATGCATAAATTATTGAAAAGTCGTGTATTTGCTTTTTACCAAAAAAGTATATATTTCCTCATATACGTATTTCGGTTGCTACTACACCAAATCCGCGGTTTCTATTTTGTTGGCTAGCTTCTTAATGATAGTGTTGTACTCTGCAGCTATCTTTAGCTTTTTGGTTTCGGTTATTTCTAGGTTGGTTTTTGCTTTTGCGAGGTTTTATTAGCTTTAAAATATCCTTTTTGTCGTAGCCATTGATGTCTGCTATTTTTAAAATATGTTTCTGTTCTTTTTCTTCTCATTCTTTTTCCATTGGAATCGTCAGCATTTGGTGTATCAGATGATGGAATGCTGCCATTTTGTGCTGTCTGCTGCGGTTCGATGTGTTTGGTATAACTCGCATTGTGTTTGTTGGCTACCTGTATACTTCTACCGTATCTAGGTTTTCTCTGGTAACTAATACGTCTAAGAATAGCAATCTTCCTTCTACTTTGGTTTCGTATGTGAATTATGTCTTTGTGGGCGTTATTAAGGTCCCTGGGCGTCTTTTCTTATTCTCCTTCTTTTACTATGGCAAACCAGTCGTCTACGTATCTTATCCATCCTCTCGATAGTTTACCCTGCTTTTGTAGTGTCTGTATTAGGTTGCCCATCAATATTTTGCTGATAAACACTGACAGAAGAATTCCCATAGGTGCTCCACCCAGCTGCTTGTAGAATTCTCCTCTGAAAGTTAGTTTTCTTCTAGGCACAGTTTTGACATTCTCATGTAGGGTTTTATCTCCTGTTTTGATACTTCTTCGTTTTGTTGCTTAAGCTAGTCTTCCAACATATTGATGGCTTCTTTAATTAATATGCTCGGATACAGTTCTTTGAAGTCGAAAGGGTCTAATTTATCGTCTCTCTCTAGTTTTCCGATTTTCTTTAGTTTTTCTGTAAACTCCTTGCTGTTTTTAACTGAGTATGACACTGGCTGTTTTTCATTGCCTTGAATTTTTTCACCAAATATCTTCCGATCTCTATCGCCGGTGACTTTTATGCTGCAATAATTTCTCTCATTTCCTTTGCTGGTTTTTGAATTTTTGGCTGAGTCATGTACAAAACACTGAAGAAGATTGCAAGTAGCAACCAAAATACGTATATGAGGAAATATATACTGTTTTTGGTAAAAAGCAAATACACGGCTTTTCAAAAATTTAAACACTAGCAAAATACCCCCAGGAAAACAAAATACCCAATATGTTGCATGTTTTTTGCGAAACGATGTTAATACGTTAAATTTTGAAGTACATATACAAATAGCAGTATAATTTTTATTTGGAAAGAAGTAAAAATAAAAAATTCCAATTTCCTATCATTTGATATGTAAAGTATAGCCAATTATTTAATTATATACAACATTAAAAATTAAAAATCATACATTCTTTAAATAATTTTTTGGCCTCTCTCTTCCTTTTTTAACCGGACTTCGGACCGGCTTCGACGGAATTACGATAAAACTCATACCGTGCATGTTATGGTTTCATAAATAAGTCGAATAAAAATGAATATAATTCAAGAAATTTACGACTATTATTTAAACAAAATAATTTGAGCGGATATCGACTACGTTACTGTACCTTTTTTTATAGTACCAGCATAACCGTCAAAGGATAGATATTCAAAGCAAATGCAACGCTACCAAATGCATCATTTTTTATTGAACAACAATCGGTAAATTTACGCAAGCTTTAAAAACGTAAATTTCGGATATACTTGTATGTAGAAAGAAACTCTCGCCGATCGAGAATGCGATTCATTCGCGCATAAAGCCACAACACACTTCATCGTTTATTGCACATAGTTCTTAGTTTTAAATGATGTTACTACACTGTTCGTCGATAGTGTCAGTCCTCAATTTTTGATAACGCATGTAATATATAATTTAAAAGTCTTCTCGATTTCTTTAAAACTGCTTTATTTTCAATATGGCTTCCTTCTTCACTGACTCGCAGATTTTCAATGACCCCCTTATTGTATCGCGATCTCTTTCTCTCTGCTTTATATAGCCTTCTAGGTCATCTGGTGGCAACAAATTATATGCCCAAAATCACATACACGCTTCTACACAGATATCACCATACCTTTAGTTTTTCTGTTGCTTCATCTGGGAAGTTATGGTTTGCAGAAAAATGTGTGTCGCGCCACAACTCGGCAATTTCAAAAACTGCATTTTCATTAATGAATGCCGAAAATATTATAAAATTATTTAGTAGTTTAATTTGTTACTTTTTATCATTTTATATAATTTATTCGTCATTCGTAAAAGCTTGGAGAAACAACAAAATATTTTCACACGGGTCGTGCTGTACACCACGGATGAATTTCCTTTACATCAAAAATAACCAACGGCAAAATAACGGTTATTCAATAAATAACTATCAGTTTCCAATCCCAAATTTTATGTCTGCCTATTGTGAACACTTATTTCAAAATTAAACATTTTACATGCCACAGCTGTCAATGTCACCGGAAGTTTGGGTGTTCCGTTCCTTTTCATTTTCTTGCGCACTGTAAGTACAAAACTAAGCCTTCGCCGATGGCCGAAAATTGACGGATATCTTCTCAATCGTTCATGTCTTGCAGGTTGATTACTTCTAAAACAAAGCAACAATGCCGCCAAAGTTCGATCCTAGTGAAGTTAAATTGGGTACGTGCCGCAATCGATGCGAAATTGCTGGTTGAAAGTTTGACGTCTCCGGCGATTGTGTTTTGGTTATGTACAATTAGCGCTAACAAATGCTATTTTCTATCGTTTTACAGTTTACTTGAAGTGTGTCGGCGGCGAAGTGGGTGCTACTTCATCGTTGGCTCCGAAAATTGGTCCATTGGGTTTGGTAAGTAGGCGAAATATTGTGCGGCGTGCGAGTTAAATGTGGTAATGTTTTGGTGCAGTGCGATCGCATTGACGTGTTGTGTGATTTTGACAGCTCGCGAACCTCTGGAGATATGAAATATTAGTAGAAAATGCTAAAAAGCGAGTTAATTTCTACAGAAGTTGAATGTTTTGCAAATGGTGCAAGGCCTTGCATTTTTGTGGAAAGTTTCCTCCTAGATTTCATTCAAAAATGCGAGATACAGATGATTTTGGGTACAATGATGACTTCGAGTCCTTTGAACTTCGTGCTTGGTTTTCATGTGCTCCAATATCCAAACAACCAAATAAATCCTGGATACAAATTTATTATCATCGATAACTTCTGACAATTCTTCAACTTCAAACGTGAAATAAACAAGATTGATATTTTTTCATAGTTATAAGGAGGAAACCTTTAAAAAAGTGGATCAGCTTTTGTCTCGGCATTTCGGATTAATGCAATCCTTCCAATTAAACTTGCCACACAGTTGTGCTAGAGCTCTTTAACATCCTGCTGCTTCCTAACGCTCCATTTGCTTCTACAAGAGTAGATTATATTCACAAGCTATTTCATTGTTTCTATGAATATGAATTGATCCCAAATTAGGGATAAAGCAAGTTTTATGCGTTTTTCGTGTGGCAGTTGTT
Source organism: Oxycera nigricornis (assembly GCA_963942545.1). NCBI lineage: Eukaryota > Metazoa > Arthropoda > Insecta > Diptera > Stratiomyidae > Oxycera > Oxycera nigricornis. The sequence goes on along the minus strand of OZ012659.1, from coordinate 110,253,349 downwards.
TCCCCTCGTTACTTGGTATTTAATTTACTTTGAACGAAATTCAAATCCAATTTTTAAGGCAATATTCTGTCAGTTTATTGTGTCAGTTCCAATTGGGGGAAGTTGTTAGCTATGCCAATCTTCCTTGTGAGCTCCATTTGGCAAATTTCGTAAAAGTTGCTTCACTGTCGTTTGTTAAAGTGTGCATAATATATTTCTTTTGATGTGGAAACATCTTTCGTTCCAAAATTATGAGCGAAATCAAAACCGGTTCAGTTCCGAACGAATAATTCTCGAAGACTACTTAACTGAACTGTCGAGATACCTTCAGTCTCGACAGAATGGTACCTTCAGTGGGATTACCAACTCAGCCAAATTTTTTCCTACCCTCCGAACGAGGCAAGAAATAAAGCACTTATTCTGACGATGCAAACGTAAGTCAGTGTAGGCTGAATGGGCTTAAAGATCGCAAATCTATGTTTTTACCATGGTTTGAGACTAATACATGACTTCATTGTATATAATCAAGTGCAGTGCCTAATTTAGATTATACGTATTACCAATTTTTAAAAACGGTGCATAATTCACGTCAAATTGGATCCTTGTGTCTATAATCAATTTTTTTTGCATGCTATGGCAAATGCATCACCGAGTATAAGAGCATACACAAGGGTTAAATATGTTTTTATATCATAAATCTCACGTCAACATTTTCATGATGCTTTCTGTTAGGATTAAAGGGTTACATAGGTTTTGAAGGGAAAAAACGACTTTTTCAAAAAATTGTATTTTAAAAACAAAAAATCTATTTTATTTAAAATCTACACACATAAAAGTTTAGCATTTTAAGAAGTTGTAAAAAAACTTCAATAAAAAATATTGAAATTTGTTTTTGCGGTAGGCAAAATATTTCGGTGCAGGTTCATCTGAAATCAAAAATTGAAAAAAATTCTTAAAGTTTTGAAATGGGTTTGAATGAATTTTCGTCACATATTAATTTTTAGCATTTTTCCGACTCTCACCGTTTTGAAAATATTTTTTCGCATAAAACAAGAACGAGTCGAACCAATTAAAATCCATTCTTTCAAGCACGAGTCAACACTATAAAGAGGCACTGTGAAAAGTTTCAGCTAAATCGGTTGATTCGTTCCCGAGAAATCGTGCCTATCGCACGGAAAAACAAAGCTTCGAGAAAAACGCGTTTAAAGTTTTTTTTACCGCGATTTAATGAATTGACTAGCGACTTACATCGAGTCGTCGATTCCAGGTTCATACAGTAGTTCTTTCGCCTCATTCGCGATGTCCACAGCATCCTTTTGATGTTGTGATGTTTGATGAAAGCGAAAGGAGCTGATTGGAGGCCGTAGAACCGCGCTTCACGCGTGTAATACGCTAGGTAAGGCAGAGCGCACATACCGATCGCGCGGTATTCAAATCTCTATAACTCCGGTAATATTGCTCGAATTTACTTCAAATTTGGTGTGAATACTCTTGAAGTACTATACTTTCATATGGAAAAAGACCTATGTAACCCCTAAGTCACGTTTGAATCATTCATCAATATTCTCTCCACGATTACTGGTACTCGTTTTATTTCTAACATCACTCCTTTCCCTTTACAGTCTCCCAAAAAAGTTGGTGACGATATCGCCAAGGCCACTCAAGATTGGAAAGGTCTAAAGATCACAGTATGTTTGACCATCCAAAACAGACAAGCCACAATTTCCGTGGTGCCGTCGGCCGCCTCGCTAATCATCAAAGCCCTCAAAGAGCCGCCACGCGATCGGAAAAAGCAGAAAAACATTAAGCATAGTGGCAATGTTGGATTCGAGGATATTCTAGCTATTGCCCGCACGATGAGGCCACGTTCGATGGCCCGTGAACTGAAAGGGACCTGCAAAGAGATCCTTGGCACAGCGCAGAGCGTTGGTTGTACAGTTGATGGACGTCCGCCGCACGACGTAATCGAGGATATTGATAGTGGTGCTGTTGAAGTGCCCGCTGAGTAAATATTTTCGATATGTGATGGGAGGAAAAAAGTTAAAAATAAAATGAAGAAAAAATATGGTTTTTACTTTTAGAAAGACTTTCATTTGAGTTATTATTTTGATTTTATTTTTGCTATTCGATGGACTTGAAGATAGGAGAGAAAACTAATCTTTATCAGAATTTCAGGCAATATGGCGGCTGACCATGAAGAAGTCGGTGTGGAAGTTTTAGAAATTGGCGGTGGAATTATACCATTTAATGATTCGAAACCTAAAAGTCGTAGTCAATGAGGTAACAAAACAATTGAATGTATATTGTAACGTACCACACGTGAATAAGATTTCATTTCTAAATTCATGTTTTGACGTGGTTGCATTTACGGGTAGTTCTACAGGAGTTGCGTAACTGCTAGCAATTTCGGTCACTGCATTTCGATTGAATACAAGATGTGTTGTACACTTTGAAATTGGTTAGAAAAGGATGCCGATGTAGGGAGTCCAAGTTCTCCCATACGAATGTTAATGTTTTTGTTGGAGTTTTTCTACAGATGTGTTTCCATTCAAAGACTTTCTCTAACGATGACTATGAGAAATATGGTACGCACATTTTCTAAAGGACAGTGATTAACTTTCTCTTTGCTATTAATAGAACAGTTCTTAGACAGTGTTTTTCCGGGCATATAGTTTTAGTTTATATCGAGCCATCGTACATTACGTTCCAAAATTCATTTATATTCTACATTTTTATACACGCATTTGTCTGCTGTGATTTATTTATACTTCAAATAAAAGTTCCTTTTTAATACACGCGAGTATTGAATATTTGAACATAATTAATATTTTCCAACAGTTTTATTCACCCTCGCTTCTTTTTTACAATTTTTTTAGCCTAATTCGAATTTACAAGTCATTCACTTACAACTATTTTCTCATGGTACCGATGCATATGGTTGCACTAAATCTATAATTTATTTCCATTCTTTAATGCCAACACATGTGGTTGCAATAATTTGCCGTATCTCACACGTTGACCCATAACACAACTCAAGGATTCAAACGCCTTGCAAATGGTCATCAAAAGAGCGCCGTGTCCATTTCACACTTTTCAATCACATTTAGGTTGGCATAGCTCTGTAGGTAATTCATACTCACCCCTATTATGTATCTCGATTCGATCGTCGTTCGATCGATATCGAAGTTTTCGATTCGATCGTGAATTGGTATTATGTAAGTCGATCGAGAGCGCTATTCAGCAATACCATATGCATGTCGTAAGAAAAGAATTGACCCTTGTAATTTATGCGTGGCAATACAAATGAGTGCAGTTGTACATGTGGTTCCACTACAACTTATCCGATAACGTAATAAGATAAGGTTATTGAAAAAGTCGTGTTGTTGCTTTTTACCAAAATATATTGTGTATTTCCTCAAATACGTATTTCGGTTGCTACTAGCAACCTTATTCAGTGTTTTGTACACGGCGTTTTGTGGTGGCGCTATTCTTTCCTGACTCATTGATTTGCCGATCAATTCAATACGGCGCCTGTTTGGTCCTAGTGTCCCGGTGGAGTTACACTCTTCTGAAACCGGAATTACGCTCATTTGCGAACGTTTTTGTTAAAAGAGAAAGTTCAGAACACAAAGTCGTATAATGCTAAGAAAAGAAACACTTCATATTGTGTGTGGATGGGTTTTATTCAAATAAAATCTGTAACCAGAACATAACCTCTCTTTAGGCTGGAACAACTATCACTTAACAATGATTGAATCGATTCAGCGAAAATTTACGCACGGTCTATTCCACAAACTCAATACTCCTAACGCTTTACATAATGATCATGTTAACTATTTGCACTTTGTCTTTTCTTTGTGTGGTTTTATTTCTATTTTCTAGTCCCTAATCTTCATAACTTGTGAAACAATGTTACAATTTTGCTCGCTCAAAATCTTTGAAGTAAGAGCTACTACAATAAAGATATTCAATGCGTTCCGTTCTTACTAGTCTTCTATTGCAAGGCTACTGCGATTAGTTCCAAAGATTAAAAAACATTAATTTGTTCTTTCCTCATCCTTAATGACAGTTCGGTCCGGTCCTGCATATAGAGAAGCAATTATTATGCATGCAGTAAGGTACCTTCGGTTGCTGCTATATTCGCACAAAAAAAAACTTTAAAAAAATCAATCGTTGCTTTTTAAGGGTGAATACCACTGTGAAGGAATAATAGCCCTGTCAATTTTAGCTTCAATTTTTTCTCTATAAATTCTTATTAAAACTATATTAAAAAAGTACACTGTTAAACATAGTAATATATTGAGCAATTTAAAAGGAAGTTAGATTAATTTTGGCTTAATCAAAATCACCAACTTAAGAGATTATAAATTCCCAGTTCTGAAAATGCTGCAAAACTTACAATACATAAGAAGTTAGTTGATGCTTTTCAAATTTAATTATATTTTTTACAATACAATAACAGTTATTAATAATGCTATCAACAAATTTTACAAAAACTGCATGATATAGTGAGTAAATAATTGATAGCCATAATCTCAGGCCAAGATTAATCACACTATGAATATTTGGATTCTATGATTGAATCAGTAAAGCACAAATTAACTCGTTTCCTCATCTTTAAATTTAAAATTAATATTAATTAATTTAATATGTGCCACATGAAGGCCGACTTTCCTTGCCACAACTTCCTACTTTGCAATCCCGCAGACTCGTCTTAAATGAGAAAATGTTTTCTGTTTCGGCTTCACCCCCATCAATTAAACTCTAACCTCTCTGATTGGTTAGAGTATCGTGTTTCAGAACGCCCTGCCATATCTGATAGCATATTTACAGTGCCATATGCTAGCACTGAAACTGTCTTCCATTCGCCGATGCTGCGACTCCTCCGAATCCACAATATTCTGCAACTTGGTCCGTTTCCTCACTCACTCTACATTTATAAGCAGAATGTAAAGCGTACCTTATGTAATTAGTTTTATTTTGTTATATATTTCTATTCTTTTTTGTTTAATTTGTCTTGTAATTAGCATTGTTAGCCTGTTAGGTGATTTCTTGATAAATAAATAATTAATTTATGAGTAAAAAAATAAGTGAGCGGTTAATTTTTTGATGTTTGTCGATGAAAATTAAACCACAACCATAAAACCACACAAAGCAATTAAATATACGGAACCAAGCTTTAGTATTATAAAAACTCTCTGAATTCTTAAGCGATCAACACAGCTGGCAATTTGAATTTGAAAAATTAATAATTTTTGATTGATAACTATTACATGGAATATCAGTCATATAAGTAAAAAAATTCTTATCTTACATGAGTTTTTTGAATTAAAAAGGAACTTTTGATAAATGGTGCATGTATGTTAATATCTGCTTCTAATATGAATGAATTTTTTGGAAAACTGTATTCATTTTTGTTTCACATAAATTGAAGCTTTGTTCGATGTTAATTGATGTTAGTTTTTTTTACATCTGCTTGAAACTTTAGGATGTTTGAATCAAATGGTAAAGACTGGAAGATTTATTTAAAATGCATCTTCTCATTGTGAAATTTCACCAAATTTATGTAGCATTTTGTATGCCAGTGTAAATCTATAGTTGCAAAAGCTCAGTGGCTACGAAATGCGAGTCTCCGGTTTCGAACACGAACAAGAATCTTCAAACTGTCATTGTGACGTTGAATGTGGACCGGAGAACATTCGATACTTGGCAAATACAGTTGTTTACCTAAATAAAACTATTTTGAATACTTTAAGCAGATTATTTACTAAACAATCGTCGAAAATATGGATGACGAGGCTGAAACCTACAAATTATGGCGAATTCGTAAAACTGTAATGCAGGTAAGTCGAACAGAGCTATGTTCCTAACCTCTTTCATTATATCGTGAAATTTCTATAGCTTAGCCACGATCGCGGTTATTTGGTGACACAAGACGAATTGGACCAAACTCTTGAACAATTCAAGGAGCAGTTCGGCGACAAACCAAGGTAACCTACCAACTAGTCAAGTTTGCATTTCCATAGAAATTCCATGGGGAAATTTTTACAGCGAAAAACGACCGGCACGTTCAGATCTTATCGTTTTAGTCGCTCACAATGACGATCCAACCGATCAAATGTTTGTCTTCTTCCCGGACGAGCCTAAGATCGGGATCAAAACCATCAAGACTTACTGCACGCGTATGCAGGACGAGAACATTCATCGTGCGATTGTCGTCGTCCAAGCGGGCATGACACCGTCAGCCAAACAATCGTTGGTGGACATGGCCCCGAAATATATTCTGGAACAGTTTTTGGAATCGGAACTGTTGATCAATATCACAGAGCACGAACTCGTGCCGGAACATGTCGTGATGACGCCTGAAGAGAAACAGGAACTATTGGCCAGGTGAGATTGAGCTGATTCCCTCGGGTGTGTGGAGGAGACTCAGTATTCATTGATATTTCAGATACAAGTTGAAAGAAAACATGCTAATGAGAATTCAGGCTGGTGATCCGGTTGCTAGATATTTCGGACTGAAAAGAGGACAGGTCAGAAATTAAATTCTTTATTTTGTATCTTTGTGAAGCCTTTTGTGTTGCAGGTGGTGAAAATCATACGTCCATCGGAGACGGCTGGACGCTATATTTCATATCGATTAGTTTGCTGAGTACATTATGATTCCAATAAATTTATAATACTAAGAATAAATATGCATAGTCAAATTGTTTTCCTTTCATTGCTTTCATACCATTGAATTTTATATATCAGGTGTGGAAGTATGAAACCGGAATTTCTCTATAGATGGTGGTCGCTGTCAGTTTACGGACCGGAAGACCGACTCTGCAGTGCCATCTTCTTCCTCTAATAGCTGACGAAGTTTGTCAACACGCAATAACCTAATTTTCATATGCTGGTATATTTTTCTATAAACTCAAACATGTTGAACTATGATTTGCGAACAGTATTGGTTTTCTGCTATCATTTGAAGAAAACTGGTGCAGAATCGCATCGTATGCTTGTCAAAGTTTAAAAAAATATAAAATGGCGATTTTCACGTGAGAAACCACCGAAAAAGTTTGAAGACAAGGACTTACAAGCCTTATTGGAAGAAAGACGATACACCGACTTAACAAGCACTCGCGGAACAATTAAATGTGACGCAGAAAGCAGTATCTCTTCGTCTGAATGCTATGGGAAGATTCAGAAATTGGGAAAATGGGTCTCACATGACTTGAATAAAAGACAGTAAGAAAATCGAAAAAACACTTGTCAAATGCTGCTCGCCAGATAGAAAAGAAAATCATTTCTTCACTAAATAGTGACAAGTGATAAAAACTGGATATATTTTCAGTATCCTAAGCGTCGTAAATCATGGGTGAATTCAGGCGAACCATCAACGTCTACTACAAGACCAAATCGTTTTGCAAAGAAAACAATGCTCTGCGTTTGGTGGAATCAAAAGGATGTAATATATTATGAGCTACTAAAACCTGGTGAAATCGTTAACACTGATCGTTACACCAACAACAAATGATCGATTTGATTCGAGCAATACGTGAAAAACGACCCGAATATGCAAAAAGGCAACATGAAGTCATTTTGCTTCATGATAATGCCCCTCACACACAGCAAAACGGGTCGCGGATACGATCGAGGCATTCAATTGCGAAATACTAGCGCACGCGGCTTATTCTCCATACTTGGCTCCGTCCGACAACCATCTGTTCGCATTATCGGGACATGCACTCGCCGAACAACACTTCGATTCGTATGAAAATGTACGAGAATGGTTCGACAACTGGTTTGTTTCAAAGGAAGAATTGTTATTTTGGCGTGGCATTCATAACCTGCCGCAGAGGTGGGAAAACTGTGTAAATTCCGATGGAGCATATTTTGAATATAGTATTTTTTTATAATTTTCAAATAACAGACGTGTAATTTTTACAAAAAAAAATCCGGTTTCTTACTTCTACGCCTAGTAAACGTATTAATTGTGCCTATCGGTGAAATAGTCCTTTTCTAAGTTAAAAGGGTGTATGGTTTGAAACAGTTGCTAGAAAAACGATGGGAGTACAATTTCGAAGTGCAGCCATTTTCGTTTCATATGTAAGATCTAGGTAAATTCTCGTCCAAAAACATATCTTGAAAATGTCCTTGAATCTCCATATGGAATGTAGCATGGCGTGCTTATAAACGACTATATATTGCTCATACCCTGAAAACGTATCAGTAAAAACTAGAAAAGAAGCCAGCTTGCTGTTTCACCCTGGGTGCAAAGATAGCGGACCGGCTTTGCATGGCATTTAACATCCCATGCTGCGCTCATATACGACTCGCCTGATTTTGACTGTTGATCCTTGCAGATACGATCGACGCGTCACTATCAGTGTGTAGTATGGAGTGTGAGGTTGGTGGAGTAAGTAAACATGTATTACGCGTACTCCTTGCAGGCACTTTAAGCTTTATTTTATTCGTCAAATACTCCTCTACATTAATGTGGCCCCTAATCACGTCAAAGGCGAAACAAGAGGACAACACTGATCTTCTCACTTTAAGAATCAACAAATTCAGAAGCTCCAATCTAACTACATATGGAAGCAAAATTTGATAGTCGCCAGGGCTACAGAGGTCTCTCAAAGCAAACAACAAGAATTGTTTTTGGACTGATTCTATTCTAGCATCATGAACTCCAAAATTTGGGTTCCATACATTACTTACATATTCTAGTAATGGGCGAACCAGGAGGTAAATAATGATTTAGTGACCCACAGATCTTTAAACTCTTTGCCTCGTATTTCAATAAAGCCAAGCAGTGTATTACCTTTGGCGAGAATAGTATCGGAGTGCAAATTGAAACATAGTTTCTTGTCTAGGACAACTCCAAGGTCAACAATGTTTTCTTTACTATCCAATACAATATTGTTGAGAACGTACACATTGTTCAACATTTAGATAAAGTTTGTTTACATCATACCATTGCTGGAGGGAAGTTAATTTTGATTGTAGGAAAACAGCATCAGATTGAGACTTAATGATGTGATATATTTTCAGATCATCAGCATAAAGAAGATGTGATACGACCGAGAGTTTTTTCAGATAAACCTGATATAAAAACATTAAAAAGAAAAGGGTCGAGGTGACTGCCTTCAGGTACACCAAAATGTACTAGAATTGGCTTGGACAAATATCCTTGAAATTTTACTAGTTGACTTCGGTCTCGTAAGTAGGAACTGAGTCAATTGAGCATAGAGCCGGAGATACCTAGTTTCTGCAATTTGGAAAACAGTATGGAGTGTCGAGTTGCCTAGTGCTCTACCACCACACTTATGTGTTTTTATATATATATTTATACATGCGACAGTTCCCCAGGGCAACCGGGCGTGCGAATCAATTTTAATTTTAATTCTATGTTTAAATTTATATCTTGTTTAACTTCACAAAAAAAGTCTCAAACATACAATAATATAGACCGTAGTTTACTGTACAAAAAAAATCTAAACTAGTTTGGACGATCAGAATAGGCATGATGCTGCTGATGCTGAACTACTACTGAAAGGAGTCTTCAAAGCAAAAATATTAACCTTTATGTTCTTTTTGAAAATAAAAAATAAAAATTTATTTAAATAATCTTCGACAAACTATAAACTATATAAGAGCTTATTATTTGTTAATATAATCGACATAATAAATTATTTTCGGAATTAAAACTCTAAAATATCTACACAAAACTTAATCGATAAGCAAAAACGTATCATTCGACATCAGTCAATGTTTCAGTTACCATTACGGAAGCGTGATCTGAAATTCATACGCACTCGGATCTGTTTTTTGTGTTCGATAATGACGCAATCCAGGAGTTTCCGATTTCTTAACTGGTCTCGGTTCATGCATAATAGTAGGGAAGTAGCTACTTCCATGATGCCTATCCTTTTTCATCATTTCCTCAATGTAATCCATTTCGATTTTCTCGTCCTCTTTCGCCTTCAAGAACTGTTGATATTTACCCTTGGCCTGAGGATTCGGATCGTTCAGTAGCTGCAATTTAATCTTTTCGTCTTTAATTTTTTGTTGATCCTCTAGATATTGTTCGATTTGTTTGGGCGAGGCAGATTCCAAGAAATCATTTTGAAGATCATATAAATTGGGTACATCCTGTAATTTGAAATCACTGTTAAAGTGGTATGGGTCGGGGTTTCGAAATCCACCGAATTCGAACTTTTGCTTTTCTTTGAACGACAAAGGTAGTTTTACTGCAGCAAAATCGCTGTTGAAGTTCGGATGAATGGGTTTATAAGTTTCCAGGAATTTGTGTGTGGCTTGTTTGGCCAAGAGGTTGGCAAGGCGATAATTGGTATAACCAATGTATTTAGAATCTGGCGTGAATAATGGCTTTAATTTTTTCGGCTTCAAAAAACGATTTGGATGCTTGCTTTTTAACAGTGGTCGTAGTTGATAGTCCGGCTGGAATAGAAAAGCGTTACTCGATGTGGAATTGAAAAAAAGTAAATAGAGATTTACTCTTAATGGTGAAATGTATTTGAAGTTCTTCACGGGAAAATGTTTGTAAATGCCTTGACTGCTTGATGACCAGCTATCAGCACGAGGTTTATCGTCATCTTTAATTTGTGCACCTACTAGAACTGCAAGCAATATTATTGCAGAAAGCGCAGTCTGAAAATGAAAAAAATGCTTCATTAGAAATTTATTGATAATTATTTATTACATAAGTTAACATGGATCATACATACGAAATTTTAGGGCCATTCAATCGTAAAAATAGTGTCTCATGAAAACGTTTGCTTGGTAGGAAAACAATGATTTAAAATTCCAAAAAAACTATGGTTTTAATTATTCTGCAATATGTCGTCATTGAACCTTTTCACCACTCAATGAAATCTAGATAAAATAGAAGAAACCCAAAACAGGAAGCAACGAAAATTAGGATTTTGAAGAACGAAAAAAAAATCTGTGTATGCTTTTTGGTTTTTGACGATTTAACAGAATTCGACAAAAATCCTGTTTCAAAAACAATCTAAACAAAATTAATTGAATAAAATGTTTGTTCTTATTATTGTCCCAATTATAGAGAGTGATGAGCACGTGAAAAGTTACGATATCGGCCACGTGTTTGCATCCTTTTTAAAATCTTAACTTTTCCATGTGGTCATCACTCTCTACAATTGGGACAATAATAAGAACAAAAATTTTAATTAATTACTTTTGTTTGAATAGTTTTTGAAGCAGAATTTTTGTCGAACTTTGGAAGTGTAATTTGCCGCGCGATGCTAGATGGCACTAAATGAAGAGAGATCGATAATTCTGCATGACGATACTTTTCATTCTATCAAAATAAGAATAGTTCAACCCCTGATCCCAAATCTTGGCTGTATTTATCATATAATAATATGTTCATGAATTTAAACCATTCTTTCGTTTTAATTCTACTTGAAATTCAAAACTATGTATAATTTTGTTCAATTATTTTTGTTTCGAATGTTTAATAATGTGTATTGAAATTACAAAACTTTCCAAACAAAAATAACGAAACACAATTTTACAAAAAAACAGCAAAAGTTTATCAATAGTTTCATTTGATAGCAGCCCAAAAATAGATACATGTATAAAAAATATCTGCTGCTGAAACAACCGAATTTCAGTCGTTCAATGTTACTAAATGTAATTTTATGCTACATGCAAATGAATAAAGCTAAGCAGCTCAAGAAGTTTTCGATAAGTATCACAGAAAAAAAAACAATGCAAGATGAGATTCTCGTATCCTGATTTTGCTACGAAATTTCACATTTTCAACAGAAAATTAATCTTTTTATTATCAAAAAAATAATAATGAAAATACTTGATCAGCAATGAAACCCAGACATTTGAAAGTTTTTATGATATTTTGGTAAGGAAATAATTGAAAATACGATCAAAATTTTTCTTTCATACAGAAATAAAATTTAGGAAAGGAATCAGAAAAAAATTCAACGTTTTCCAAGTTATTATGAAGCTTTAAGAAAACATTATTTCGAGAATATCAATTCTAGCGAAAATATTATTTCATAAATTTGAAGTTTTGATAAAATTAAATCGGAACTTAGTTGAAAGTATCAACAATTATATATGCGATTTATCCAATTTTATTGCAAATGTTCAAAAATATATTATTTAAAAAAAATTGAATACCTGGAAATATAATAAAATAAACTATCACAAATTTATGTAAAATAGTTTAGTCTTAAAAGTAATTCGATTTTTTGATAAAATTTACAATTTAACAATGAAAAGGTTACCGATTTCAATTCAGTTTTAATATGTATATACAGTCGTGATCGCAATTATTTACACAACGCAAATCATGAAGAAAAATTTGAATGAAATCAAAATAACTCTTTCAATTTTTATTACAAGAAAATGAAATTTTGTTCAGGTATTCTTTGGCAAATTCATAGTAACTTGAAAAGAGCGAAATTGAATAAAAATACTACAGAACAAAAACAGAAACAGAAACTAAGTGGCCAAAATTATTTGCACACCCGTCATTATGGCCAAAATTATTTGCACACTAAGAAAATTATTCCAGAAAATTAACTGTAATTCTTCGGCTTTGCATTGATCAGTGATAAAGCTGGAACAAATATTGGACATCAGTTGACATTAGATTTCATCGTAATAAACTAGTCAGTGACAGTGAAAATGCCTAGAAACGCTAAACTCTCAATCGAAAAGCGGGCGGCAATCGTTACTGAGTATTAAACAGGTAAAAAAATATCATGTAATTGGCAGTGTTAAAAAAAGCAGTATGAAGGAGAGGACTCTCCTAGGCAGGAATAAAAGCATACGTCGTCGGAAAACAGCCGTACATCTCTCCAAAGAATCGAGAAGTTCGCTTGCAGTTTGCATTTGAGCACAGAAGCAAGCCAGTCGAGTTTTGGAGACAAATTTTGTGAACAGACGAAAGTGCTGTCATTGGACGGAATGTACGGTAGACATTTCTACTATTCCAATGCACAGCAAAAGAGAAATCAAGCCGTCAGTATCCCATTCACATGGTGGTAAAATAATAGTGTGGGGTTTTATTTGTTACAATGGGTTTGGTTCAATTGTTGATTATCCAACAAAGATGCGTTCATTTGAATACCTCCAAATAATGAACGTAGTTGCATTTGTTGCCAGCGTTTATTTGATTCGCCCTGATTCTATACTACAACAGGACAATGCACCAATCCATACTTCAAAACGGATTCAACAGTTTTTGTCGGATGTTGGGCAAAAATTCATGAAATGGTCTCCACAAAGCCCTGATTTGAATGCTTTTGAGCATGTCTGGCATTTGATGAAATCAACAATTTCTTAATAGATTGGAAAATCGGCAGTTGAAGCCTCGGAAGATATCATAAATGCATGGTAGGTTCTACCCATCGAAACTACACAGAATTCAGCTGATCAGCAAAACTCGAAGCGGGTTTTCGTGCCAAGGGAGGCAACACCAAGTATTAGGTAATGGTCACAAAGTACCCTTTTTTTATTAAGGCTAACAATTAGTTTTAACTTTTTCGCAGATTTTTCGGAAAACGAGGCGGAAACCATCCATTGCAAATAATTTTGGCCAGAATGATGGGTGTGCAAATAATTTTGGCCGTTTAGTTTTTGTTTTTATTTTTGTTCTGTATCGTTGTGTAAATAATTGCCACGGCTGTATATTCAACATAATGGGCCCTACTATGCCTAATTGCATAATTTCCCAGGGAAAACATTTTTCGTTCAGAAGGATAAGTGAAAATATTTGATAAATGAGTAAAATGGCGTATTTTTTGAGTTGCAGCAATGCTGCTTGGAGTTGCATAGAATAGCTAGCTGTGTCTGGTTTAGCTCACGAAGTAGAATGATTTCGATAATATCTTGCTGACAAACACAGTAGATTCTGAAATAGCAGCCAATTTTCATATTCAACCGTCAACGTCAAATTTGAGTGAATTATGTAGGTAATTACTAAACTAGTCACATAAGATCTTATGGATAACTAAATATTACTTTCAGAGGCATAGCCTGAAAGTTCAATATACCCTTTAAAAAATTGATGATGGCAAATTTAAACGAAAATTCACAGAAATTCAACATTTTTCTCCTATTGCGTTTTGTTGATTTCATGGGCAAAGTTATTTTTAAGGAGCTTAGATTTAATATGTAACTTTTGTTCCAGAAATGTTTAAAATGTGGATTGATTTTTTAGTATATATTAACCAGAAAAATTTACAATTTATTGCCCAAGGATTGAAATAGACCTTATAGGAACATCATACCAAGTGTGGGACATAAGTTGAATCTGATTAGCATCATATCAATTTACAGTGCTTGAGAACTATGTAATTAGCAATTAATTGCGTGGCGTCCCACGTTCACTGCTGGAATCTGATACCTGCCTGCCTACCTACACTTACTAGTTGGCTAGTGAAGCACTTGTCCCTGGACTTGAACCAATTAATGCCTTTGTTGGTGGCCATTTCAGAGCAGATTGTTGTGCTCATGTTCGGTTACATATTCTGCAGTTACCACGGGTTGATCTCATTAGGTCCGCATGAGTAACCAACCAACCAACCTCTTGTGAATCGCATTCCACTCGAAAGCCTCTGCGCTTGCCGCTCGAGTCGTGCTTTTATCGAAGTCATTACAAATATTTATGCATTGGTGTTTGTTCGCAAAATAGATAGATAAATACTGGTTACGTTTAAGACAATAGGCAAAAAAGCAGAACAAAACAAAGCACTTTACGCTTATGTTTTTGGGTTTCTTTAAACCATTTTCCATGCTTTCATTTGATGTTGACCATCTTCAGAGGTAATTGGTGAATTTCTTGAATTACAGCCGATAAAAAAGCAAACTTTTTAAGATACTCTGCATTATGTCATCAGATTAGTCGAGTTGGCTTGCGTAAAATTTAAAATTTACTCGTAAATTTTTATGGTAAGCTTTCGGAGTAGTATCTGCATATGTGAAACTTCACCGAAATTTTACATAGGTGTGCTTATGTTGAAAGTATAGGCGATTAATTAGAGATGATTGAGCATGTTAGCACGTAGTTAACAAATTGGAGATGTAACGGAACTAAAGCTTGGGAAAAGTGTGGCAATTTATTTAAACCATGCATGAAGACGATTTATGAATGAACCACAAATTGGACAGTGTTTTTGAAGCGTGAAGTATATTTTTGGTTTCGCTAATATGCATGGATGCACAAACTTGTGAAACTGAACTTTCTGAAATTTTATATCAGGCGCATTGAAATTGACAAGGTTGTGATTTAAGTTTCCGCTACATTAAGTACATATAGTTTGATGTTGCTTTAAAATCAAATCAAACCTGACAAAGAAAAAAAAACTTAGACTGGCGGTCATTAAATCAAAAATAAAAACAAAACGAGAATTAAGTTTTCAATTGCAGCATTAGATCGTTAGACCTATCTCGATTGGAAAACATTCAGCAAGTTCAATCAAAGAAGCAATAGCGCTAAAAGAACTTCTAATTTAACATCTAGTTCCGCGACAAACACTAAAACACTTATTGCATTCATGCATTTCCATCATTAGTCGAATGAATATCTTAGTTCTTAAAGTTATAATGAGTAAGCATACAAAGATTCCCTTCTATTTTCTCTTGAATCTGGATGTGAGACTTTCAACTCAATTTTTAAATTGATGACAAAAAATAAAGATAAAAATGTGGTCTAATTGCGACCCTTGAGGCCCACACGACTAACTTCCCAGTGGGGTGAATAAAAAATCTATAATTTGTTTTTATTATTAATTACTGCTATTGATAATCACAATTATTAATAATTATTATAATAAATTATTATAATTACTTCTATTGTTTTTATTTATTTATTATCTAACCATAAAAGCTTTGGTAGAGGAAGACGCCTCCCCCCTGGTCGTTCTCGACCAAAGCCTCAGCAACCTCGTCCTCCTCTTCGTCTTCCATCTCGGCCCCGGAATCCACAACCATTATTGAGGGTATTTACTTATTATTAATAATATTCATTCGTTATTAAGAATGTTTGATCGTTACGGAATAGCTATAATTGTGTTTATATTTATAATATCAAATTACAATTAATAATATTTGATTGTTATTAATAATATTAAATTATTTATAATAATATCCAATTATTGTCTGCAATAGCGTCACACGTACCAAACCTCATAATATAAGTTTGGAGTTCTATAAATTAATCTTGATTTGTTTTTAAATAACATTTTTACAACATTGATCAAAATTTTGCTCAAACACACAATAATAATAATATTATTAGTATTTGGGATCTGCACGAATTAATAGTGCGTTTCAACAGTTCCAAAATAATAATTTTTAGTCGTTTTTTCTAAGTTTTTTCATCCTAAATAAAAAACGGCTTAACCGATTTTGCTGAAAACTCATTCAGTATTAATTTACGTAATTACGCGTCACTCCCACGTCAATACGATCTTTGGTTCTCGAGATAATCGAGACGAAAAATATTTCCGAACGCACATACGTACATACGCACATCCGCACATACGCATATCAGCACATACGTACATAGTCACACAGACATCTCTCTAAAAACGATGAATTTCGATTCAAGAGACCTTAAAACGTGGAGATACATATGTCAAAATTTGGGTTTCGCAAAATTGACTCCATTACAATAACTTCCCATAGGGAACTGGGAAGTTAAAAATATAGAGCAAGGATTGACGCAATGAAATCTAATCTGTAAGCTATAACTACTACATATTCGCAAAGATGATAAAGTTGTATTCTATGGTAATTTGTTCCTGAAATTTTTTGGAGAGTTCGACCACAAAAAATTATTATATTTCAATTTTTTCTCGACATAAATGATCGTAATATTTTCAACCCTCATCATTGTTTTTCGTTCTTTTCTTTTCAGTTTTTAAACAACATTTTGAGTTTTCACTACCCAGAATATAAGTTAAATTCACACCTTTTTACAGTCCTCTTCTAAAATTATTACAACACTTAGAGATAATTTCGACAATTTTAACACACTCAATTTGATTCAAACGTAAAACTAACTCGTTTGAAATATATATAGCTAATTAATGATGCTGCTAATAGCCACTTCAAACCAACATCAGGTGACTAGCAGAGAATTAAATATTTTAACGATACATAGCTGTTGCTCTATTTTTGAAAAAGCATTACATTCGAACTGTGCAATATTTTAATGGAAGCCTTCAAGAAATCGAAATATGCGTAGCTGCATAAAACGAAAACATTGCATTACACTTTCTTGCGCTAAAATAACGAAGGTTACAAGTTTTGTTAGCCCATACTTGATACAGATGGTATGTGTTACGAGAAAAATTTAATGCTAAAATAAAATATAGAACACATTAAATTTAGATAAATCATTTGAAATAAAAACTCGAAATATTCGAACATTTTTGGAGTTGTATTTCAAGGTTTAAAGAATGCGGTTCAATGTGAAATGTACTTTTGCAGATTCGGATTATAGATTCTCTCCAGCAAAGATACAAAAAGCAGCAACATTTTTGGATCACAAGTTTTTCAAACTTCAGAAACACTATAAGTTACTGAAGGTTAATTGTTGGGAAATCAAAGAAAACTGTTACAGGCTTATAGAGTTTCTGAAGCAATGGCAATTTTCGACTATCAATTTGGACAATACTTAGTAGCCTGCATTCGGAAGTTTAAGCCTCAAACTGTACTTCTACTACTATTGAATCAATTCATAGAAAAAAATCGATTTGTGAATAATAATGACTTGGGCTTTCTGAAATAACATTTTGAATTTTGAATTCTTGGCTAAATATAAGTACTGATCTGTTTTTAATTCGCAGCATTCAAAGATACGAGGCACGTCCAGAAAGTAAGAGTACTCGATTTTTCTAATTAAAAAAAATTGTATTTAAAACAAAGTTACAGGATTTTGTATGTAAATATGTCAGTTATTTTTCCACGTAGTCTCCTTCTCGTTCTATGTAGGTTGTGAGCCGTGGCACAAGCTTTTTAATGCCCTCCTGAAGGAACTCTCCTGCTATCGTCTTTTTTCAGTTCAGGACCTCTTTTTTCACCTCCTCGTCAGTTGAAAATTTTTCCACCCATGTGAGTCTTCAGGAAAGTAAAAAGATGGAAGTCTGAAGGTGCCAAGTCAAGAGAATGTGCGGGGTGATTCAAAATGTCGCAACCAAATAAGTTCAAAAGCGCTTTGGTGGCGTTGGCCGTGTCCGGGCGGGCGCTGTCGGACAACAAGCACACTCCCTTCGTCAACCTAAACCTCCGTTTGTTTTGAATTGGTCACTTGAGTTGTTTTAGGGTCTCACAGCATCGTGTTGCATTAATCGCCTCCCATTGAGGCAAAAATTCGATCAAAATGATCCCTTTTCGGTCCCAAAACATAGAGACCATGATTTTTTTGCCCGAAATTGAAGTTTTGAATTTTTTGGCAGATGGGGAACTGATGTGCCGTCACTGTGATGATTGTCTTTTTGTCTCAGGAGTGCAATAAACTACCCAGGTTTCATCTCCAGTTACAATCGAGCTTAGAAAATCCTCACCTTCCAATTCAAATCGCTCAAGGAACTCGCGAGCGCTAGCGATCTGATTCAGTTTGTGCTGTTCTGTCAGTTGTTTTATGACCCATCTTGCGCATAACTTTCGAAATCCCAGCATTCCTGTAATTGTTTCGCGTAAGAGAGATCTGGAGAGTTGTGGAAACATCGCTGAAATTTCATCCAGTGCCAATCGCCGGTCTTCACGAACAGTTTTCTCAATTTTCTGCACCAACTCATCGTTCAAAATTGAAGGTCCTCCACACCTCTGATCGTCATGAACATTCGTCCTGCCTTCATTAAACTCACGACACCACTTCATAAGACCTTTGCCATAAACAGTTTTGACACGTGAAAAAATTTTGGTTGCTGTTTTACCTTCAGCGAGAAGGAATCGTATGACAGCGTGCACCTCGCACTTGGCGAGTTTTTTTATCGACATATTTCACACAAGCATACACTACGAAGCGAGTTTTTATACTATCAAGGTCTCGCCTGTGCTCATTCTGTTCTGGAGAATCCCCACTACTATTTAGTGTTGCCAACCTTGAAAAATAATTCTCACAGCATGAGATGGCAACCAGTACTCTTACTTTCTGGACATGCCTCGTATATGCATTCTTTTATTGCTACATTGTTTTTATGGATTCGTGCCTCGTTAAAACCATTGTCTAATTACTAACTCATCTAATCATATTTCGTAAAAATAGTTTAGATTTTTTTCACTGCCTATGAATAATCACAAAAAATAGCAAAAAGCATTGAACGAGGAAAATCGTAAATATTGGTTTAATTCCCAACAATTAACATGTAAATTATGCAAGTCTGTATTCTTTTTTAATAATAGTTGTATGCATAACAAACTAATAATTCATACCTAGGTACTTTGGCCCTAAATATAAAATATAAAAGTTAACTTCTTCATTGTTATAATCTTACTAACTCTGATAGAAGTAGCACTGATATGTTTTAATAATAGCATAAACTGCTTAATACACTTATGCAGTAATTCAATGAGTGAGAGAAATAAAATCCAGGTTTAACTTGAAATACCATATTGAACAATAATTGATGGTACTATGTAGTTAAATGAAAGATAGTTGCCATAGTATTTTGCAGAGATCGATTAAGTAAACCAGTTGAATTGTAACTTCTTTACTGTACGCTCGTTACATATAGTTTTTTTCAAAACACTATAAAAGTATATTTAATGTATCGATTTTATTTGGCTCGTGGGAAATTTTCACAATAGATTTTCCACGGTCGAACAAGTATCCAAGATAAATCGTTTTAAAGAGAAATCAATAACACCAGTTAAATTGGATGTGGAGTAATATGAGCTTGAAGATGTCGATAATTTCAGTTGAATTGTGTAAGTATGTGATAATGCAACACGTGTATCGAAATATTTTAATAGTACAGTCAAAGCGTCCGAATTTTGACGTAAACCATGCATTTTCGCTAGGAAGAATTTTTTTTAATGCAATGCGTGGGCAATAGTATAGATAGCTTAAGTTCAAGTTTCTGGGGTCGCAGCTCCAATGCTCTGGGCTCCATCTTCAAAACAAAAGAAAATGGGACACCTCCATATCTCTTAAACCATGACTCCCACGAGAAAGTTGTATATGGCAAACTTACATAAAATAAAATGCTTTGCAAGTCGTTCATACATCACTTTTACGTTGGGTTAGTTATAAAAAAATTACAAGCCAAAATCCACACACAAAAAAGGGGGAACATATTTCGGGCGCCACAACTTTTTTAATTTCACGTTTAACGCGAAACACATTCAAATATTATTCCAAGATAATTTTGTCGCAAATCGTTTGCGGTATTGATTGTTGCAATCACTGCACATCAACGGGAGTTATTCCATCCCAAAGAGGAGAAAGTCGCGTGAAAAACCCATTTTTAGGCCAAACAATCGACTTTTGGTGGCGAACCCCCCGTTGCGAAACTCGCGGAGCATTTTGGAAGGCAGCCGGATTTTTGGCGCAATGTGTAGTATGTCTTACTGTGAGCTTAAATCCAAGTTTCTGAAGTCGCAGCCCCAATCCTCTGGGCTCTATCTTGGAAACAAAAAATAGTGGGACATCCCCAATATCTCCGAAACCATGCCTCCCACAAGAAAGTTTAATATGACAAACTTGTGAAGAACTTAATTTTTAGCAAGTCGTCTATACATCACTTTCACGTGGCATCAATAATTAAAAAGTGATAGGCCTAAAACTACATCCATAAAGGAGGGACATCTTTTGAGCGCCATAAATCCATTGTTTTCACTTTAACCCCAAAACACATAAAGAATAACTTTAAGGCAATTTTGTTGCAAGTCGTTTGCGGTATTGTTTGTTCCGATCACTGTATCATGTCGGCAGTTATTGTGTCTCAAAGGGGGACAAGTCTTAGGAAAAAAGCATTTTAGGATCAGATAAACAGGTGTTAAAATGCTTTTTTGTGGGAGTCATGGTTTCGGAGATATGAGGGTGCCCCAACTTCTTTTGTTTTGAAGATGGAGCCCAAAGGACAGGAGCTGCGACCCCAGAAACTTGAACTGAAGCTATCTATACCATTGACCACGCATTGCATTAAAAAGATTTCTGCCTACCCAAAATGCACGGTGAAACTCCCATCTGACTGTAATATAAAATAAATGAGCATTTTAAGTTAACAGCGTAAAATTTAAAAATACTGCATCACTAGAGTTGGTAAAGCTATATGAAAATTCAGGCAAGTTAAAATAAATCAAAAAAGGATCGAGTCTGTATGAATCATTAACTAAAGTTGGTGAGTGGTAAATTTGTTTTTTTAATAAGGAAGGTACTCAACAATCTAATAATCTAATAAAAAACCTAGTCATTAGGAATCAAAAACATCTTGAACGAAATAGAGCACCAAGTGAGGCTTGTGTAATGTGAAACAAGATACGGAGGATCTCAAAAAAAAGAATGAAGGAGAAGTGCAGTCATTTCCAGTAACACTAAGTTATAAGTGAAATCTTGATAAAATAAACACTTGATTTTTTTGACTCACAAATTCTTATTAATACGACGCATTTTGATCCTTAGATCATCTTCAGATTAAATACAGTTTAACAAGACAAACTGTATGTAACCTGAAGATGATCTTAGGATCGAAACGCGTCGTATTAATAAAAATTTATGAGTCCAAAAAATCAAGTGTTCAATTTTATAAAGATTTTATTCCATTATGGCTCATCAAGAGTACACACAACTTTCTATAACTGAAGTTATAAGAAGGTAAATTCATGGGAATGTTTTTAGATAAACAGCTAAAGGCATTTGTAAATTTAAAACGTATTGCAGAACATTGAAAAAAATCAATGCAAATTCTAGTGTATTGCATTCTTTTATTGCTATCATGAAATAAAATCCAATCTTCTTCACCAATTGGCAAATATATAATCATTTTCTGCATGGCAAGTGTAGATTAGTTTGAATGCATTACGAACAGATACACATACCCGTTCAGTGCAAAGATTTTATCCAGACAAACGAATGACTGTGTAAAGTAAAATTTCAAATTCCATTTAAAATTTCAGATTATTAACTAAAATTTTTTTGTGTGAACAAATACAATTATTATGGTATGCTATTTGTTGGTATTTACATTTTCTTTGAAATGTTGTTGAACTCATGATGATTAAACACAATTGTTCACTTAGAAAAATCAATCTTCACGCTGCATTTAACATTTTTCCGAAGAGAAATCTTCAAGATGAATTTGGAATTTGAATTTTATGATAATGAATGAAAACTTTTTAAATATGAGCATCCGAAACTATGATTTTGGTTTTCAATGAAGGTGAAGGAAAAATGAAATTTGAAAGAAAAACTATGATTATTGAAAAATATGTAAATAAATTCCAAGGTGAATGACATGTTACGTAGAATCTAATTTGTGATTGTTGTAAATGTTTTCTTTGTAAAGTAAAGCAATATCTGATTGAATAGCCTATACATAGTGGGCTTATGATCTGGCGTTATAAATAAATAAAAAGACCATGTACTTGTGACTACATTGTTTAATGTATCTACATAATTGTTCAATAATGAGTTCAAATCCTGTCAATTGAAATCAAACAAACTACTATAGCCACTATATAAAAGCCATTATATTTGCATTTCCGCAATGTGCTGCTCTTGAAAACAGTACCAAATCATAAAAGTGCATTCATATGCAACATGCATTCGAATCTTTTTTAGTATCACCACTAAAATTACAAAATCAGATTGCATAAAATGTGGAATTTCAAGTTCGCGCGAATAAATACGGAAATGGTTCATCATTCGCATTTTGCACACGATTTCATAACGTTGAACTGCATTTCAGGTAAAAGTCTAATCATGTGGAGGTCAAGACGTGATTTTCGAGCACAAAAACCATCTTAGGTAATTTTTGTTTCACCGTAACTAATTGGATTTTTAAGATGCGAGATTTGGTGCGCTACATTGTTCGAGTAGCAAAAATGGAAATGCTGATGACAATGCTAATGGAGTAATGATGAAATTAGCATGAAGATAAAAGATGCTTGTTTAGTGAAGACTCATTAAGTGAGTATTATGAGACTTTTTAGCAAAATTTTCATATGATGCTAGTATGAAGAAAATAGTAACAAAGCTCTTGAACAAACGTAAATAGTTCATGATGAGTACACGGACAAAAAAATATGACCACTTCTATTTTCCCCATTAGAAACTCTCAGACCGGTAAAATTATTGAATGCACCTGTTATTGTTTTATAATTGTTATATATTGTGAGATATTTCATTTATTGGTTTACCCAACAGCAATCAGTGCGAAAATTGGAAGACATGGAATTTACAAACAAAAGACTTAAGGCAGTAACCTGTTTTTAATGAGAACTCATTTCCAGGGTTGCTGCCAATTCTTTTCGTATTTTTCATAATTGGGATTTCCTGACTGAATTGGGAGATTCAGAGTAGGAATGCCCACTTAAGATCTGACTAATTTTATTGATGGGATAATCATTTGGGAATGCCCAAATTGAATCAATTCTTGAGATTAAGAATTATTCGAATGATGAATCGAATTTGTATTTGTTACAGAATGGAAACAATTCTGCACGAAATCTGTGTCTTTATTGAAATAACTAAATCTTTGTTATATAAAAAACTCATAAATAGTTTACATTATCGTTGGTTGGGTAAATAGTTTGATTAGAAAATTCAATTGGGATTGAATCTTGTGGTAATTTCAGATCAAATTTCTGATCGAATTCGTGATGGTATTTTTGATAGTATTTCAAATGGCAAAAAATTAGAACATTTTTTTAGAAATATTACCTACCTATTTAATGATCATGATTGCTAGAATTTTCTATCAAATTAATGATATGTATTTAAACACAAAATTTGAAACAAATTGCACAAACAAATTCAACTAACTAAACCCATTAAGAAATATCAACGCTTACAATTCTCTAAGTGCAATATTATGCAATTAACAAATAGGAAGGTGAAATGTGAGTGAAAAAATTAAAATAATTTTCTTCTAAATGTCCCAAGCACCGTACAAAAACCATAATCGTTTCGTAGAAGTTAATGTTGCTTTAACCTATGTTCATATGTATATACATACAATGAAAACTTTAACGTTAGTCTTACATAATCTTATTACATACCACAAATTGCTTTGTCGTTAGTTGGTCATTGATTTGGCGAGAATCCAAACTGAACGTGGAAATAGACTTTTGAATGCAATGCATATCTAATATATGGAAAGGGAAATGCAAGTGGGTTTTGCGTTTTACGAAGGTAACTATTGTGGCAACGAATATGGTCAATTGAATGGTCTATTGAACAAAAACCAAATTTAAACAGCCACTTTTTAGTAGCTCAGCTTGTTTTGTGGCATCAAAATTGAGGCTATAGCACAATTTCAAGTGTCTTAGACAATGTTAAATTGAAAATGAGGATGAAAGTACACATCCATGAATAAATTCTGTATTTATTTCGGGTGCATTGAGTTTTTTTTAAAGAGCAAGAGCGGTAAGTTTGCCTGATTTGAATACGTTGAAAGGTTTTGGAAAATCAATTTCCTCTTGATTGCATTTCATAATTTAAATGAGCTTCTTTGCTTACGTCGATAATTTGTTTTGTGGTCAAATGCATAATTAGTTAATATAAATATTTGGGTCACATCAGTACGTAACGTCGCATAAGGTGGAAGTATTGCAAGCTGTGTATCTGCTTTTTGGATCAGTTCTTTGAATATTTTTAATAGGTTTCATTGTAGTCTTGACTGGTTTATTGTGGATTTTCCAGTTGATATGTCAAAATGAATTTAGGAAAATAATAATAATTCAAATAATGTAGTAAAATTAGAGAAGGGTATGTTTTTTATTTCAATATAAAATGTTCAAAGTTTGAGGTCAAAAGCATTGAACTATGATTTCTTTAAAAGTTGAGAAATTAATTTTTTTAAATACTAAAAATGCAAATTCTGTTGTAAATTCGTAGAATTTATATGGAAAAAAGTGATGATCGAATAACTCTTTTGTCAAAGATTGAATACATTATTTACAGTAAGTTTTTGAGATGTAGTTATTTGTAATTGATAGTTTATTATTCTATAAGCTGATTGCCATTATTTTTCAACGAAAACTTTTGATTTTGAATTTTCTGCAGTTTTTTAAACAGATAAACAAGTGCTCACATACTAATTTTGTGCAGTTCGTGATACGAATGATCAATTTGAAGGTTAAAAATTTGAGTTTGAATCGAAGTTTTGTCATAAAAATCAATAAAGTTTTAAATTCAAGCCTTCTTAAAAGTATTCCTTTGAGGAAACATAGCAAAATGTATTCTAATTTTAAAATATCAGATCAAGAGCGAAACAGAAAAGGGCGTAGAAAAGATGAATAGGTCTAATTTTTCAGCATTCCCACATTTCAAGTTTTTCGTAGCATTCAAAAAGTTTGCTGATCAAATTCTGGAATGGCTTTTAAGGAATGGTTATACCTTAACAGCGGAGTGTTTCATCTAGTTGAGAGTAAAATGAATGGCCGGATTATTACAAAATGAATACGCACGTGAAGTGGGAAGTGTAGATTTTTCACAAGTTATGCTTAGGGTCGAGGTAAAAGAATTTAGTTGCAGAAATTGCATTGAAGTTTAAAAACTGTTCAAGTTGCAGTCAAGAGCGGATCCAGCATTTGGCTCAGGGGGGGGGGGGGGTTCACTGCCTCGAAAATCACAATAAAAGAAGACAATATTGCAAAAAAAACTTAAAAATCACTAGTTTACCTAGGCTCAGGGGGTCATGACCCCCCTTGTATCCGCCCTTGGTTGCAGTGATGATGATGTAGAAATTCTAACCCATTTCTGTTGAATAACTTATTCTGCCACCGTTTTTGTAAGACGAAACAGTTGATTTCTGTTTGATGTAACCAAATTTTCTGTTTTTTTCACTCTCTTACACGATTTGATATTTAAGATTATTCGAATAAAATTTTGGAAGACATTTAAGTTTAAAAATTATTCGTTTAAATTTTATATAGAATTTTGGAATAAATTTTCATATTAAAGGCATGTAAGATTTGACAAAAAGGGTTGGAGGAGTTGGATTTTGTTTCAAATTTTCAGAAAGTATAAACATATTTCAATATTCATGTAAAAAACAATGCTGGGCGGCTGCTGATTCAGTCGTAGGAGCCACTGAATTGAATCCGCAGCCACCCAGCACTGTTTTATAGTTTATTACCAAGTTTAGTGAAAATTCCTGAGGGTGCCCGAATAATCCGATTTTAATTTAGTAAGTGCTGTTTCATATAAGAAAAACATTTCAAACTTTTATAGCTTTTTTTAAACACAATTATTATATATTATTATTATTAATCTACTGAATTGATTTTGACGAAAATTTTTAGGCTATTTTATTGTACTGTAGAAATTTTCTAGGCGAACTAACCTAAGTGCATTCTAAATGGCAAAAAAAATTAAATAAAAAATGGACTTTTCCCCCTTTTTATTTATTGCTCTTTTGAGGCAAGGGTTAAATGTTTTAAATTTTTTAACTAATCTTATCTTATGTAATTTTACTACGCAACTATTATTCCCACACAACCTTGCTTTACAATGAACCGTTTAAAAAACGATTTTTTTTTAAACATTTCGATTTTTTTAGTGTTCTCGAATTTTTTGTGGGGGAGGATAAAACAATCATTGTTATACGAGTTATTCCCCAACTTTTCCTGCAAAACTCAGTGCGCCCCCTCAACAGTCAAATGTAGTAGTTTTTTTGACAAATCCGCCGTATTATCCTTAAATAAGAAACATTTCCGTACTTAAGTCTATCACTTCAAGTAAAAGCTACTATTTTTTTGCTGTCTTTATTTTTAATCTAAAAGAAAAGATTCTCATAAATACAGTAGCTGGTATATAGCCATATTTTTCAAGTTTGAATGAATGAAGCTTCCTAATTTATCTCGCACGATTCAGCATGAATATTAATCGCTGGCTATAATCACGTATATTGATTTTCTTTATTTTATCTACTATTTCATTCCGGGAAATATATCTTCATTGATTTCTTAAGGAAACCTTGTTCAAATAATCGAAATAAATGTAATTATACATCCAAGATAATTTGCACTCTTGAGCTCCAGTTCTATTATTAAACATTATATTCGAGTCTTAATAGTGTAGTTCCTTTTAAAAATTGCAGAGAAAAAAATCTCTTCGACATGTTAAATTTCAGTAACTGGAATATATTCAAAAAATAATAATTTTCAGGAAGAATATTGCAGACATCAACTCACAACTCAATATGATAATTAGAAAATTCATAAATCACGATTTCATTCAACGTCGATGTATCCAAACGCATGCATATTCAAACACAGACTTTTGAATAATAAATTAATAAGATTTGCAATTCATTTGTCAATTTTATCGATATCCAAATAATTTTAGATTTATTTTATTGACTTGACCTTTCAGTACGAAAAGTATGTATTTTGTGTATGAGAAAAATGCAAAAATAAAATAAATGTATTGAGCGCAGAAATATTAAAAATGTATTTCTTGCAATACTGTGAATTTCCTAACGCATATCTTACCGATTTTGATTTCAATTTATTTGTAATTCGTATACTAATAAATAATATTTTTTTTTGAAAATATTAAGATAACGATCGTTAGTGAAATGCTGTTGACGAAAACTTTATTTTGCATATTGTTGCAGTTAGTGGACGTACCGAAACGGTTTAGCATAGATTATTTTTGAAATAATATTTGTTTAATTAACACTACAAAGTTGTTAAGGTTATTTGAAATAATAGGAGGTTATTTGAAATAATAGGAACTAATGAGCAATATTGAAACGATATAAAATCTTCTAAGAAGTAAACTAGCAAGTATTTCCACCACATTGGATCTCAACAAATAAAATTTGTAAAATATACTGCATTAATATCATTTAAATTTGCAACACATAATTTTGATTAATCAAAAGTAGCTTTCGTCAATAAAAAGATTCAAATTCTAGTTTAAAAAACATAGAACGTAAATAAATTAAAGAAACTGAGAATCTATCTTTCATATTATTGAGGTTACTTGTCAATTGTGAATGATAAGATTAATATCCAAAAACTGAAAAACATTCTTTATAATAAAAAATCATTGTTTAAAATACATACATTGACGCCATTTAACTTTTCAAATATTCGTACTTTCACCGAAGCAAACCATTAAAGCAAGTTTCTGACCCGAAACGATACCTCGCCTTCAATTGAGATGGCGAAACAAGATAAGTATCTAATGAGAATCGGCAAAATCTGCAAAGTGTATGATTCGATGCATGTATGTAAACACGAATTACATCATGCAATAAAGATAAATGTACGGAAGCAGATAAACAGCCAGAAATTAATTATTTACGTATCGGAAAAACATGATGAAAGTACCAGACGATAGTGAATGGAACTTTAAAAAAATCATGAGTTTATTATCAAATTTTTTAAAAACGTTAATCGTTTTAAAGTTTCAATGTTCAGCTAGGTGAAATAATTGAAGATTTAGGATGCTAAGCATCATATCAGCAATTAGAAAATAAAAATTTACTTAACACATATTATACACGCGATGACTTGGTAGCATGTGGAAAGTATGGATAAGCATAAGATGTTTAATTGATTATCTAACACCACCAATGTTATGAATATTGTAAGGGCTTAATAGATATAAGAAACAAAAAGAAGAATTTTCAGGACTGCGAAGCAGGTAATTTAAGTTGAAGAAATTAAACTATTGGTTGGAATTATTTACATGGAACACAAATGGAATTGTGAAAAATGCATTTAGTGTTTTCACAGATTTCAGGTTGTCATTAGTGATTTAATATTCAAAACGAATAACGTTTATTGACGGGACAACTATATTATAAACTTTAGTTACGATATATTTGACTTAAGGTGAACATTCTGTTCAGCATCGTTACTGAGATTTGGAATTTTCCCAAACAAAATCAAAAATATATAAGAACATATGGGACATGTGCCTAGGAAAGTGATTAAATCGTAAAGATAATGATGATGATGAATCAGAAAATACCTCTACTCAACATCCCTGCCAATGTTAAGCTAAAAATCGTAAGAAAAACTGAGTTCTTTTGGTTATTTTGATTCTTTTTTTGCTCTGTATCTTTTTATATTCACTTTTATGTTGGTAAAAGTGCGCTTCATCTGTATTTGTCTTTATTCAGAGATGTTCTTCACAGAATAAACAATCTGTTTATTCAAATTTCAGATTTATCGCACATGCCTGCAGTAATATATTTAGGTTTTTTAAACACTTACAATAAACCATCACCATTGCATACATGAAGTTGCAAGCTTCAAATTTGAAGGATGTTTGATGATCCGAAGGAGTGCAAAATCTATGGCGAAGACGAAATAGACTTTATTTACGGATGCCCGTTACCTTTGACCGGTTGTATCTCACGAACTAATCAACATAATTTAAAAAAAAATTAAAAGAAGCTTACGTTAAAGTTCTTTCTCGCGTATTTTTTGGGATTCAATTTACATTCATGGTTACCGATATATTCAATTTGTTTATTAGCCAAAAAAATGTTTATTAGTTCAAAAAACTCCTGAGGCCGCCTTAATAATTCGATTTTAGTTTTGTAAAATGCATTAAATACGTGAAGTGCTCTTCTATATGTAAAAAAATTAAAACTTCTATGGGCTTTAGTTTCTGGCTTGCAAGACTTGAAAAAAATTTAAATTTTTGCAATAAGTTTTGATTGCCAAGCTGTTATGTGAAATCTACCGATTCGGTTTTTATGAAAGTTTGAATGCCGTTTTATTCTATTATAAAAATTTTAGGCCCTAAGTTTATTCAAAATGGTAAAAAAAATTGAATATGAAACGGCTTTTTCCCCATCTTTTTTTGATTATTGCTATTTTGTGGCAAGGGTTACATGTTTTAAAATTTTAAACCAATCCTATCTTTTACAAAATTTTATTACGCAGCTTTCATTTTCACACAATTTTGCTCTGGAATGAACCGTTTTAAAGTTAGAAGTGAGACAAGCAGAAAAAACACGTTTATAAAAATTTAAACATTTCGATTTTTTCTTATGTTACAGACTTTTCTGAGAGGGAGCATAGATCAATTATTGTTATATAAGTTATTCCACAATTTTTCTTGCAAAAATCAGCGTGCTCCTCTCAACGGCCAAATGTAGTCGTTTTTCTACAGATCTGCCCTGGTCTATATAAAGTCTATCAAACTAAATTGAGCTTCATCTTGTTCTAAATATCTAGTGCTAGAGTTTTTCTCAAGCTGACCTTTTGTAAATCAGTTTCCTACGAATCTTCAAATGCTTAAATTATTGTAAGAGTATAGAACTATTAAATTTAATCAAATATTTAGGTTTTATTTCACAATATTATTAAATAATTTGTCATCATATCTTCTTGTTCCTTCTTAAATTGTACTATGGTCACCAAGCGACTAAAATTGTTTTTTTTTCGATATTTTCGATGCTTTGCAATTTATTTCGATGGATTTCAGAAATACTACTGTTCATTTCGTATAAGCGTACGTAAATATCTATAGGTATGTTTCATTTATTGAATTTTTTTCAAGTCTTTATTAAACTCAGACACAATCTTTTCATATTAAGTAGCGCACATTGACATAGTTGACAATTTGTAGTAATACGTAATCAGTCTCGAAAAGTTCAATTGTAAGACACGAAAAAAACTTAATTCCAGTCACCAAATTTATGTAGGTCTTATTCATTTATATTGGGATAGGGAAATCAAGAAAACAACATGCTATTTCAATTCAAAATTGAGCAATTCACAGTACATTTACCTTATCGAAGAAATTACGTTCACCGAAAAGATGGAACGATATTATCAGATTTTTCACCTCTTGCTATGATGCAATTTAGTTAGCTGGCTATCCAAATTGATAAATAATTCACGCTGGTTTTTTTCAACTCATTCACATATCGTAGATAGTCCAATTAAATGCTATTGTTAAAAATGCGCTTCGCAGCTTCGTTTTTACAAAGGCCGTGAAATAGTTACGTTCATATCGATATTTTTGCAGATTATATTGATTGGTTTAATAGTTACTAGCTATTATTATTCAGCAGTGACCATTCGAAATACTAATTTGATGACCGTGCAAAGCCATCAAAACAGACGATCGATACAGAACTGGTGCGTTTCTTTCATACGCTTAAACAGGTATAATTAACCTAGATTTTTAGCGAAGATATGTATGTACTCGAAATCTGAGTGAGCTGTTGAATGCTTACTTGATGGGAACCATCCGCAAAACACTAATTACTTTTATAAGCCGTTTAGGTTGCAGTTCATAGAATAATTGTGAAGCTAATTCTAGGTCGGTTAGTTTTCACTATTCGCTATATAGGTATATATGAAACATTCCTATGCCCATTATAAACGGTCAATTTAATATCTTTCGCTATCTTTGCCGAGCAATTATCAAATGACGAAAAAAGTGGACGTAATTACGAATACCAACAATCCATAAACGTGTATTCCCATGCCAACTTTAGATTTAGCTTTCGAATTCGTACAATGTGTTCCATGCATTTTCGTTTTGCTTCAAGAGTACAAATAGAACGCACAATTAATGATATATTAGATTGCTATTCCGCTAACTGGTGTTTTGTTTAAATTGGCAGTTAATCGTGTTCAAATGTACCAATTAGGCATATGAACAATTTCCTAATTGACTGATTTATCAAAAGCATTTAGTGTTCGCCAAATGAAATTTAATAAACGATCGTAATATGTTCAAAGTGAAATTTTATGAATGTACAATTTTTTCGACCGTTAGTAAAACTTTCAGTTATTGTGAATTTACCGCAAATTTGTATAATTCCAAAAGAAAATAAATAAAATGCATATAATTTATGAATTGCAATGCTTATCTTTAAAAGTTGTTGAATGATGATTGATTTTCGCACATTAGTACTAGGTGAAAATTTTGGCAAACATTGGTTCCCAGCATGCGAATAACATCACTCAAAAGTGCTACGATCATAAACCAAAAGGAACATTATGAAGATTTTGTAAAACTATACGCAGACAATAGCTTAGAAATTAAGATTTTAAAATGCAGGGTGTGGTTTTAGTCTCGCACCGGGAAGAGTTAAAATGCAATCTGGCATTGTATTTATTATACAAATTTTTCGAAGATGCTATGAATTTTACATGCAGTAAAATTTTCGACAGCTATAATAATAATCGATATGTGCAATTTGTTTAGATATTATATATCATTCTAACTTTCTCGTAGAAAACGCATTACGGAGAAATTATCTTACTGGCTGAATCGAGCATTGCATTGCTACTACATTTCAAATTAACTGATTTTCTTCAAGTTTCCCAATACTGGTTACGCATCACATTTTATAAATTTAATAAAAATCAATGAGAAAATAAAAGAACGATCACTCCACTACAAGAAAGGCCAATAATGTATCATGGATCAATGGTAAACTAGCACAGCTTCTGCAAACATCAGAATAATGACTATCATTCCTCCTTCATCAAATCGTCCTCAAGATACGAACTAGACAAATGGCAAGAATGGTCCAAAGCATGTTCAATTCACAAACTTCTTTACCACTCCCCAAGCCCATACCATTCAATGGTAGACACTAATTGTGTCTTTATTTTGAACTGATCCAATTTCTCCTTGACCACAAAATTGACATTCTCCTTACTCTCCGGTTCTCTTTCTTATACAGGACCTCTTCGTTGATGATCCTCAAATAATAAGAAAGAAGACTAATTGGAAAGCTTTTCACGACGAATTGGCCAATGAACCAAGTGTTGAAAAACCCGAAACGGTCAATGCTATCGATAAGGTTGTCAATATATTGGCAAGAAAAGTAATGCAGGCAAAAGAGAACAACTCCATAATTAATACGGATCAGGGTTCAAATCCCTATGAACTCCCCTGGGATATTAAAGACATGATAAGGAGGAGGAATAGAATCCGAAAAAGAGCAAGGGGCACGGGTGACCCCAGCATCAGGCTGGAAGCTAACCGGCTAACGAACTTGATCCGTGGGAAAATATCCATGTTCAGAAATGAGCAATGGGAGAGTTTCTTGGAAAGCCTCGATCCCGGTGACAACAACTTCCGGCGAGTATCCAAACACTTCAGAAGATAATCCAAGCAACTCATACCATCGATCATGGACCTCAAGGTTTTACTGGGAAGAGAAGGCGGAAGCCTTTGCAAATATTTTGGAGCAACAGTTCAAGGAGAATAACCTCTCGGACGAGGAAGAAAAACACAAGGCACAGGTCGCAGGACGTCTATAAGGGTCTTCTGACTAATCGTAATATGCCCCATGTATAGAACGGAGATCAGCTTCAGCTGTGACAATTATAAGAGATCTGCTGTTCTGTGTTTCTTATTATGTTAAGTAGCAAGTTGATTGAATTATTCTAAGCTAACGACCATAGATACATAGTCTAGGTAAACTTGCATAAAATTTTGCATTTATTGTTAGAATCTAAGGTGCTGGTCCACGGCTTGTTCTTTTAGGATTTACTTCCGTGTTTCAATGCAAGGAGCCTATTCACAATCTTCAAAAAAAATTCTGCACACTTGGACTCCACATGCCCTGTAATGTTTTTCATTATTTAATCATTTGGTGGATCATTTTAAGTACTCACCACTGACGTCTTCACAATTTGTGGGAAAATAGCCAAGATGAAAATGTAAGAAATGTGTTTTTATGAATACGTGAAATCCTAAAGTCAAGACAACCCCAAGGTTTTCTTAAGTGAGAGATGAAAGGAAGGAATAAAAATGATTTTTTTTTGTTTCGAAGTTATTTCGGGCGGATATTTCAAAAAACTAAACAATTTTATAGGTAACAGAGCAACAACTACTGAATGAAACAGTTCAATGTGATAAAACATCATGAAAAACTAGACTAATTGAAATAAAAGAAATACGATTTTACAATAAGAATATATACTGATGCTTAAACTAGCAAATAGTTTTCTTTTTACAAAATTCTGCTGACCAGTGTATCAACTTTCGGATGTACCAATTCATTGAGCTCTTCCAATACGAGCATTGGAAGAAATATTAAAACTATATACATTGATATACATACACCCCGATTTGCGCTCCTTTCGGTTTCATAAAAATTTGAAAGGAGTAAAAGCGAAATCTGATTGGCAGATATGCAGAAAGATTGGATGTTCCTTTCAACGATTTCTGCGGAAATTGCAGATCCGAAAAAGAGGAAAAAACGATCCAACTACGGATGCCCAGTACTATCCAGGGAACGCATGCAAACTTTAGGCTCGTCCTTCCTGGATAGCCTCACGAAAGTAGCTAATTTAAACATTAGCTGCATAGCCAGCTTCATACGAGAATCTAAATAGTTCTCGGCATTTCCTAGGTTCTAGTGCCATCCTAATCTTATGTGGTATCACAATGGGCTTATCATGGGCTTAGTGAGCCATATTTTGATAAAGGGGCTGACACTACAACCAACCTACCAACAACCAACCAAAAGAGAAAATTTTCTAGTTCGGCTGCTTTCCAAGCTTCATAGGAATGTGCTAAATGAATAGCAAAATTCTTATTTAGAAAAAATCTACAGGAAAGATAAAATGTTAACACCAATAAAAAATTACCAAATCTACGAAATTGATAAATATTTCCTGGGTTTGAAAAATATATCGTAGATGGAATGAATGAAATGCAAAATGCAAATGAATAAACTACTACAAATTGTATTCCAGTGAAGGCTGTGAAAAATATTAGTTGAATTGAAAATATCAACAATAAATCGGGTAGCAAATTGAAAAATCCACGATGATATCCACGAATCATTCGAAGAAGATAAACTTATGTTATGATTATAAACAAACGAATTCCACTTGATGTTGAACATGGCACAAAACTCCAGTCACGTAAAACATACACTCTAACCAAAACCTATCCGACATGTTCAAATTATCTTTCGCGTTGCGATGTTATGCTGGCAAATGTATATAATCATGCCAACATCTTGCGTCTGATTGTCTTTTCTAAGCTCGATGCCATACCAAACAAACGAACATTACATTTTATAACTACACTTGCTATCCAGGTTTCCAGCATGATAACATCGTTAATTTCACAGCAAATTTCACTGCACCTCTCGATCGAATTGCGAAATCTATTTGGCGCGCGGATTTCTATTTCGAGCAATTTTAACTAGGATATGAACGTCCCCAATAACTTAACACGCATTCTATTTTTTTTAATTTGGATAAAAGCCACACGTTTTTTTGCATGAATTAACATGGTCTAGGTGATCAGTTCAAAAGTCTACTTGTTACAAGCAAACACCAAAAAGAGAAACCGAAGAAAAAATTAACAATACACAACGCACATTACAGGAATGGGATGGAACGTATGTATCTTTTTCGATCATCTTTGATCTTCTATTTTCACAATATGAAGCGTTCACTTACCGCGTGAAGCATTTTCTCTGCCTTTTTCCGAGCGAATGAAGAAGCTCTCTAACAGTATCTTATGTAAGCGATATGCGGTAACAAACAATAAGACGGTTCACTCAAGAATAAACTTTCAGATAGAATCAATCTATTTTACGCGGAGCCAAGTGTCCCAAGCGAAGAGACCTCCACCGCTCGTAGTTCAGAGTTAAACTGAGCACCTAGTCATCAAACGATATAGTTTTATACGATCCAACACATTGCAGCTGCTTTTGGATAGCTCACGGGGAAAACTGAGGTGATGTTGCAGATGGCTGGTGATCCACACGACTTACCAGCTTGCTACCAGAATGGACGTAGCAGATCGTACTTTTGGAGGCGGACCAAATCTTTTATCATACTTGCAGAATGCATCAAAGCTGTGTACCTTCACATGTTACGCTGATATGTGTATTTCAACGGCATATGTTACGTGATTAGGGATCGTACTGCGAAATTTTTGAAGACGAGGTTGGAAGATGCACAAATGGGTAGTCATTGGCATAGTTAAATTATGCAAAATTTATGTAAATATTTCGTCTTTGAAGGTGTAACCTAACACCTTTAATTGATCGATTTTGTAGGTGTCTTTAAATTGAAACTTTTCCAATTTCACCGGGAGATTGAATAATCATCAATTAGAACGTCCGACACATAAATCGAAAGCAGGTAATGCATACGCCTCCTAAACAAAATTTTAATTAGATAGTTTATAATATTTTCCGTTCATAGCTGAACCCGTTGCTGCAATTGAAAGCTAGAAAGTGATATTATTTCTTTTTGCTTCTTACTAGGTAAGAATACACTTGCTTTATAAAATGTTAATCTTAATTGTTTTGAATCCGAACTCAACGAGAAAAGTTTCTTCACGCAAAAAAAAATCTCAATTTTAATATGTTGCCGGTATTCTTCATTTAACTTTCAATCTTGGAGCAACAGATTGCTTTGCTACAAGTAGGCGTTGACTTTATACTTAGAAATCTTGTCTGAAAGATAATTGTGTTGTATACGAAGATTAATATATTTCATACGAGGCAATCACTTTCCAATATTTATCATAGGTAGATACCATTTCGCTACCCATTTGAATTTGAATATTTACACGGTGTTTTTCATACAAAATATGTTCTAATGATCAAACCAACATTGACCAAGCTCACCGCTACTATACTAAACTATGTTGCAGTTAATCGGAACCAGGCAACTATGCACCATTCAAAGCTTCCACAAAAGCTGATTTGATTTTTTTTTGAAAATATAGCTATACTCGTTCATAATTATTATTCCACAACAACCATCTTACAGGCCGTAATGTCTTGAAAAAGTAAGTCATAATTTATCCAGGAACCAAATTGATGTTATTATCATATCAGTTTGTGAGATCGATTGTCTAGCCACTTATACCCTAACTAGCCAATATGAGCTAAGATAGATAGATAGTTAAGATGGATTTAAAGAGGGATGTAATGGGAGATAGTTACAAGAGAGGCAATTTAGTGAAATGGATTTGTAATTATATGTATACGTGCTTGCTAAGCGAGATTTTTCATCTGAATGTGAAAGTTTTCGATTTAAGAAGCGCTTGATAAAGAGCACTTCCCCACACTTTGAGGTAATTCGTTGAAATTATTATTTGGATTATTTTCATTTCGAAGGAAGTTATGCCTGACAGATTTTTTAAACTTTAGTTACTGAATATCAATAGTGTAAGCTTAAATTATAAATATAGAAAAGTCACGATTTTTTCATAAACTTGGTGTATTTTAAATATATTTTTGAAATAATTATCTATGTTGTACGTGATTATCTTTTCTCGTGCCGTATCTTGTGAACAAAAAATTGCATCGTATTATGTGTAATACCAACCGAAGCATATGAACGTCTATAAATTAAAGCCCAGGGGTTGTTTCGATATAAAACTGCCAACAATAGTTTTTTCTCATGGATAGAATATATGCTAAATAATTTGTCTTTGCCGCAAACGAAAGATCAGACACTGTATACAGGTTTTATCAAATATAAAAACTTCTTATTGTTTTTCGTGATAAAAAATAATATTCAATAATATTCAAAGAATAAAAAGACGAATCGAATATTAACTTTATTAACTTTTCGCCCACTCGTATGAGTTCATATCATTATTAACTTCCGAAATTGAAATTTTCGACTTTTCTTTACGTTTTGAGGTCTTAAGAGTTTATTTAAATAGCTTTTAGAAAAAGAGATGTATGTGTGTGTGTACGTATGTACGTTCGTGGACAGTTTTTTCTACGAGGATAACTCACGTAAACAAAGTCGTATCGACTTTGTTAAGGTGTCAATCGAAGCTTTTCTGCAATTTTAAAAGCTGATTAGTTTTTGGGACACTTCAGTCGGAGAGGTTTGTTGTTTTGACCCTTTGAAGGTGAGTTCTGTCATGCGCTATATCTCGCGAACAAAACATAGGATTTACTTCATCAAGATGTCAATCGGCCCGTAACAACACGCATGTCATTTCATCAAATTTTGAAAAAAACATGTTCGAGCCGTTTTTTTAATTTAAGTAAAAAAAGGACAAACAATTAGGGTTTTTTTTAAAAACAATAAATTTTTAACCTGATTTTTAAATCGCAGTAATCAATGTTTACAAAATTTATATACTCCAAACAGTTTTTGTAAAAAAAACAGCAAACCCTTTTTTCATGTTTACAAAAAAAATTAAATAAAAAATAAAAAATCAATAAAAGTCATTATGACCTTCCAGGCCATTTCATTCATTATATCTCGCGAACCAAATATAGTATTTGCATCATTAAGGAATCAATCGATGCGTATTAACATTCTTGTGATATAAGTTAGTTTATTATGAGTTAGAACCTCCTAGTCTAGTCAACAACTTCGTCTTTCTAGTTGTGCTTTTGGTTAGCAACTCACTAACACTATTATTGCACACTAGTGGGGGTTCTTAGCTTCCACATTTTATGCTGGTTCATCATTAATTTAATGGAAAGTGTAGTCGTGCTGTCTGGTGACGGATGGCAAATGACAGCACCTGAAGAGGATGCCATCCAACACCCCGGAACCACACTTTCCATTAAATTCTTGTGATGTTTGTATATTTAAAAAAATCGGTGAAGCCGTTTTTTATCTTAATGAAAAAAAATGAAAAATTAGGGTTTTTTCATAAAAAAATAAATTTTTAACCTTATTTGCACATCGTAATAATAAATCTTCATAAAATATAATATTTTTTATCAAGTTTTGTAGGGAAACCAGCAAAAAATTGTAATGATTACAAAAAAAAATTAAATAAAAAAATCATTCACCATGTAAAAAGGGTTTACATGAATGATTGTACCTTTTCCTTTTTGAGGGTTTTACAGACAGTTGAACTTATTTTTGACTGCATATTCAATGTTTCTCAATACCGACAGAAAATGAAAAAATACAAATGTTTGGGTGAGCTGCAAGAATCGCAGCTGTGGGTGGTTTGTTTAGTTTTTGCTTAAGAAGAAGGTGTAAGGTATTTGATTACCAGTATTGAGATGTTTTTTAAATTTTTTTTTAAACTTTGTCCTTCAGTTACTATTGTAATAAGAGATCTCCCAAATAATTATAATAGTACATCACACAAGTCGTAATTGAATGTAATGAGATAATTTTAACTTTTATTTATTTTAACTGGTGGTTTGTCATTTTGTCAAATATTCAATGGTAAAATTCAGGAACATAATTTCAAATAATAAAAGAGATCAACTTCGTAGTTCTTTCTCATGTTTCTCTGTTTTCGTTTTTCCTTTGTTCTTTGGATATATTTTTGGAAGTTTGTAGATTTCCTGAAGTTTCGAAAGAAGCTATATAACACGTATCTGTTTGATGCAGAGATAACTAAGTAGTTACATTTTAAATAATAAACGTTTGATATTGTATTGTATTGTAAAATATTCACAACCTTCTGTTTGTTGCTGTTTTGGCATCAAAATTAATTGTTGAGAAGTAATACTTTTTATTGCAAATAATAGATCAAATTGATAAATAACAAGCGGCCAATTTTTCAAAATTGACTAGATTTTTAGTTCAGTTATACAGTGACATAGTTATTTTTTCAAGTTTTTGTTACAAGGACTCCCAATTGCAAAAAATTAAGACAATCAAATAATATTAATAATAATATTAAATGACACCAACATAAAGAAACATTGTTTATCAATTGCATTCAATGAATTAGCAATTATAGCATTATAGAACGTGCTCAATACGATTACAAAATCTAACTATAGTCGTGCATTATTGCAACAATGGTGGCTATGGCAGAATATCAATTTATTTCTTCAATATCACAATTGGCAAAGTCGCTACTCACGACTTTGCACGTTTCATGGAATTAAATAGATAACTTTAATTTCAATTGGTTTTTGTTAATATGCTTCATTCTCTGCTGTATACATTGTTAAAAACTAAATTCGCATTAAATGAAACAATCAACAGTTCAGTCGCTGAATAGAAATAGTTGAATGTAAAACATTATATAAACATTATTTAATTCGGGTCGATAGCTCAATAGTTAAGCGATGGTTTGCATGGGGGCTACCATCGACGCTAAATCACGATAAAGTCTTTTTTTTTGAATATTTTTCGATTGGTCAATTCTATTTTCAGCACGATCTATTTTTGCACTATTTTTATGGGTGTCATTTTTGGCATAAATTTTTTCATCAATACAATCAACAATTTGCTGCTGCAATTGAAGATTAAATTTAATAATACCAGATGCTATTGGTTTAGATTTGAAATGTTCATACAGCGATAATGATCATGTCCAAAAATGTAACTGTAGAAATGTTTGGAAAAAATTTATCGTAGTTTCGAATGATATGACTTTATATGATCGAGATTGGAAAATAGGGTCAACTATTTATTTCAAATGCGAAAGCTTTAGAAATACTAGTTACCGGACTTTCTCCCGAATGTTAGCTAAATTTGGCACCTACTAATAATGCTAACATTATGCTTTCAGCAACTTGACAAAGTTTTTTGACATGCTTTACATGCTTCAATAGCAAAAAACATTGAGCACAAGAAAAAGTTTGACTCCAGATTTTAAAGAGTTTTAAAATCACTACTGTAGTGAAAATTTACACAGAAATTTGATATGACTCTTGCTTTTGCACCTAACTAAGTGGGTAGTACTTAAAGAGAATTTCTGTAAAAAAATTCCATTATTAGGAAAGCTCATATCTTAGACTGTTTTATGAACTTCTGGACTCTGAGAAATTTTATTAGACTTCGTACGAGACGAAATAAAATCTGGATTTTTTAGGATATAGTCCCAGTACATTAATGGATTGAAAATTTTCAGCAACCGTAATAAATTGTAGCAGTTCTTTTTTTAATAATCATTACTATAATGAAATAACTATTTTTTAATATTTTCATGCATTACGTTATACTTAAATGAATCATGTAAAAACTAGAAAAAATTATTAAAATTATCTTTAATGGCATTGGATGAGAAGCTAGAAAAGTTTTGGAAATTCCAGAATAGTGAATGCAAGGAAATCGGTAAGAAATATTTTAAAACAATTCATAAAAGACACGAGAATGAATCTTCGATTCAAAATAGTGAAATTCATCTTGGAAAATCTGTACCTAACACCAATTAGAAAACAACTGTTGTTATTCAGATAAAATCTGCAGAAGAGAAGATTCCACAGCTGGAGTATGGCCGATTTCTTGCAACCTTGATTTCTTCCATCAGCTTGATATGCTAGTTATCTTTTCGCATTTCTAGTTTTGACATTTTATTGTATTTAGAAAAGAAGAAGACTTTTCGCGGTATGAAAGTCAACCAACTTTCGTTACAGTAGACTGGAAAAGCAATGCAAGAAAACATGTTGATCCCAAAATATAAAAAAGTTAATTAAAGCCATCAACTCCATTTTTTCTTTGAAATGTCTTAGGTATCATCGTAACTTTTCAAAGATACTTGAATTAATTAAATCGACGTCGTAGTATTCTTTTCACTGGAGTATAAGTTCTAAGGGAACTAAAAAAAATATTGTTTAAATTAAATAAATTGAACATGCTAGTCCTTGTGTTTTGAATTGTTCAAACAGTCGTTTGGAAAAATAATCGTTAAAGTTTGCCTTCTGTATTAAAAATAGATCTAATTTGATTGATTTGATAAATTAGGCCGTATCAAAACATTGAATCAAACAATAATGTCCTCCGGTTAGTAAATCGAATCTAAACATGTCAGAAATCAAATGAGCAGCAAAAAATATAGCCATTAGCGAAACGGACGCAGTTTTTCATTGAAAGAAAGCCAATTATGGACAAACTTCGCGTTCGCAGAAACACCATCAACAGCATACTTCGTCAAGGTGATATATTGTACATATTAAGACTTTCGATTGCTCAACGAATTGGCAACAAACCGAAATTTAAGTGCAGCACAAAAAATACACAGTGCGCAATGTAAACGGTACCTTCAAAGATTTTCGTCTTATTAACAAAACTATAGCAACAAAAAAGATATTTACACTAATGTCAAGCGTATTCTCTCACGGCACGAGATACAACTTAGCTTATTTAGCCATTATGGCGCTGACTATATCTTTGTTCCCTTCCGGAATTCGCGGGTGTCAATAAAATATGCTCTGTCATGGAAAAGCACAATTTTCAAGGCGAACTCTTTAGATTTTCAAGCTGATAGTATTTGTTGCATAATTTGAACTATTTAGCACTGTGATAAAATCGGACATGGGTAACAGTTTGATATTGTAACAGTCACTTGCCTAAAAATTCGTCGCCTTTCGACTTTTTTATGGAATTGTGTTTAAATGGTAGACGCATCGTCAATTTATTTAGCCGTTCATTTGAGGTGAAGTATAGTTAACACTTGTAGGTACTTACTTATGACAAGACAATAGATACGAGAATCTTGGACAGTATCCGGCAATAGATATGCCTACAATCTCGGACGGTTAAACCTTAATTTATAGTTGATCTTTACCTTGTGGAGGCCAAGATTTGAAGCACACACCTTTGATCAGTGTGGCTACTATATGATTGTAGATATATGAAAGTTGAAAATTAAGGTTTTATTTTGGACTATGAAGCAATTAACTTGTGCGTAACCCTCAGATGTACTGCAAGCAGCCACAGGCCAATTAGATGATGCTTCATGAGAGCTATCTCTTTTATAATCTATGCTCTAATAAAACTGATGACGGGTTGAAGTTTACACATTAAAAATAATTAAGATAATTATATATGTGTGGGACTTTTTGAAATCATTAGAAAACAATATAATTTCTAGGATTCTAGAAATAGAATTTCTAGAATTATAAAATGAAGAAAACGAGATGCAAATATGGTGTGCTGCTCGATGGATTTCGCATGGAAAGTATAAACTTGTACTGGCACATTCACAATGTTTTACATTTTAATCAACAGTGAACGATGTTCTTCAATCCCAATTATAATTGAGCCAATCTCCATCAATATTTCAGTTATTTCTACGTTTTTTGAAAATGTAGTTGATATTTAAGCGTTTCTTTAAATGGCTTGAAAATGGTTTGACTGAAAAATACGAAAAAAAAACAAGTTAGTACTCTCTCCATTTTAAGTCATGATCAAAATTAAAAAATATCAAACAAAGTGTTTGTGATGTTCAGGAATCAAATTTGACCCTCAAATTTAAAAGTATCCTGAAGTCAATGCTTGTCATACATAAACTGAACAATACCAGTACTTAAAATCTATAATTTCAATACATTTGATAATAGCATAACGAAAGAGTACAATTTTTCATCTGAAACGCATACTAATTCCAATTTTTTCTAGATTTTGTCGTCAAGTTGTAAACGTGGAAACGAAAGGATCCTGATTTCTCAGTAAGATGGCAGAAATGTGATTTTGTAATAATTAGCTTCGGGACAGAGCTGATCAAATCTATTTCAATCTTCTGAAAAATGTCACAACCTATCATTAAAAAATCTTTCATCAATTGTTTTATGAGTATCTACAAACCAGATCATGCGTTTCTAAGATACATTCGTATATTCTGAATATTTGTTAATTACTGGTGAAAATTACGCTGATATGTTTTGTAGAAGAAATTGTGGAAAAACCAAAAAAGATTTTTAGAAAATAAACACCGATAAAATCATTTCAAAATTGCTATAGAAAATCGAATTGAATAGGACCAATGTCCTAAATTCTTAATTGAAAATTGAACTTGTAGTTAGTTGGCAGTCGCAGTATTAAACGTGTAAAAATGGCTGTGAGTGTCGGATTTTAGTGTCAAACAAGGCCGTCAAACTCACCATAGCTGAAAAAGAGTGTGTCCAGGAATCATGAATCGTGGCAAAGTCATCTGTGGCCGAATTTTTTTTTATCCCAAAAATGTTAGCGAAATAAATGTTAGTTTAAATCAGATGAATGGGGGTGGTAGAGGCCACTTGCTCTCTTTTCCGTGGATATCTACTACTGTAGGTGAGTATAACAAGTGGCGGAAGACATGATTTGATATAATCAGAGGGATCAAAAAAGAGCAGATACATAGAACAAAATTATGTATCTTCTCTTTTGTGTGGCTAAGTACGACAGCAGATTTGGTGATCATTGTGGAAATAAGAAGGCTTCAAGATCACCACATCTTATAAAAAATTCAAAGAACAATCGCAAAACGGCTAACCAACGTGTAGGGTCTGTAGGAATGACTTCGATTCGAAAATCACTATCAACCTTTGAGGATCACTTGGTTAGTTGGAACCGAAATTCACACAGATTTAAGATTTTTATTCAGGAGAGTAGAAAATGTAGAAACGAGACGGGCCTCTTATCTACTACATGGGCAATCACCGGATGGAATCGTTCGAACAGGGATTGCTGGGATTTGGGGTCACGAGGTTTCACCCAGAATGACGCAGTAAATTGGCATCGGAGATTGGTACTTCTGGTATGAAGTGATAAGGGATTGTGGTATTGGTCCCGGCTCCAAATGGTGATCATGGAGTTCTGGTATCCGACATAGATGGGTTCTTTCATTCATCACTAACATGAATCCCGGTCAGGCATTAATGATATTCGACCCTGAGAACGACT
This sequence comes from Oxycera nigricornis, assembly GCA_963942545.1. Classification (NCBI taxonomy): domain Eukaryota; kingdom Metazoa; phylum Arthropoda; class Insecta; order Diptera; family Stratiomyidae; genus Oxycera; species Oxycera nigricornis. The sequence goes on along the minus strand of OZ012659.1, from coordinate 110,208,673 downwards.
TTGCAGCATTGAAGACAGCTGAATATATTTGTCCTGGTTTTTCTTCTTGCCCATTTTGTCAGTCCATAAGGTTTTTGTTATCGCTGGCATGCAAAAATGAATTACGTGGAAGTTGCTGTAAATATTTAACGGCAACGTACGCTGATCTGTATTCAAATAGTCTACTCCAACCTCATGTTGGTCTCCAAAACGATCAACCACTGGAAACCATTCATGGTTGGTTTGACGAGAGAATACCATGTTTGCCAATTTTCAATTTTAATTTTATTTCGATAATTTCATTTTTTTCCTTCTTATTACAATACATTATAGAAAGTTGCACAGTGTCGGAATATATTTTGTATTCCTATTGAATTTCAATTAGATTTCATTGTTTGTTTTTCATTATGCTCAATAATATTTTATTTTGGTGAACGACATTTTCAAGTTCGTATTTTTTCGTACATTACGTACTCGATACATACATACATAACTTATTGATTTATTATCATACAATTATATATATTTTTTGGATATGTAAGGTTTAAGAAAAAATTCACATGTGTTCACTTTCAGCAATGGTAATTATATTTTCAGTTTCAATAGTAATATCGTTAAAACATAAACTTGAATACGTAGTAATGCTAGGAAACAAGTAAAACAACTTTTGCAACGACGATGAAGCTAACAAAACATTGCAGTTATGATTAAATAACAAAAAGATACACCGATAAATTCGAATACGATTTGAGGTTAAAACTAATGGCAGAAGTTTTGAATTTTTTGTATGAGTCTTGTTGCTAATAATGGAGTTACATATTATGTTTTGTTCAAAAACCAAAATATTCAGCTTGTTCGTGAATGCAACAGTGATGGGATTATTTTACTATACGTCCTTATGTACATTTATCTATTTCGTCTCGGCTGAGTTCGATACGTCTAAGAATCTAGCGATAATTAAAATTGAAAGTTTAGCGCCATTATTTCTTTTTGGATAATATATTCTAATAATATCTAGTGGTGGCTTAGATCTATATTGAATTCATTATGTACCGCATTATATTTGATACAATATTTGGTAACAAGGATGAATGTTGGAAATAGTTTCAAGTTGTTGATGTTATCACACTAAGAAGAAACATATATGTATGTTGTTCGAAATTTAGTAGAGGAAGTGTCTGTTCAATTGAATACCATCCTATTTGATAAAAATAAACCCAACATTCTCTCCTTTAATTCGTTTTTGTGAATTGATGGTTTTCGATCACTATTTCATTCTCTACAATCGCTTATGTACAAACGCCCGAATGTTGCAGGAGGTTTTGGGTTTTTTGTATAGTGATCTCGTTGATGTTATTGACATTCATAGCATTCGAATTGGATCCATTCGCTCCTGGTGAGGATTTATCGTTGGCTATTTGTCCTCGTATGTGCAACATTAGATCTGGCTTGACGTCAACATCCTGTCGGGATATTAGACAATAGTTCGTCGAATTGTAAGTGATGACTGGTTGAGTGATTTGTGGTTGGTAGTAGGTGGCGGCTGTAGCTGTCGATGATGATGCTATGTGTGGTAACTAAAGAGTAATATATTCTAATTTATTATTGACTTTAATTAACGGAATCAGAAGATTACTAAATGGTTGATACATACCTGATGTTGATGGTTGTTCATAATATTCCCCGCATTGTTAGTATAAATGGTTGTCGGCTCAGTTTGTTGTTGCTGCGGAGCATTTATAATCATATGATTATGAATGACAATTTTATCCTTTCGATCAACTAGTTCTGAAAGCTGACCATTCGATGATGGGGTTGCATTTGAGTTTCCACCTACCCTTTCCTGATGTCAATACTGCAAATCAGAATTAAATAATATTTGAGACTGTTGATAATATTTTATCATAATCAAAATATTTTTTTTGGACTAACAACCCTCTAAATAGATTCGTAATAAATATTCGAAAAAAAAGTCTCAGTGAATTGCAAGATACATAGCGTAAGGATAATTTTTTATAAATAAATGCTTATTAAAATGACCAATTTGCCTACATTTCGTAATTTTCATTCTCAGCTAGTATTCAAGAAATGCTCATCAGTTTACAATTGGTATTTTCAAAAATATTTTATCTGATATCGAAAATTCAGTGTTCATATTTCCGATTCAAAAACTGTTTGCTAATCCAAAAATGATGCCTTTGAACATTTTTACCTTGAAGTAAGCTTTTTGAATATTTTATTAGCATATGAAAAAACTGATCCAAATACTGATTTATACTGAGAAGTTCACGAAACTGAAACTTTTGAAACTTTTTTAAATTTTTGCGACAGAGAACTACAAAAATATTCTAAGAATGGGTCAATTACTTTTGGATGTCTTACTATCGACAATTCTGCCGAAAGTCCTACAACAAACTCTAGAATGTGTGAAGCATTTCCTGCTAGTCAAAAACGTTAAAATTTCAATATCTTGAGTCTGGAATGGATTGAAATGAATTGAATTTCATGGGTGGAATCGCGACTTAGATGTTGAAATATATTATCAAGGAAACCTGCTAAACAATGTAAAACAATTTTGAAGATACAGAGGTAAATGAGATATTCATGATTAAAAGACAATCAATTCAAAAAAAGTTTTATGCGAACATTTTTTTCAATGCATATATAAAATTTTGAAAGTAATAAAATTTTAGTCTTATAGACAAACAAATCAAATGAATAAATAAAATATGAAAAAATAGATTCTAAAGACTAATGTTCAACGGTTGTTTTTAAGTGTGTATTACGGAAAACTCAGTAAAACTTTCGCTTATTGCGGTGAGCACAGCTCAAGTATAATGTATTTTAAATTATTCTATTAGTGAAAATGAATTTTTGTAAATATTTTAAAATTGTTGTATCCGATAAATTGCTGGAATATTTGGAACAATGGTTATTTTAAGAAGTATTAGCTGAAACCCTTGAGCGCTCTTACAAAGCTTCAAACTGTGACTAAATTATCGCTATAATTTGCTTGAAGTGATTAAATAAATAATTTGCATTAAACGTGTATTAAGTGTATCTTATTTTTCAAATACAATGCCTACTTTGTTGGATTTTTCGCAAGGAAATGTTTTTCACGAGCGAAACATCATTTATATATTTTGAATGATCCAGTTAACATAATTAACTTAATCATTAATATTAAAATGAATATGTTTATTTGTTTATGACTTGTTTCACTTATGTTCGATTCATATGAGGCTTAGTAAGTGAGAGTTGATGTTGTTTTATTTCTTGGAGTTTTCCTAAATATTTAATCTTCCATGAGCGTAAAGAAAGAATAAATAGTTGCAGCTACGAAGCGTGAAATCTAAATTACGGAAAACAAAAATATAAAATATTCAATACAGACATCATTATTTTTCGTGCTAGTCTAATAGCTTGTTTCTTGTTTATAAAAAACCAGATATGATCTAAAATGAAGGTCAGCTGATGTGGTCATCATCAAGTAATAATTTTAAAAATAGATAGCCACCCCAGATAGATTAAATGTTGATTAAAAATGGTTGAGTCTAGTAAAAATTATAATAATATAAAAACTTTGAGAGAAGCATCACAATTTATATAATATCAAAAGATATTTCAATTCACCCATTCATTATTTTAAAGATCAATGTTTCTTTGATCAGAATCAAGGGATCTTTGATAAGTAATACCACGGTTTAGTAATTTATTTGCGAAAAGTCGGTCAGTGCATCGAAAAATCAATAATTTTAATTACTTTGGCTTTTAATTACTATTAAAATTAGGCAGAAATTCATCTGCATTGCCTCCCTGAAAGTAATCACAAGAGTAAAGGTGATTCTGTGGTTTGTATCTCTAATTCAATTTTTTTAATTACACTTGCATCTTCATAAAAATAAAGATTTTATTTACCTATCTAGCATCCTAGCCAATCGCTTATGACATAAATTAGGTTAAATTCAAAACCACATGAAATTTTTGAATAATCATTCAAAGTTCCCAAAGTTTTTTAAAAACGTACAAAATAAAAATTAGTGAAAAAAGAAGAAAAAAAGATTCGTTGAAAGTCCTGGTCATATGATCCGTAAGAAGACAGTTTCTCTAGTATAAAAAAATATACGGGGCCAACAGTAGCTGAATATCGCTTCATTATATTAGAGTGGAAGTGGAAACTAACATCCACTTAGCTTTAGGCTCGTGAAAATTTTTGCAAGACTTAATCTGCTTTGCATTTGAAAGAACTACAAAATAGTAAGAGTTTTGAAGTGTTGGATCTCCGAAGAGCAAATCATATTTCAATAAAAAGCAATTGTAGCTAATTGTAACTTCTTTCTCATCTATGAAGTTGAAGATCAGATGAAATTTAAAATTGCCAAACAAAGGCAAAAATAGGACTGCTGTTGGATAGTTGTCCATTGTAGTACTATCCTAAAACTATAATAGATAAAGACACAACGATGATGATATTTGATCGATTTTATTTTTAAGAATGTGATGCACTGAACTCCACACGGAGTAGCCAAAGAACCTACCCAAAGAATATTTAATCGGCTTATGTATTTTATAATGTTACTTATCTTCAAAATAGTAGGTTGAGAGGATCACTGTACAGGAAAACTATGATTAGAATAAATCTTTACACCAGAAGTGCGGAAAAGTCTAGCTTTGTTAAATATTCTTCGATCTAAACAGAAATAAAACCGTATAATTTAATTAAAAGGAAATATTGGGAAGAAACTTGTTGGCATGCAAATCAAAAAGTGTTTAAGACTTATCAAAAAGCCGCAAACATGAACTTACTACTAGATTTTCAAAATGACTAAAAATGGCCACACAAAACCACTCTGAGAAAAGCAAATAAGAGTAAGTTCGCAAAGATTCTTTTACGTCTACGTGAAATGGGTTTTTATATTTTTAATTTTATTAAAGCAAATAAAATCTAATCTCATATTTTTGCAATGCATCTCTTCCTGGCGAACGAGCAGCGATAAATGCCTTTGAGAATCGAATTCGCAAGAAACAATCTACATCTTCCCCTACAACTGGTGGTCGGTGAGAAACGCTTTTTGCATTTGTTACTGTCAACCACCGTAAAGTTAAAGATAAGGATGTCTACCAAAAGATTGATGTGTTCACGTGGAGTAACTATGCACTGGAAGACTGCTGTACAGTTGCATTACAATCATAAGTCATTAAGGCTCTTGTGGTCTTATTACTGAAAAAGTCATCGTGCCTTTCCAATGGGCACATTTACAACTTACCTCTAAATGACTCTTTGCATGAATTGACCACTCGTCGCGGGTGGAAAACATCCTTCCGCAAAGTTCGCATGTCCACGACAACTGCTGTTGCTGATGATGGTGCGGAATCACGATGCCCGGAATGGCCGTGCTGGTCTGCGGATGCTGGCCCTGCCCGCTTACCACAATGTTGTGTGTAGCCGCCGCCTGCTGTTGCAATTGTTGCTCAATGGATTGTTTATTGTCTTCCGAGTCTGGTTCCTTCTTCTTCACCAGATTGTTAAGACGTTTGCCGAGCGGAGCAATGTTCGTCGGTGTCACATGCTTGAATTTGTTCATATGTATCACTAGTTTGTCGCGACGGGCAAAGGCTTTGTTGCAAACCTGCAAAAAGGACATAATTTATTGAGGAATTCAAGTGAGTGAGTGGGGTGGCTATTGGCATACCTCACATATGTATGGCTTTTCGCCAGTGTGAATTCTCATATGGATTGTAAGCTTGTCCTTTCGCGCCAAGCCTTTTCCACAAACGGAGCATTCGAAAGCTTTGTGAGTCGCTGAAAAGTAAGCTTCAATTTAATAAAGTAGAAAATTCAGATGCAAGAATTCTGGATGGGTAATGATCTCCCCAGCCAGCGTATTTAGACACAAATAAATAGAAAAACTCACTTTTTGATGTGTTGGCCTTTCTTTGTCCCGACGACGCTTGCTGCACTTGCTGAAGAGCTTTCAGACGACTCGCAGGATGCATGGAGCCTCCTTCGACGTACGGTTCGGTGAATGGTATCAGATTTGGCTTCGGAATGTTATACTGGATGTCGGGCGACCAACTGCCCAAGCTTTGCAGGACTCGTACGCCTCCTTCGAAGCCCATGCCTACGTCGTCGGGCACGGTAAATGTGCTGTCGGCTCCCCCCGAACTGGACGAGCTAATTTGAGGCACTTTTATCGTACTCGCATAATGTTGAGTAGCATTAAGACTATTCGATTGTGTCGTTTGATTTTGCCCACCCTGCTGTTGCTGCTGCTGCTGCTGCTGTTGCGATTGTTGTCCTTGCGAAGGATTATTACCACCCGGTTGCTGGGAGTTATCGTTTCTTTGCACTTGCTGCTTGTATTGCATAGCTGCTTGTGCCATATGCTGTTGGACAGCCATGTGAGCTTCGAGATATGCATTCTTTTGTGCAACGGTCATTTTGTCCATATTTACAGTACCGTCCTGGAAGGAATCGAAGGATGAGTAATGTTGTAATGAACATGGATTAAGTTCATTTGTGTTAACACATATATTTTTAAAGAAGTACGTAGTCTCTATCTAATTCTACTAGATACTATGCGGAAAAAATAATAGACACAATTCTGCCAATAGTAAATCTATCATAGCTGTGTTTCCTTGGAATGAATGGTTTGTGCTAAAATTATTGACCAACAACATTTAACAAGAATGGCTCATCGGTCAAAGTAGATATCCTTCACGATAGCTGTATTTCATGTCATCATTCAAGCAACCACAACATTTATAACCCTCAAGTGAAAAGCATCACTTCCGATTTTGCAAGAGTTTAGTAGAGACCATTAATTTCATATAATTTATGGTGTAGGTATTTATTTATCCAACTCGTCTGTGTGCATATCCTTGCAAATTCTAAAAGAATATTTAGCTCATTTGATGAAAAAGATAACTTGATAACTCGATTTCTGTTACACATAAAATATTGTATATCGTCGTCGTCAATGCAGGACCTTGTAACTACAATTTTTGGTGAAAATGTTTTTTGGTCAAGTTTAATGTTTGCATTGATTTTGAGAAGGTTTTCATTGCCTTCTGTAAAAAATTTTTTTTTTGCAGTTACAAGGTCATGCATTGATGCCGACGATATGGTATATCACTGATTTAAGTAAAATTTAATTTGAAGAGCTTCGACTTCTAATCTTTTGATGACTGAGACAGTGAGACTTGATAGGTAAAATATTGATTTATCTAAATATCATTCGCAAACTAAAATTTATGTGTACATATCGATGCTTGAAAGGCAAAACAGCTTGAACGAAAATCTGCAGACTTTACAGTAGGGTGTTTCAAATTTAGGAAATGCAAATGCTTCATTCATGGTTATTGTTGATTTGACTTTAAAAAATCATACCAAGACAGAATCTACTTTATCGAATAAAAGAAAAGGGAATATTTAATAGTTTCTTAATCTCCCTTTCGCCAAAAATGTCACTTACTTTCTTTTGCCTTTCAAAGATCGATATAGTTCGGCATTTTGGTTTAAAGAGATTGAATGTCCATATTTTGATTTTTTTAGAAACTCCAGATTCACATGATACCAGGAAAAAATTTGTTTGGTTTTATTAACTATTAATGCTAAAACGTTTAAAATTTTTCCATGTTTAGTACAACTCCTTCTCTCTGAAATGGTGAGTCTAACTCCATACCAGCAGTTGTGAACATTAACCAAGGTTAAGAGATATAAATTAAGTTTGTGAATAAAAATCAAAGTTCAAACACAATATAAACCTCATGTACTAGAATTGAATACTTGTGGTAGACGCTAACTTTAAAATGACTATAAAATAATTTCAATAGACTTCTGGTTTTATTTCTATTTTTATTCTACGAAATTGTTGACAAATCCACATAAAAGCAATGTAAACACTCAAATCAATTAAATTTTTCCACAAAAAAGTGTAAATGTCACTACAGAAAATGGAAAACGTTTATTTTTGAAATGCATAAAATATAACAGTGGTGCAAAATAAACTATAAATTATTTATTTGGATTCGTTCAGATTCATTTCGCAATTTTTTCAAATATTGCTTTGAAGACTAAAACTTTAATTCGGTGGAGTTTGGTGGTTTAGATTCATTGCAATTTAAAGTCAATCAAAGAGAAAATTCTACTAAAAAAATGAAAATATAGTAGAATTTCGATGAAACGAATTTCTTTGTAGTTGTGTTGTTGTTATGGCTTTTGAAATTATGTCTACAAAAAAAAAAAGAGAAAATCTATGAGAAAATGTCTGATGCTAAAATGAAGTGTTTCAACTACCTTTATTATCTTCAGTTATCCCCTTCAACTTAGGTGTTTCCTGAATCCAATTGGTGCTTTTCCAAACTAAGTTAACACTTTTCTAATTCTAATCAGCATTTACCCAATATCAATTGAATTGGAAGAGTGTCAATTTGATTTAGAAAACAATCAATATCATTCGTCCAAGAAAGGAAAGGAGGACATGCTATATAATTTAGTTTTTGATGGAAACAGAAAAGTTATTTCTTTGAAGTTTATAAAGAATTAATTAATGTAATTTGTTATTTCGTAAGAGTACATTTGTTTCAAGCACCATTTAATTAGCGTAGTGTGTGGAAGGTACCAAAAAATGTAGAAAGAACAGTTACATTGCGTTAAAGTTGAGAGGCACACTTTTACACTGGAGTTAATTGAGATGCACATTAAATTTTTAGTGATCGGAAAAATCTGATTTTGGTTTTAATTGATAAAACTAAAGCAAAAAAAGTTCCCGGGAGTTTTATTGTGCGAAATTGTTAAAAAAAAATTTAAAAATAATAAAAGGTATCTCCTACATGAGCCTTTTTGTTTGAAAATGTAAAAAATGTTCGATTATCATTTTCCAAAAACCTCAATAAAACGTAATCCAAGTGGGCGGAAAAATATTCGCTGTTTAGTGGGTTTTGTTAATTCGTGTTCTCTTAGCATCAAGTTTAGGTTAGACAGAAATCGTCATACATAAGCCGCCTGGATTGTAATCAACGTTTTATTTGTAATGTTGGTACGCTTGTTTTGACGTATAATTTTTATTTCAATTAGGAATTGAAATGTGAACATTTATTTGTAAAAGTAAAGTGTGGTAGACCTTATACTTGATATTACTGATATTACTGTATCTATTATGTAGATGACAATACACATCCATGTAAACCTAAAAAGTGCTCCCAACTCTGAAACTGCAAGAAAATCCAAGGTACCCAGGAACTGCACGAAATTCCGTGCACGCAAAATTTAGTTAGGTAGTTTTGGCTTCTCCTATGTATGGCGCAGATATAAAATAAAGAAAATTGAATTGGATTTAAATATTTTCCAACAACAATTATATTATCTACAATGAAGTTATAATGTGTATCCAATTCGAAAATGTGGGAAAATTGCAATAAAAGTAAGAGAACAAGACTGTTCATACGGACAAAAGCTAAAATAAATTTTCCGAGTAATGAAAAACTCATTAAATGTTTCTAGAAAAATAAATGGAAAATTGATATTTTGAAAGAATACTGGGCTAACATTTTATAAAGGCCTATTGTCCAGAATACAAAGTTAACCAACCTTAGATTGAAAATAAAGCTACAGCTTCAAAAATTGGTGCTTTTGATACTTTTACACATACATGGAAGTAAAATTGTTTCATTTGTCGTAATAAATCGAAGGAAAAGCTCACACTTTGCAAAACCAACAGCAAATTAAATTCCATACAGACTTTATCATCGAAACGTTAAGAACTATAAAAACGGAACCTCTCAAAAACCAATTTAATTTTAGTATCCATTATTCAATAAATGTGTCTGCTTCTGCACAGTGAAACTCTCAGCCTGCGACTCAGGGTAAATAACGAATCGTCGACTGTTATTGCTCATAAAACAGAACGAGACGTCATCGTTCAGGGGGTGAAAGATTAATAAAGTATTTTACGTCCTTGGAGAATTTATACCCAATGGTAAGATTACGCGCTTAAATTTTTTATTGAGGAAAACACGAGTCAATAGTGATCGTTTTACCGTTCATGCGTACCATGAAGAATTGTTGAAACTCCTGTGTGTTCGAGTCCGTGTGCATTTAAAAATCGAAATCAGCATATCCATTGTGATGCACTCATTCTGTGATTTTATTGCTAGCTGGGTGATTGTTACACTAGTGCCACGGAGCCGCTTTGATAATCCACTGTCAGCATGGGCACGGATAGGCGCAAGGAGGAACGAAGCTCAATAGTCCTTTTCCATTCACTCACTCGTTGTTCTTTGGGGGACAGAGGGAGTATAACACTGGCACAGCGCGGCACAGCACGACACGGAATCGGGCAGAAACGATAAATGAAATATTCCAAGAAAAAACCGCCCGGTTTTGTTTACTTGCGCTCTCGTTCAAAGTCCTTTTCACGTTCCAAACTCCCTTCGTTTTTTTCTTACGGCTTTTATTTTCGTTTCCCGCGTCCTTGTGCACTTGGCATCACAAGTGAGAAGAACACAGAGATGACCTTTGCCACGTTGCCTTCGGGGCTGTAAACAAACCCTTTCTATCCGTTCATTGTCCCGTTCAGCAGGATATACATAGTCTAGGCGTCGACTGGTCTCCTTTTTTGCATTTAGTCCCAATTCGTCCAAGGACATCAAGCCCGGATGGTGTTGTAAGCGCTTCCAAACTCCGCACCAAAAAAATATTCCGCACGATGTTGGAAAACTCAAAACGGCGAATCCAAATCACTTGGCACTAAATCGACGAATGCCCGACTCCACGACGACGCCAATAAAACCCATTTAGGACGATCTCCCGACAAACAATAAATGCGAATTTCCCTCAATAAACTTGCTCCCAAAACAGGAGCTTTTTGTTGCTGTTGTTGTTTTTGTTGGTATCGTTACCGTTTCTGGTCTACGTCCAAAAATATGCGACTTTGCGTTGCGTACACCCTCGCGGCTCTCGCTCCGTTTCCATTTTTAAATATCGCACACATAGTTGCAATGTTCGTTTGATGGTTGTTGTTATTAGTGCTCCGCAGACATCAGTGTGCCTTTACTCCTGTTTTTCCTTTTCATTCCCGGCTGGGTCTCGGTGGGGCGCATTTTTTGAGTATTTTGATAGGGGCTGCCAACTGTTTAGGGGTGTCATGGTGTTTTAAACGTTAATTTGCCGTTGCTGTTTTAAAAACAAAATGGAGTTGGACCAAACAGTTTCAATGAACCTTTTAAAATGTCGTTTATTTCAAGGATGTTTGATCCGTTTGTCACGGCTGGTTAAGCCCATCTATGGCACCCAAACACGGATCACTTTGCGTAAGAGCCGTGAATTGGTAAGAAGAAGGGTCCATAGATGTGAGTGGCACATGAAATTCGAATAATTATAAACAAGCTTCCCGAAAGGACTCCATATTAACGTGTTTCGCTGCTTGACAACTCTGTTCTCCCCAGTCGTGAAACGGCCTCTGTTCAAGCGCGCAATTCTACAAATGGGTATTCTCTAATTTTTATTTGTGGGGGTGAGCATACGTCACCGCAAGACGTCACCCCATCTCCATGTTTGTCCTTAAACCAGTGGCACCAAAACTCCGTTCAGATTGCGCCAAGACTGCCTGCACTTGGGCGTAGTACTCTCGAAAGGACCAAGAGGGTGTGTGTGCTGTTGCGTGCTCACATCGGGTGAATATCCTTCCCTCGTTCCATGGCTTTCGCTCTCATCCTCTGGGAAAATCAGTTCCAGACAAGGTTACGTTATAAGTGAAATTGGAGGAACGAACTTCCGTGATATTTACGGATATTTGGCTTGCGGATCAAAGGAAGAATGAAGGTCGTACGTTGAATTGAGTCAAGACAACTCGTCGCCGAGTTGGAGTCAATGAGCATTTGAGTTCAAGATTTGGTAGCACCGCCGATGGGAATTTGGCGGGTTTGACACCTTTTTTCACCCTGTCCTTCAAGAAGATCCTCGGTCCTGTTCATGAAAATGATGTGAAGGAGTGTCAACATGTAGATTGCTATTTAGAAGCAATAATATTATGGGAACAGGGTAAAGATGTTTCTCGTTAGAGATTTGTGGGTCGAGATGTATCAATGATGTATCAGCGGACATTGGAATTGGGATAGTCCAGAGGAAGAATAATAAAGAAGAATAATTTTGGATACATAGTAAAAATGTACATTAACCAGACATGATAGATTTACAAAACGGATTTGATAATGGTTAGTCTAAATGTAGATAGTTTCATAACCAATTCTAAGTTTCAACTAGGATGACATCGAATAGTTCCCAAAATCATGAATAATACAGCTATTTACGGGTAAAAATCCAAATTTTAGGTCAATGAGATTTCCGGGAAGCTGCAACATGGTGAGTGGATATAAGTTTCAACTCTGGCATAGGCTACGATAAATAAATTATCTGTTCCACTCGGTTGGTAAGAAATACGATATTCGAAAACGCTAAGAAGGTAAGAATGTTATCGTTGATGATTAAATCCAAACAAGGTAATAAATAAACATGTGGTATATATGGTATGTTAAATTTGAAGAGAGAAAAACGAGCAAATTTACGATGCAAAGATTCAATCAATAAGTCTAAATATTGATAAAGAGGTGACCATTTCTACGAAAAGTATTCAATGATGCGTTGAAATAGGCTAGAGTGTTTTTGAACGGGGCAAGAAATCTCGGTAAATAAACGAGAGTGCCTTGGTTGCTAGGCATACAAAAAGACTGCCACAATGTGAACCTTAAAATTAAGTTTTGGACCAAAAGTCACTCCCAGATTTTTAAATTGGAAAACAGAGATGAACGGAATATGAGAAGTAATGTGAATATTGTTATTCGAACTGTGTTTTCAAGAGAAGAAGCTTTTTGGCATTTTTGGATACTTAATGAGTCAAAAAGTGTTCAAGTCACCTTTACGCTAAATAAAGGAAACTGTCCAGCTATCAAACTCAATGGAAGAGATGTAGTGCACAAGGACCACTACAAATACCTGGGAGTCCACCTAGACCGACGCATGACTTGAGAAAAACATATAAGAGCAAAGAAGAAGGAGATTGATCTGAAGGTTTCTAAACTGTACTGGCTTATAGGCTATAAATCTAGGCTAGCTTTAGAGTACAAAGCTATGTTATATAATTCTTTGATAAAACCCATATGATTATACGGTTGCCAGTTATGGCAAACGGCTTCCTCATCCCTAATTGACATTATGGAGCGATCACAGAACAAAATATTGCGGCTAATGTCTTGTGCGCCGTGGTACATTAGAAACACCAATATTAGAAAAGATCTCCAGATACCATCGGTTTCTGAGCAAATTCTGAGAACAGGAACTAAGTATAGTCTAAAATTGAGACAACATTGTAACCAATTAGTATCTCAGCTGGGTACAAAAATTGTTTCAAATAGACTTAAAAGAAAAATTAACGTTATAATTTAAGAAGGGAGTGCCACCGCACACCTTAAAGCAACATACTAGATTTTAAGAATTGAAATAGGTTTATCTATACCCACATCTTATCCATTTTTGTTAATTCTTTTTAAGAAGATTCAATAAACACACTTATAATAAAAAAATTTGGATACTAAGAGATAGAAAATTGGATTGCCATCAGTATGAAGAGAATCTAGAGCAATCGGAAGAGCATTGCAATCCTCCTGAGCCTGAAATCGAACAACACTGAAGACTTTTAAGTCATTAGCACACAGAAGACACAAGGAAAGTTGGCCAGAGTGAAGGTAGTTAATATCAAGCAAGAAATAAGAAGATGTAGTGTAAAACCATGAAGGAACATCAGGACTAGGATGAAAGTGAGAGAAGAGCATTCGACAGCAACTAATACTACAAGAGGGATGCTGATAATAGACGCAAATCAAGAAAGCACTGGACTGTACTAGCTCTTGATAGGAGACAGAAAAATTGACCGTGTCAAAAGCCTTGCTAAAGTCAATATAGACAACATTAAAATGATACTGATCATTGAGAGCCTTTGCAGCTATGTGAGCAAGCTTGGGGAGGGTCATATCGACCAAGTGGGATTGAAGAACACCGGGATGCGCAGGGACAACGGATAACCTACAATAAAGAGCTTGGTTAACTTTACTGTAGACGATGCATTCGAGGAGCTTAGGCAAGTAGAGGAAGAAATATATGAGACAGTAGCCAGTGAAATTCTCTAGTCCTTGATAAATGAAAGCAAGCGTACAACTTCTAGAAAATATGCAAAAAGATAAAATAGCAATAAAAATTTAGCAAAGTGGTATGGATAATCAGAAGATAAGAACACTAAAGACGTTTGGAAGCACATCGAATTTTCAATTGCATTGTGGTTAGTGGGAGTAACTTTTAGAGTAAGCGAGAAGTAAAAAAAATATTAGGAAGAGTTAGAGAACAAAAATTGAGAATATTTTGCAGATTCTCCTAGGAGTAGACCTATTGTAACCATTTCAAGAAATGATAATGTATAGAATGAATGACGACTTTAGGAAATGGCTTGGTCTGGTTAAAAAAATGAAGGTTAGATACTAGCGAAATGACAGGCGTACTTTTCAGTCTGTGGACAAGAGTTACTTTACAAGCTTATTACAGCCTTGACTACCAAGAACTCTGGTAGCTAAAATTTTGATATTATCGAAAAAAGTGAAACTGTAACGTTGAGATCCAAATTTATCATTTGTATAACGCTATTCTGATTTTTGTTACAACCTTATACCTTATGAAACTCTAGTCAAATTTAACATGCTGAACGTTTCTAGAAGCAAAAATACGATACTAATACTAGGAGCAAAAAAATCAGTTAAAATACAGCGATATTCACATCAATTAATAAATTAGTTGTCGCTTCCTGTCAAGTTTTGATGAAAAAATGATTGCCATATATCGATCGCCAGGAAAATTCCAAAAAATCTGTATTTTGAAATGTAAGCTGATAAAAAGCGCATAATCTTTTTTGAAGACAAAAAGGCGGACCAGATAGAACAAACCGGATCCAAATATACAAACTGAATCATAGGCAAGCCATAAAAAATTTACTAAAACATACTTAAAATTTAATAGAGAAATCTGTCTCATATATATTTTCAAATAAATAAAAGCAACTGAACTAAAATGTGTTTTTTTTTCGTTTGGAATAGAAAATCTCTTGTTTAAAGAGAGTAAATATTTACGTGACTACAAGTACAATGATACCGTATGCTGCACCACTGCTTTGCTACTGCTTTATGCAAACCGACTTAAATGGCATAGCAGACAGCCCAAAAAACCCTGTAAATGATTTTCGAACCACCTTGTCAACCGAAAAATTTCACTATCAGGCAGTCGTATACAGATGTGTTGAACTACATTAAAAGTTCATACTACACAGTTGGCATTAAAATTAATTTTTTTAATTATATGCTAAAAAGAAGCTAGTTTTTTCTATACAAAAGAATCAGATTTTTTTTCAGTGTTTAAGCATAATTAAAAAGATTCTCAGTCAATACCGTTAAAATATCAACCTATAAACGAGGATTCATGGATGTATAATAGAATCTCTTATAAGACTCAACATTTTAACATATTTTGAGTCTCCAAAAAATGTACTGCTACTACTTAAGAGTAAGTATCTGAGACAAGAAAGGCCAACATATTTCATGACAATTCTATGTATGATTTATTTTTTTCATTAGCTTTCGCATTTTACGAAAACTGATGTGCGTTTAATACAAAAAATGAGAGATCCATGTCCTCCAAAAAAATATAATTTGAACATCTGGTTCGGATATCTTTCAGCAGATATCACTCACCAATTTTGAGAAGCACTGCTCTCCTAAAATATTATTTTCATATGTGAATCTAAAATCCAATACAGACGTACTTTTCAACTTTGTATCCGATTTTTCATTTCCACTAATAACTCTCAATTTGGCAGCGCTCTTTCATTTCATTTCAAATGAGGCAAGCTTACACAAAGCTACGACTAAAACGGTGGTGGTGATGTTGCATAAAGAATATTGAAAGAAAGGATAAACATGAATTCATTTGTGCCAAGTCCTTTTCACTAGCTATTCCGTGCTTGAATGTATGCTCCATACGTCCAACTGTCATATGCGCAGGATGGTGTCTAGTAAACATACTCACTCACTGTAAGTTCTAGGACATCGCACCCACCTCACACCATTCTCGGTCATCAGGACCAAAAAATACACCATGAAGCGTACGACATCGTACATTTGTAATAAAAGTATAACAGGGGGAGCACAACATACTCTCACAAATGGGAACGATGAATGTAGTAAAGTGAAAGTGATTATTAATGCACCCCTTAATTCACTGGTGGAATTTGATAAGCGAAGATAAAGAAAGAACGAGAAGGAGACAAAAAGAAAGCATATATAGAAGCACCAAGACACAGGACGAATGTAATGTTAATTTTAGGACTGAGATTTCTATTAGGAATCTCCCAAGAATTCACAAAAACATGGGATGAGTTGATTTCTCCGGTAAGTGATACCCCAGCAATATGGGGCGGCTGGTAGCTCCCATTCTGCTGTATCTAAATTATCTAACAGTTCATATTTTCAAGCTCGTCAATCGTTTCCCGTTGTATGATATATTTGAATTGGTGAAATTTTCACCGAAGTGGGTGGTGGCGAGGTCATAAGTTACGCCTTGGTGCCTAGCAAAAAGCGATAAGCAGTGAACTTTTCGCTGGGGAACGATAAAAAATTACAAATATTTTACCATTGCAGGCATGATTTCTACCGATGATGCCGGGGATGGGGTGGAAAAATAGGGGCGAGTGAGTGGTACCGAATAGTACTTCACTGAAATGGGATCGATAGTCGTTTCGGTAAGTGCTTAAATGCTCGTTTTCGATATTTATCAGACGGGTTCTATTTATGTATACAATATTGGTTATTTCGATTCAATGAAAATTTAAATTTGTTTGACTTCACCATTTGAAAGCGAGCCAATCTTTACAGGACAGAAAAACACAAAATGAATATTATTGGATTTTTTTCAGGCTGGGCTACAAGGCAATATGGAATTTTCAATTAACTGTTGTATCTATGGGGATCATAAGTGACTTGCTGGTATACATTTTTGGAGGAATTTAATTTGTACTAATGAACAGTTTCGTTGGCAATAGGTAGATGTTTTTCATTGTGATCTTCGTTTTTGCTACCACCCAAGTTATAAACTGCTGTACTTGTAATAGTTTATGGGGATTTCATATTAGTTTTCCTAGAACATTCTACTTGAATTTCCGTACATTTTTGTAGAAGTATAGAATGTGTATTTTATGAAGAAACTTCTATTTGAAAACTTTTTGTTTCGGTCGGCTTCCTTTTTTGTAGAGTATGTATACAAATGATTAATAATTTCGCTAGTGAAGTAAAATGAAGTATATATTCAATAAGATGATTAATTATTAAAAGTATTTCGATTCGCTTCAATCTTTCATCTTTATGCTACACATATATAACATTAACATGCCCACGTTGGGCGCTAAACATCAAAATGAAATATGTAACTTTTAGTACGATACTATGCGAACATGCAACGAATTGGTAAAAGGTTTTTCATTATTCATGGTGTATATATACTCCATTATAATGACAAAGAAGTTCCGTAAAAATTATGAAAATTCAAGTCAACGATTAGCGTAAAAACCATGAAAATTTTAGTCAGTGTTTTAAAGTTTTCCATTCAAAAATAAACAGGCAATGAATGTCTTGGAAATTTGATCGATGAAATTAGCAGTAGATCAAACAAATCGAATCTACCGAATTATTTGCATAGTTAAAAAACATGCATAAATGTGGAAATGCCTCACCTGTCCACGCATTACCTGAAAATTGATAGTGGCAGTTACAGCACGCATTGATTCTGCATAATTTCTCAACACGTTATCGGTTTGTATACAAACATTTTTCCATTCAAACAATTGTTCCAATTTGATAAGACATCGTTCACAAATTTTCTTTGGCAAATAATCGTCTTTTGTAATCTGTAATGAATCGAAAAATTAATTAATACGTTGAAATTCCGAATAAGTACTTTTTGGCAGGAAATAAATATTTCATAAGAAAATAGAAAAGGTTCTTTTGCATCTTTTATTTCAAATATATCTTATCATCGTTCGTATTTAACTTGTTGCTTGGGAAATAATTAAATTTAACACTAAAAGGTGCCCATATTTGGACAAAATTTTAACAGTACGAAAATTTTAAATTTTGATTTGTTTAGAATATCATATATTTCACAAACAGACAAATTTGATCGTCAATTCGCAGTTAATCTCAACAAAGTGATTTTTACATTCAAATAGAGCTTTTTATCTATACATATACATATATGTTAAGATATAATTGGTGTATGTGTGTTTGTCGGAAAGTTTGTCTAGCATAGGTTTCCAAACGGTTGAAATTTATTGAAATGTTTGGCGATTATTGCAAATATTTATATTTAAAACCTAATCATTGTTCCATCTCACTAGCTGAAATGGTTTTCAAGTTATAAATAGTTGACGAAGAAAACGTAGTGAGTTTTTTGTCTGGGTAAAGAATTGTATCTCAAGAATTGAATTTCGCATGTAAAATAGAAGAAAGTAAGAAAAAGGTACCAATGATGACATCTATCGTCGGGTGGGATGTAGTAAAATGTCCCAGACTTGAGTAGTTGAAGATATGTAAGTGGACGGACATAGGGGCACGTTCAGTTGGCAGACAATAGGTAGATTGTTTGGCATTTTAATTTCATAAGGTGCATAGATTCTTTTTTCAGCTATGATCGTTGGTTTGATAGTTTTAACATAAATGTTTATTCCTACTGGAAATATATCTTTCTCAAAGCTCAGAAGATGAAATAATGATGATTTATAAATTACGCATAACTTAAGCCCCGAGTAGGCCAAGGATCGGTTTGTCATGCTATTGATAATGAAATGATTACAAACACAAAAAATGAACTCAGTAAAAAACGACGAAATCGTTTTTTCATTCTATGTATTGAAATAGTAATGAGGATCTGAAATTTCCTTAGATTTTAATCCTTGAAAGGAGAAATTTCTCAATTTCTTTCGATATTAAATTAATGTTTATACAAGCTTTGTTTGGAACCATCATGTTAAGTAAAATAATTTTGGTAAAAGTAAGTGTACTCTTACTGTAGGTATATCATTTTTTAACTTATTGTTAACGGAGCTTTTATGCCCCAAAAGCAATATTAAAACGTAAATTTTATAAAAAATTAGTCCAATAATCGGTTTTAATATCCAAATTCTCAACAAAGCAAAAGGATACCATCAAAAGTTAGCAGTTATATTGTGGGGTGCATAATTAAATTTTTTGACTATGACTATGTTTTCTTTATATGTTTTAAAAAAAAATTCTCACTTTTCATAAATACAATAGGAAATTCAATGTTGTGAGCATTGATACAAAAAATCAATAATATAGATACTTCATTATCGAATGAAATTTTGATCAAGTTGGTATAGAGTTGTATTGATTATCCTTCGAAATATTGGTTACTAGACTTATGTGTTTGAAAACAGTACTCTGCATGACTTAACGATGTTAACTTAATATTGACAAATTCAGCATTTACCAAATTGTGTCGTGAAATGTTTCGATATTTTCTTGACAAAGCAAAATTTTACGAGAAATTGTGTTTCATTTTATTTTCTAAATTATGACTATGAATAGAAACGGCACCTTAGCACATAAAGGCGCTGAAGAACCATAGCAAAACCTAGATGGGCAATATTATTGGCAATATAGATCCATGGTTTCGACTTAGTGTTCAATGAATCCATCGATGTTTGGTGTGTGTCGTCTACGACTCTAAGTCTTAAGCTCACATCTATATATCGTAAATCTATAGTTGACGTATTTTTTTCGTATATTTGACTAGAATATCAACTTAGCTTCGACAGAATAAATACCGCTGGTTCATTCAAAAGTCCATTTAATTCAGAATGGTAACGAATTTGTCTATTTAGTCATTAATGGGCTCCTAGGTCATAATCTATGCATAACCTTGTCCGTAAACCTAGAGTCAAATGTGGACTATCAATTGCTAACGCCTGGATAGTGGGTACTAACGACCGCAATCGATATGGTCTTCTCTCCTTAACACATGCATTTTGTATGTCTGTTTTCCATAGATCTCTACCCTTAAATTTCGTTTTAAAGTTTAATTTTTCGATCGCAACTTTTCTCACTGACTATTGTATACACTCTTCCCTGGATAAGCCTTTAAAACCGGCGCACAAACCATCAATCCATGTTTATTTTCCGTACATTAATATCAGACCTTTAGATTAGATCGAAAACACTACAAATCCCTTTTGGATGCTTCTGTTTTTTTTTTCATACGCCAGTTAAATATGTTTAATTTAATCGAAATTATTAACTTCCCAGTATATGGGAAGTTCTTGTAATCGCCTTGAAAATCGAAATTGAAATTTTCAACATTTCTTTACGTTTTGAGGTCTATAGAGTATATATAAAGTGTTTTTAGAAAGAAGTATGTATGTGTGTGTGTGTGTATGTACGTACGTACGTATGTACGTTCGGGGACACTTTTTTCTACGAGCATAACTCACGTAAACAAAGTCATATCGAGTTCGTTAAGTTGTCAATCGAAGCGTCTTTGCAATCTTAAGAGCTGATTAGTTTTTGGGACACTTCGGTCGGGGGGGATTGCTGTTTTCACCCCTTGAAGGTCAAACTTGTCATGCGCTAGAACTCACGAACCAAACATGCGATTTTCATTATCAAGGTGTCAATCGACGCGTATTAACATTTATGTGATTCTATCAAATTTAAAAAAAATCGTTGGAGCCGTTTTTTAATTTTTTGAAAAAAAGTGCAAAAAATTAGGTTTTTTTTGAAAAACACAAAATTTTTAACCTGATTTTCAAATCTAAGTGATCAATGTTTATATAATTTATATACTCAAAATAGTTCTTGTAAAAAAACCAGCAAAAGTTTTTTTTATGATTACAAAAAAATAAAAAATAAAAAATAAAAAATCATTTAACGTTCAAGGTCATTTACGTCATTCATTATATCTCGAGAACCAAATATAATCTTTCGATCATTAAGGTGCCAATCGGCGCGTATTAACATTTTTATGATGTTTTTATATTTTAAAAAAATCGTTAAACCGGTTTTTCCAATTTATTAAAAAAAATGGAAAAGATGTGTTTTTTTCATAAAAAAATTCATTTTTAACTTGATTTGCACATCGTAATAATAAATGTTCATAGAATTTATAAACTTTTATCAATTTTTGTAGAGAAACCAGCAAAAATCTTTCTCATGATTAAAAAAAAATTAAATTAAAAATAAAAACTCATTCAAAGTCACCATGTAAAAAGGGTTCATTCGAATCATTATACCTTAAATCTCTTATTCTAAAGACATTGTTGTATAGTCAATCAAAGTTTATAATATTTGCAAAATTTGAGCAGATTTTCCATAGTCTTCACAGCACCATGTTTTAACTTTAATTAAAAAAACTGCTTTGTAACCTGTCCCCCCTCCGATTGATCCGCGTGAATAATCAATCAAACCAACGCACCAAAATCCTTACGTGATCAATTGACGCTCGCGTAGACGTTACGTTTAATATTAAGTCATTCCAATAACTTTTATGAGAGGTACATTTTTATTATTTGAAGTAGTATTATTTCCATAACTATTATTGTGTTTAATATTTTTAATATCTACATATGTAGATATTACTGGGAAGTTGACCGTGTGGACCTCATGGGTCGCACCTCACGGCTTGTTTATTATTTTGATTGAGATGCCCTCGAACAAAAGGAAGATTTTAAGAACTAATAAGACGGATGAGAATTTTTGTTGTGCTTTTTGCCCAATTAGTGTTAGTGCCTTTTCATTTTCTAACATTTAAAGTTTGCGCAGATATTCAACTCATAAATTTATCCATATCTTACATTTGTCGGCAACAGTGAACGTATCTTGAACAAAAGATTGCGTTGTTCGGCCTCCTTGTCGAACAAATGAATTTTGGCGGGACCACTTTTAATTGAACAAAATCGGCACAAGTCCGTGAACGTACTGAAATTCAATTCGTCCGTTTGATGTTGATCAGATGCATTCGTCAACATCCCTTCAGTCATTGTTGCCCAACGCACGCACTAAATAAACCTCCTTCGAACCGTACTGGAATCCGGATGCAATGTGTAAAGTTACTTCCACTTGTCATTAGTGTCCTTTTGCACCGATGATTGGTTCTGCATTGAAATCATGATGGCTGTCGATTACTGGCTAGGACAATGAAGTAATTGCTAACCGTGCTTGAATAAATACTATTCTTTTTCATATATGCACGTATGGTAAGAGAAACATTTACACGCACGTCGTACATTTACAGAGTCTCGTGTAATTCGTTAACTTCCACATACACACTTGTAAGCGCGGGGAAAAATCGATAGTGCACCACTGACACTATCGATAGCGACATATTTTCCAAAATTTTCGTCCTCGATAGTCACGATTTTTGATGGACAATTGCCACTGGCCACCGCGCGAAACAAATTAATCCGGATTCAACACATTTTCCCGTAGGGCAGGAGTAATTTTGCTACTTTGTTTACACTTTCACACGCAACTGATTATTTATTGTGGTGAAGAAGACATGTAACGAGGGTTTGAGGAAATTGTGGAAAAGTTGGCGGCAGGACGAGGCATTTGTCGCGTCTTGGGACACTAAACGAGTCGTATGGCTAAGGAAACTTTCGGGACAAAATCGGGATTTCACGCATTGTTTCTGTAATTTTTTAGTTTTTGTAATAAACACAATCAAGAGGTTCTACCTCAGCCTCCTCCACTAACAAGTGACACATGTGTGTCGATTAGTCCAATGGTATCCCCGTCATGCGCATAATTGTGTTGTGCTATTTTTTCTATTTTGGAATTTTTATTACTTTCGCATTATTCGATTAAACATTTTTATGTAACCAACAATGTCAAAGAGAGTTACGGATAACTTCAAGGAAGAAGCTTCTCTGCATTAATCGGAAGCAAATCATATTTCACTAGATAGTTTCTTCTGTATCATACCATCATAGCTAGTTTTTGTTTGTCTGCAAAATATGAGTGGAAAAACTGAAACAGATTATTGAAAGCGATTCGAACAAGTACCCTATAATAAAAAAATCTGCTTGTTGTGAAATAACAACTAGAAGTTGGAATACAACAACTTTTTTGTAGTATGACCATGAAATCAATGATTTCAGGACTTCTATTACAGATAAAAGCGTTGTCAGCTAACTGGTAAGCTTGCCACTTTCGTAATCAATGAACACAAGGATCAGTTTAGACTCTTGCTTGTTGGGTGGTATGACGAAAAATTGAGTAAATATTTTGTAGACAAAGAGTGCGACCTTTGAAAACTTTCCAGTAAGATTTATAAAAATATGAAAAATATTCAACACAATAATAAAAATTAAGGCAAGCCAC
The DNA here is from genome assembly GCA_963942545.1 of Oxycera nigricornis. Taxonomy (NCBI): domain Eukaryota; kingdom Metazoa; phylum Arthropoda; class Insecta; order Diptera; family Stratiomyidae; genus Oxycera; species Oxycera nigricornis. The sequence goes on along the minus strand of OZ012659.1, from coordinate 110,185,210 downwards.
GAGGTGCGATCCTTGAGATCCACACGGTCAACTTCCCAGTAATATTTTAAAAAATATTAAAAATACTCAACACAGTAATAATAATGAAAATAATGATACTTTAAACAATAATAATGGTAGGTACTCAAAATGGTAATTGGAATGAGTTCATATTATTCATGTCATCTACGGGAGCACCCATTGATTACACAAGGCTTTTGGAGGATGTGGAGGGGGAAGGTTGATTGAATTTCAAAGCGGGTCAATCGTATGAATGTTTTTGGAAAATAATAAAAAAAACTATGAAGTTTTATTTGATGAGAACTGAGAACATCTGATTTTGAAAAGCAATGATTGGCAGAAGTTTAAATTAGATAGAAGAGACTGTTTAAGAAATCACGTCATTAAAGTAAGTGGAATTAAGTAATATGATTGTTATCAACTTTTTTTGGTTATAAATAGGACCATTCCTATTATTGTTTTTGTATGAATTTGCTTTGCAATCATGAAAAATGGTGTTTTTTCTATAATAAGATATCTTGATCTTCAAAACATTTTGCCATAAAAATCGTCAATTACTATATATGCAAATTTGGTTGAAAAAAATATTTTTTCTTCAAATTTTAAGCAGTTTTTTTTTTCATTAAAAGAAATAAACGGTACTGTGGAAATTATTGAAAATCTGCTCAAATTGTGCAACTATTAATAATCTAGGATTGACATAACAACAATGTCTTTAAATTAAGAAACATCAGGTAGTTTTTAATTCGTATGAACCCTTTTTACATAGTGAATAATTAATAATAATTAATAATATTTTTTTTGTAATCTTAAAAAAAAGTTTCACTGGTTTTTACGAAAAATGTTTAGAGTATGTGAAATTTTATAAATATTGATTACTGTGTTGCGAAAATCAGGTTGAACAATTATTTTTTTATGGAAAACCCCTAATTTTTTGCACCCTTTTTTTATTAATTTAGAAAACAGCTTCAACATGTTTTTAAATTTTTTTTTGACAGAATCATGAAAATGTTGATACTCGTCGTGCTGAGAAGAATTCATTACGGTAAGTGCATAGAATTAATATCGTGTGGCATTGAAATTGCATTCGTACTATTGTGTCGTTTTACATTAGTACGACTTAAATTCATTTTTATTTCGCAGTTGATCCTAAAGCAACATGAAATATCGTCACCTGAATGAAAGAATTAAGCAACTTTTTTCCTTAATGGCGAAAAAATGTTATTGATTTTATTAGAACTATTCTGACGAAAAATGTCATTGATGATAGTTTTGGATACCTTACCTAGTCACCTAGTTTTTTCGCTAAACCTTGGACAGTCTTATTTACAATTATATACATAAAATGTATCTCAAAATACCCAAAAATTGAGTTTTCTAGTTCTTGCATTCAGGTGGAGATGTCTAGAAAATCTTAGTAATTGAAACCTTACGAGCCCTAAAAATGAATGAGCTCAAAAACTTTACAAGCTATCCTTATGTAGTTAATGGTCTCTCTCTAAAAAAAACTATGATTTTGTTTTGATGAAAGGTCTTTGAAACATTTGATTTTGTTAATCACTCAATAGCAGTGGTGGAAATTAGATAAAAAAATTTTTTTGGAAAAGTATTTAATTTCTTTGTAGTTTTTATATTAAATTATAAATTATCTAAGTTGAATTCACTGAAAATTGTACTAAATCATTAAACTGATAATTGTCATTGATTGATAATTGAAATCAGGTGGTATTATTCTTATCAGAGTGACTATATTTTTTTGTAGCCATTAAAAAAGCTTTAATTATTTTTCTGATGAAAATTAGAACTGTTCAGGGGATCTGATCAAGAATTTTCATGCTTGTTTTAAGTATTATCATCAAAATTCTTGAAAACTCAAAAATTGAATTACCACGCTCTACTAAAAGAACAATTTACCGCGACGTCGAGTGTAAGCAATTGCATTGCAATTATTATTCATCATCGTTATCGGAGATTCGTTATCAATTTAAGTTCAATTTACATACTTGTAAGTAGATTTACTGAAATAAATGACGAATGGCTGGTTACGCTGAAACTAAAGGCGATGCACCAAGAGACAAATGCAAGATGGAGATTTTCCCAAGAAGATGCAGGTTCTTAAATAATTATTGCGTCAGTATTGTTATATGTAGTCAAAGAGGAATTTCAAAAACAATTAAAAAAGTAATGTAGCGAAAAAATTCTTAGATTAAGTTTCAATCCCCAAGAACAGAGTTCGAAGCTGCAATATAAGTTTGATCCTCACAAAAAAATGATCCAGGCTCAAGTAGCGTTTGCAGGATTTTGATAAGGGGGGTTCATATTTTTGAAGTCTTGTCTAGGTACGTTTGCTAGTGCTTCGGTGTAGATATGAAGATATAATTATGTAATCATACTTAATCATACTTTTTCACCGGTCAAAGTTGGAGTCCTCCAAAAATAATTCTGGCAGACTTTAGCCCGATTGCATGTCTGGTGTCATTTACGTGGCTAAACTTGTTTATCCAAGGGGGTGGGGAGAGGTTTGAACCCGTAATCCCCCCTGGGTACGCCACTGCCAGGCTCTATACGAACATTCGTTTAATTTTAATACTTAATAATACCAAAAAGTAGTAGGCGTTTTTTTTCGCTTATTACCAATTTTCTTCTCATCAGATGCCGTAAATTGCATTTCTGAACTTTCGTGTAGACAATTTGTGGACCGATGAAAAATGTAACATATTATGTATTGTATTTATTGCAAACCGCTCAAGAGAACATAAAGAAAAGAAAATAATGAAGATTTTATTATTGTATCCAAATAACAATCTACAAAAGGTGCCAAAATATTCAAACAAATGGAATCTGTACAGTAAAGGAGCTCTCAGTTTGATCCTCAGCAATATCAGATGTCGCATCATTACAAACGTTGCTTGAGGAACTCTGGGCAGTAGCTGGTCTAGGGGAAGTTATTTTCACCTGGAATTTCATTATTTTATGGCAAACAGGACAACATGTTGTATCTTCTGGCTTCAACACCATGCGACCCGAGCAGCACGGATCATGGATGCTCTTCGGTGTAGGCTCATCACTTGCTGTTAGCTGAGAAGAGCACAGACATGTTACGCTACTTGAAAGGGACGAAGTCGATCTTCTAGAGTGCAGCTTCGGGTTGATTTGCTGGAATTTGGATCCAGTTGCGGTAGCAATGCTTTCCAGTTTTTGGATTTTAGCTTGTGCTTCATCGCCCGAGTCAATGATCACTGGTTTCAGTGGATTGTTGTGGAGTAGCCACTGTGCTAGCCAAGAAACAGGATCTAACGGTTGCTCTTTATAAACTTTGTACAATCCATCGAAAAGTGTTCCCATTAGAACCGACTCACAGCATAGTTTATTGGCATCCTGTTGTTGTATCGGTTCGATTAGAACTAAAGCGAAATGTTGGTTGTGAATATTATTTTACAAGGTTTTTGAATTATTCAAAATTTACATTAGCTGGCCTTAAATCTGCATTGAAACTGGAAAAATTAATTTTTCTCATATTTCTACAGCTTTTTAATTTTTTAAAAAAATATGTGACGACTCATTTAATATAGATTCAAAAAATCTACGGTTTCTGACCTTACAATAAGCACAAGTATGTTATTAACTTTGTTTTTTTTAACGTTTAAAGGTAAAAATCCGAGGAATACCGAGAAGCACGAGTTTCTCGGCATGTCAGTTTAAATATTCGATTAATTCTTCTTTATCATTTAAAGTATACAACTGTAAAATATGTAAAATGTTCGGAGACTTCAAAATTAATTAAGTTTATAATAGTTTTGAATCTAATTTAGATTAGAAACGTAGATTTTTACGTTCTTAGTGCGATACAAATAGATAAGATATAATTGAACATTTTTTTCCAGGTTAATAGTAGATATAGCGCCAGCTTTAAAAATCGAAAATCCCTTTCAAACTGATAAATCTAATTCTCTAAAAAAATTGTCTAACTAAGATAGTGATTATGGCTTACAATTGGGAAAAAAGTAATGAATTTCGTGAGTAGCGAAGCGTTTATTTTCGCTTCCATGGACAACATTTTGATGATCATCCGAACAGATACCAAACATCCCTCGAATTGTATCTGGATAACACAATATTGCCTCACTAATTCTACAAATAAAACCATGACATTCCATAAAAATTGAACCATAATTAGAATGAAAAAATACTTTTCCGGTCCCATCAAGCATTTCCAGTCTTCAATACAATTATTCTTGGCTAAACACATTACCTCAATTGGAGCTTCTGCTAGACTTAAAATTAACAAATTGTATGTCTTCAAATCCTGTCTGTCTTTGTAAAAATCAGACGCTTGTTCTGGACTGAGACGTAGCATTTTTCGTTGAACAATCTGATATCCTTCTTTCAGGATCACTCTAATGATCTCTTTGCGATAGGGCATGCCATCCGGTTTGATAATGGCCAACGTTGTTTCAAGGACATGCTCGATGGGAGGTTTAGGAGGTTTCTTGATTGATTTGCACTTGGTACGGGTCATGGAAACTTTTACTGGGATAATATACTAAGTAATTGTTTAAATTACGCGATCCGGTAAGACAGATATTAAATAGTTCAAATGACATTGTACGGAGGAGTACTTTGATGAAAATTTTAGTCACAAACGAGCTCTTAGTAAAAATCGTTTTAACGAGTAAAACCTAACTTTACTCAATCACTACGTGATATCCGGCATGTTGAGGAGCCGAAACTAATCCGTATTTTTTGATGATTTTCACCTCGCAACGTAGAAAAGATAAACTTCTTTGATTATACATGGAGCAATTTTCTATTCATATTTTGGGATTTCACTAATTCTGCCGCGGTAAGGAAAAGGACAGTATGTGACGTTTTTAGCAAAAAGGAGATATCAATGCTGCATGGTTTAAAAATTACATCCGGCAAAGGCTATCGATGGTCAGTATATGCCTGAACTAGAGATGGAAAAGGGTAATAGTTACCAAAATTTATTAGAATGTGCTGATAAAACGTAGCCTTATTTAGTTATAGCCTCTCAATTCCACATTCTTATTATCTAGCATTTGTTTGGCGTTATGGTCAAAATATCTTTCGTTTTTCTATCATTTTCAATCACATTTCCAAAGTACGTCGTTGTTTTTTGAAATATGTAGAACAATATTCTTATAAACTTATTGAAATGAAAGCAGTGGAAGCGTTCTTAGTGTTAAAACTAACAGCATGTCAAATCTCCACAGAAAACAAAAATACAATCCACGGAATGCGATCCGTGATGTCCACATGAACTTCAAAAGAAGACATAAATATTTTGTTAAATAACGTTGTATCATCCCTTTATTATTAATTGTTCATTTATTGTTTTAACAAATATTTTGTGTAGTTATGCAAATTTTCAACTTATTGTTGCATAAAAATTCTTTACAACATCCCAAAAATATATAATAAGCTTTGTTTGGAAAAACATATTTTTCCAACTACGAAATTTATTAAGAATTTTATCATATCACAAAAATATCAAAACGCTTCGATTGACAGCAAAGTCAATACGTTTTCCACGAAATGATAGCATACGAGAAAAACCTTAGACATGTCAAAAAAAAACTGCCGAGCTAAAGTAAACCAACATCTCAACACTGTCGAAACAATTTTGCAAGATATCGCTCTGGAATGAAATGCCATAGGTACAAAAATAATTTCAAACTACTCCAGAGACCTTGAAACATAATAAGTTGTAAAGTTGGATCTGGATTTTCGGGCCAATTATTATAACTTCCTTGTATACTGGTAAAATAATAAGACTGATGGACTAAACCATAAAATATGTTTCGTTAGTTTAAAAGTTTGTTTTAAACGATCCGATGAAAATGATTTGCGGGAAAGCAACAACCATTATAACTTCACTCCGCCCTTTCACCTCACACAACAGTATTGTTAAATTCTTCAACACACAAACTTTCCAGTTTGAAGGGTCCTTCTTGATAAAATATGCTATATTTGTATCAATATATGTAATATGTAATAAGAGTCACCAAGCATTTTATTAAATTTATTTTATTGCCTATAAAATTTATACACAACATATGTAGTCGCTCTTAATAAAATGAAGCAATGCAACAGCCACTTCTCCGAAATATATAAATGTATATCACCTAGCGATATTTCTCTCATACTTCATTTTTTTTATACAGAAATTCCTTTCTACATTTGTTCCACAGTTGCTTCTATAATTACACAGTGTAAACAAAGACATTAAGGCGCGTTAACATGTAAAACTAATTTTTTTAAATTTTCTTCAAAGATCTTACTTAATGATCTACACATAAAAATGATAAGAGAGTGAAGGAAAACAATTTATTGAAACTACGAATCCTTCAGGAAAACTTTGTTAAGTTGCTCCACTTTACAGTTTGTTCTTTTGCCAAACTTTATCTTGACAATATGAGGTGGTCTGTGAAAGCGAAAAAATGGTAAGGATTTTCTTAACTCAATTGGAAATATTTGATACTTACTTTACACTTTTCAGCATTCGCGTTCGAACTACACCAATATGCAGGACCACGTGTGCACGGATCAGCTCCGACAAGTACATCTCTTTTCAATCTTCTTGCTTGGCGTCCTGGAAAAGAATATTCAATTATGGTTTCGAGACAAGAAAAACATTGAAGAATCTCACTTGATTGAGATTTGATTTTGACGAATTCTAAACCAGATGCTTCTTTCTTGAAGCACATTCCAATCGTCGGACAAATCTGTGAAACTTCCGTGTTATCGCGAAGCAGGTTGACGATACTTGGACCGTAGAATGTCAATAAGTCAGTGCACTGTTAAGGATATTCAATAATTTAGTGGATGTCATTCTAACATTCTTTGGGAAGCAAATTATTGATCAAACAATTTCATATTCGAGAAGAAAGGATGCTTTAGAATATAATTCTTTTAATACCTTGGTGTAATATTGAGCCGGCAATGAATTGCATCCTTTGTCCAACAATCTTTCATTGTTTCCATCGAAATCTGGTTCGCCGACAATGTCGCTAACAGCGAGCACGGCTCCATGACAAACACCGCATTCTAGAACTTCATCTGAAATATAAATACTTCATACCTTCCATACTAGCTAGTAATCAGATTAAAAACAAATACCTGTAATTTGATAATTCATTTCCAGGCACAAATTGATTTTTGCGCATACTTCTTTTGGCTTGACACTAACTAGAATAGCAATGACCAAATCGGCGTATTTCTCAATAAACTGGTCGCATTGATTTTTCACTGTTTTCGGCATTTTCGAACAGACATTCAATACAATGTGCTTGATTTCTTCCTATTGACAGTAACAGTAGTTTCTCAGACAATTTCTTTTTATAGATCAGTCAAAAACTACATACCTCGGTCTTTTTGTCACTCATTTCAGCTTCAATTTTCGCCATGACGAATTCACACACGATACACAGCGGTGCATCTCTAGCAGCAGTTATGTCAATGCTATCATCGATAGCCGTCATTCGTTCCGATTGCATATCAATGTTTTCAGATGGCACGGCTACAACAGATACACTAATTGCTTCATCGATGTCAACTGAAATCAATAAACATGATATATTTGAATTTAATTCAGAACAAACTCATTCATTTCTTACGATCATCGACAGCTTCGGGCACCGCACAAAGTGTAAGTATGTGACATATTTGTTTGGGTGCGATCTCCTTTATAATAAGATCAGCAATTTGATCGCTATGTTTCTCAACGAAGCTTGAACATTTGTGTCTGATTTTCTTCTTCATTTTTTCGCAAACATGTTCTAAAGCATGTTTGATTTGTTCCTGTAACAAAAACGTTTCTGAAATTGTATTAAATATATTTAAAATCAAAAGTTTTTTTATTATCATTTTTTAACGTTGTGCCGATTTCGTGGGATTTCTAAATGACACCATGATGCGGTAGTTTCGTTGAATGAGCTGATCTAATTTTTGTCAGATTATAAAACCAACTTTATCTTTTATTTATCAACTCATCCAAACTATCCTCAAACACAGAGATCATTTTCGAACCCTGAACTATTTCTTCTATCATTATGATAGACTGATGCGCAGTGGAGGAAGGTGATCATAGTCGAAAAAAGGAGCGTAATCTAACCTCTACTCAAATTACTAGCATGGAAGCACTGGCTATCGGCACATGTCAGCACGCTATTCGAAATTGAAGGTCCAATCTGTCTTGCAGGCGACTTGAATTCCAGGCACCGTCTTTGGAACTTGCAAGACCTAATCAAACCGAAAATGATTTAACATATAAATAATCCCGCAAGCCTAAAATGAATTAACGCAATACAGCTTACTCTCTATTGGCAGTATCTGTTAGCGCACAACAATAAATATCGTATATTCACCAATGAATTAAACACACTATCATCTGGTAGGTAGGTAGGAAGTTGTAATGGTAGCCCTCTTTTCCAGAGATCGCTCATTTATGCCCCAATAAGCGATACCACAAGGAAATGGTCACGACACTAGAAACCTACCTCTAGAGTGCTGAGAACCGTTTAATAAAGTCGGCAATCCTGTTGACATTTACGATAGTCACTGCCGTGAGGCTATCCAGGAAGAAAACCCACCGTCTTCAATATTCTTTTTTAAAGTGTGCGGCTCACACTCTTTGCTTTTGACCTGCAGCTGTTACAGAATTCGTTGAAGGAAACGTTATGCGTATTATAGTTAGAGTGCGAATTGATGTTTCACGACTCGTATTGGGGATTTGCTTGGTTCGGTTTGGGCTGAATGTGAGCCAAATCTGCCTGTTGCGAAAAAGGATAAAAGAGTCATAGGAAAAAAGAAGAGAAGAGTTTTTCGCTTTTCTCACGACTGTTTTGGTTTCCCTCGATTATAACTTTTGCGTTTTAGACCTTGGACGAGACCATTTGCGTTTTTTTCTCTGACTGTTCGGCACCCGCGTCTTTCCGCGCATCTTTCAATTCATCGTTTTTCTATTTCTTTGCCAATTTTTCTTAATTTTATTATAATTTGGTAGTTATTTTTTCTTTACCCCTCTATGAAGATATCCTGCAGCTCTCTGAAAATTCACTTCATCGTTTAGTGAAAAATACAAAGATTATGATTAAATTTTTATGAAAAGGCGTTTTCGTTTCCTTTATCGTTTTCATAATCAAATTGTTTCATTGAGACATGCCGAAACTAATTTTCAGAATCATTTTAAGTCCCTCATATTACCACACAAAATGAGGCAATAGTTGGAATTTTTTCATGCATTAATTGAAGCAATTAATTCTTACACTTTAATCATTGAATATTTTATCAAATCGTGTGCCTTTGTCAAGAACTTCGAGCGCATTCGCAGAGTTAGGTTGACAAATTTGGTATCAACTCTACTGCTATTAATTGCGGTTTTGTTTTACAATAATTCAATAAAAAGAAGGGAAGCATGGAAGAATTTATTCTAAAATTTCAGGCAACACTCAAATTTGTATAACCGTTCTACAACAAACTATTTGGTGCTATATTTCTTTCAATAATTCAATCTTGACATATAACGGCAGCGCAATGAATTCTGTTATTATGAAAATTAATTATAGCGTTCAACACTTACCTTCGACTTCTTATTAACCACTTCCCTTTCTACCTCCTTAATAACATGTTGGCACAACAAACACTGAGGTGAGGTCGAATATTCCTGGTCAATCATGCTATAATGTTGTCCGTTAACTGTTTCATCATTGATTTCGTTCGTCACTGAAAGAAAACGAGGCGCCCATTGTATGGCAAGTAATTAGTTACAAAACGAACGCAAACTTACAAATATCTTTAGCTTCGTCAACAGTCTCAATGCCCCTTTCTATATCATCTAATGAACTCGTGCATAGTTTCAAATACACACAAATTTGTTGTGGTGTAAAGTCGGTAATAAGCATTTCAACTAGCTCCGCCGAATAGGTATCAACGAAATCTGTACATTCGCCGGCCAATTTCTTTGGTAAATGAGTGCACAAATTGTCTAGAGCGTGTTTGATGCTTTCCTTTGATTTATCGTTCTTGATTACGTCTTGCAATTGTTTTACGGCCAACAAACATAAAGGACATGATGGTTTGTCACCAGATTCAATTTGAACTTCTAACGGTTTTGCAGAGAATACTTCCATGTCGATAACGCGAGCTGGGCACATTTTCAGTTTTGGACAAACCTGAAGAGTTTTTTCAAATAATAATATAACTTGCAAAGGATCCAAAAAAATAAAACATTTCGAAAAAAGAACGTTACTCTATAAAAATATCCAGTTGTACGTTAATCTTTCATAATATTTCAATACCCCAATAGCACTTAGATGTTATTTAATATAAAACTCGCTTGAAACGAATTGATTTAAAGATAATTTTTCTTACCTCCCGAGGATCAATTCCCTGGATCAATAGCGCAATAACCGCATCACCATACATATCGACGAAGTTATGGCATTCGTTTTCAATGGTCTTCGGTAAGCGATTGCAAGTGCTTGCCACGACATCCTTTATTTTTTCCTATCAAATAAATCAAGATTCGAATCACTTTCAAACTGAAACACAATCAACGCTTACCGCATTGCTTGGTGTCGCCAGTGCTTCTTGTACAAAGTGTAAGAAATATTCGCAGAGGGTACATAGTTCGCCATTTTCCACCAGCATGAATGCATTTGGTGCTCCCACGAGATGGTCGATTGGCAATTGCATCGTTTCGATTTCTTCTTGCGTGAATTTTGGTTCATTTGCGCCTAGTAGTTTTTTAACAGGCTTCTTTTCTTTGATGGACACTTCGATTTTCACTGGGTCAATGGGTGGCAGGAATGGCAAAATAGATATTGATTCATGTTCTATCGGTATGGGCTTGACAACACCTTTTTTGCATACGCCAATGATAAAGCACGCTCCATCGGCGTCCAAATTGTGGACTAATTCCTTATAGATTACGTCGTAGTACTCGTCAACAATGCTGACACATTCGCTCTTGAAGTTACCAGTTTGTTTGCACAATCCTTCCAAGACTAACTTGAATTCTGATTCAGTGGTATTTGCGATCAGTATATCCCGCAAATGTGTCACCAACTGTTTGCACAGTTCGCATGGCTCATCGTCTCCTTTTACAGGAACCACTCCGACATTGCCCCTAGGACGAATTTCGATGTTATCACTTTCATGCCGATGAAACTTCGATGAGCACACGCCAGACATGTGGCAGATACTGTCTGCCGACAATGTCTTCTGTAGCAAACTGTATATATCGTTGAAATAGGCAAGGATCATGTTGGCGCAGGCATCAGAATATGATGAAACTCTGTCGCACAATGATAGCATGTTACCAACCAAGTCGTCACGATTGGTCTTGTGGAACTTATCGCTTATTATACCCGCGACGTGGTTACACTCCGTGCAAGAAAGCTGTCCGTCATCGACAATTTCTGCTGGGATCGGTTGTGGTTGAATTTGAGGTTGCGGTTTGGCATTGGTATTCGCGGCCTCTGCTGGCGCTTGATTCTCTGCTTCCAATAACAATTGATCGATTGCAGCATTATTGCAAAGACCAGCTACTGAACAGACAACCTGGAGTAATCAAACAGAAATAAGTTTACCACAATTGCAAACGCATTCTATACAAAATCTGACTTATTTTGGGAACGAATAAATGAATTTTCCATTCCAATTCCAATGAATATATAGTTTTGATACAATACCTGAGGATTCATTTGCGAAGCCAACGCCTCAACAAGTTCAGGCACAAAATCATCAGCTAGTTTCATGCACTCCTTTACAACCGGCTTGATATGAATCAATTTGCATGATCCCTCGAACACAGATTTCAAATCTTCTTGGGTTTGATTGCTCTCGAGCTGATCACGGGCTTGTTTCACCATATCCAAGCAAATTTGACAAATCGAGTCATTATCTTCGGGAACCACTTGTTTTTCCCATACGGTTTGGATACAGTGACGAACGGCATGGCAACCTTTAGCATTGCTGTGAAATAAAAAGAAATGTTTGCTTGGTAAAATACATTTTTTTTAAAAGAATTATTTAGTGCTTTGACGGGAGACTTTTGAGAATTCTAGATTGGGGAAGATATTATATTGTTTCTAATTTTTAAGCGAGAATTGGTAAGAATGCAGTTCGCGAGTAGTTCGGTGCGTCTTTGGGGTGAATGGTATCTTGGATAAGAGAACATTCTGTGGATATATTGTTTATTAGGATATTTTTTCTCCTTTCTATTCAGTACGATGCTATAAGTTTGTGTTGAAAAGTTTTCTCTGAATTTCGATTGATCAGGGATCAAATGAGAGGCGGCTCAATTGGCGTATATGGTTTGGTTAAAGATCATAATTTTGAGTATATTTAAATAGAGGAGATTGTTGTAGCTTTATCTCAGTGTACCCTCGATCATTCTTCAGTTTCATAACATGTGTTGCTTTCTATACATCAACAACTATATCAGTTTAAAGTTTACCCACTAGAGTGGAAAATAAGCCTAAGAACTAAGCACAAAACAGGTTGGAAAATGAAGTTTTCAAGTGGAAACAATTACTATGTTCACTACAGCTTATTGAGAGGGGTTAAGTTTGAAAACACAGACCATCTTTAAACTTGGATCAAAAAAATGGCGTATACCATATATCACCTGATATATGATGTTACACTTTTATTTTGCTTTCGTTTGTTGCGAAGTGAAATTAGTCAAAAAATAACTGCTTTTTATTTTGAGACAATAAGAAAACAATTGAGGCTCTGACTGCACTCCACGAAATAAAAATTTTACTGAGAGAAACTTGCAAGGTTTTCAATGTTAGCTATGACTTGTTCTTCGTATTGGTTTCAAATTTTTTGATGCAAGACATTTTTAATGCAAAACTATGATGTTAAAAAAGTTTTTTTAAAAATGAATAAGAAATGAAATTCATTATTTTTTAAAATAAATAAATAGTTTGAGTATTATATCTACGGTATTCTGGAAGGATTCCAGCCTAGCAAGGTTGCTACTCAGAAACACACAAGGTGGGAAAAAATCAATTCTATGCTTGTTGAATATTGTTGGAGAACAGATCACAATTCTTGTTTTTAAAACGGGAGAAGCTGCAAGTTACGGGCAATTTTAAACATACTTTGCACTAAAGGGGTTAACGCTAGTCAGAGGCTTGATTTTTTTTGGAACGGTTGCTTGTTTTTTTTTATTTTGAATATGATACCACCGAATATTTAGAAGTGACTAAGTATTTAGTTTATTTATGGTACTACCAGGGACGAAAGCCGAGATCTCACAAATGATTACAATGTAGTGAGAATAGAAGAATTAACCAGAATATATATACGGCAAAAAATGTCCTTGAACACCAATCCAAGCTGACGGGTATCTGCTACTGTAAATTCAGCTGCATTCATTTATGGATTTGGATGGGTTTTTTATTAAATATAGCAATAAAATTTTGTTTGGTACAAAAGGTCAATAGGATCTTCCGTTTAAGGATCCTTCAAATGACTTTGAGTATATGCGCATCACTAGGCTAGGCAAAAAAAACCGTGAACACATGTTTTAATGAAGGTATTGAAGCAGTTTGGGAAAACATTTATTGCTTTAAACTTTGATTACTTATGACACATGGCTTAGAGAGATAGAAAGTATGAGTTCTGTTTAAATTTGAATCCATTCTAGTCCTTCGTTAGCTACGAAAATGAAAGTTTCCGAATTGGTTCGAGAATTAATAGTTAACCTATGAAGAGAGGGAAAAAGTAACCGCGAAATCGGCAAAATTGTTAGCAAAAATCCTTCTACCGTACATAAAGTTATAAAACGGTTTGAAAAATTAGGATGCGCGGCCAGCAGGCCTCGTACTGGACTGAACGCCCGCCAAAACTGAATTCCACCCATAAACGAGAGATTTTGAAAGTAATTCGTGAGAAACCGGGTACAAGTGCATTGACAATCGCGCAAAACTTGTCGCAGGATTATGGAGTGACAGTTACATTACAAACTATCCGTAACCATTTGCACAAAAGTGGCTTTCACGATCGAGTCCCAAGGAGGAAGCCATTTATAAATAATCTTAATCGAAAACGTCGTCTCGAGTTTGCTAAGGAACACCTATCCATATTTTTTGGACGAGAAAAAATCCAATTTATTTGGGTCCTACGGACGACAGAAAGTATGACGGAAACCGAAGGAAGCCATACAACTCAAAAACCTCAGACCTACGGTGAAGCACGGTGGAGGAAATATAATGGTGTGGGGATGTATGAGTGCTGGAGTAGTGGGAAAAAAATAAATAACGACCCCAAGCATACTGCCCGAAAGGTTCAAGAATGGGTGCTTTACAGAGTAGGGCGACTTCTCAAAACCTCTACACAATCGCCAGACCTGAGTCCCATTGAGCATTTGTAGGATGAAATTCATAGGAGAATTCGTAAACGACCGCTAAATTCCTTGCGGGATTTGAAAAGAGTTATCAAGGAAGAATGGGATCAAATTCAGGCAGAAATTACTACGAAACTCGTTGAATCGATGCAAGCACGTCTCCTGGAAGTAATCAAAAACAAAGGTGGCCCAACATCGTTTTGACTTAAATTTAAACTTCATTTTTTCTAGTTTATAAATTACTACTTATATTGTGTTCACAGACTTTTTTGCAATATTTTTTAAGCTTTTTTGATTTTCGAATTCTTGGGAACTTGCCAAGCATAAAAATATTAATGTTTAATGTTATAAATACACTTTGTCCCTATGATACATACAAAATGTTCTTCTTTTGAAAATATTGCTTGTAGCGAATTCAGATCATTGGCTTATGAGTGTTCACGAACTTTTTTGCCCAATGTATATAGTAGTTCACGGGAGAGAAAAGAAATATAAATCAAAATAATAAACGAGGTAATCTATGCAATCTAGATAAACAATAAATTTCATGTTAAATTTGCCATATTTAAATTCAAAAGTTTAGGTAGGAAAGTGAATTACTAACCAACAAAATGCACACAGAACACTTCACGTCTATTTTAATTTCATAAAGAGCATGTTAACAGTTCAATCATCAATCGAAGATATACGATACACCGATATTAGCAACATTTCTTGCAACCAAATACCGGCACATCAAGTGCAAGTGTTTTATATAGTTTAACGAGTGAACGACATGCAATCGAACCGGAATGAATCACGATTTATGCGTTCTTGCAAGTTGGTTTAACATTGCCGTCTATCGGTTACGTATCGACAAGTTACAATTCCATTGTTTGCATGTGACACACATGCACATAGATTTTAATTACACTTATTTCTTGAAACGTAACACCTGTTGTGATTGTTCTTTCTTTGTGCAGTTACGATGGTACAAGTTGCAATGCAGATTTAATTTTATAGCAAAATCAAAATTTTCAATGGCTTTTGTATGGAAATTGCAAGTGGTTTTTACTAGACTGTGGAGTATCAAATCATGGTTAAAAATGTCGCTTCCCTGATCTGATGTTTTATGGTGTAAGCATTTTTATAAACATCTATTCATTTTCTTATCACTTCGAATAGAAACGCAATATTGTGCAGAAAGAATTTCACTGTCATTTCTTGTAATCTTCTAAGAACAATCCAAACTTGAAAATATAAACTCATAGTGTACAATCGTCTAAAAGAATTCTATTCAGAATATCTTATATTATGATTTTCCTATATGGTGTGATTATTTTAGAAGGCGACAGGGGATTTACACAAACAAATTTTCACATAAAGAACCCCTAGCGCTCATTAATTTCATCTGAATTATTCACACAACCATTTGAGTTGGGCTCACTTATTTAAACGATTTAATCACAAGGGGCTTGTGATTGTATGTAAATACATATAACGTGACTCAATACGTTTTATCATAGCCCGGATGAATGAGACATTATGACGATCATGTCGTCAATATTTGAACAATTGAGGAGAATGCAGATTATTTAATTGAACACATATCCCTGACTGCTTATGAGAGACCAGCATGAACTAATGGAATAAAATGCTACAACACTTGCATTATTTATTAAATATACAATATATTGTTAAACCAAAAAAATTTTATTAGAATTGCATGGGATTTCACAGTGACTAAGCATTATTTTTTATGCAATAAAATCTGTGATTGCAATTTGAAAAAGATATTTGGCATATTTTATCTTCAGTAACAATGCTAGTTACATTCCAAAACATAAATATTTAATATCGATTTAGAAGAAAAAAACAGTTGTTAGTTATTGCATTCTATTGTGCTAGTCTTCCACAAAACAGACAGATGTGCTTTAAACTGACTTTGAAAAATTATCAGACCGTAAACATCGAATGAATTATTCTTTTTATAGATAAATTACGCAGTAGTTATACTATCACATTCTTCAGCTAATTTTAGAAAATTATACAGTAGGATTGGGTTAGCAGTAATTGCAAAATAATATTTTGATTTCAAATATGTTTTTACTCTTCTAAATGTTAATATGTAGATCGAATAAATGAAGCTACAATGTGTTGTCACATTAATTTGAATATACCAATTTATTATTGAATATATTTCTGCACCTTTGTAGCAAAAAAAAAACAGTATGACAGGAAACTTAAAAAAAATGGTCAATGTACTAGCATTAATTACAATTTTAAATGGGCAAAGTGTATTTTTTACAGAAAAAAAAACCGAAGTGTCATGAAAATCTTCAGTTTCCTATAAATCCTGATAAAGGATTTTGATCCGTTTCCCATCAAAAGTTTTACAACTAATACAAATGATACTCTCAAGGAAATAAGGTGCATATTCCCCAACAACTTGACAAATACAATTTTAAACGTAACAAACAAAAGACGTTGGCTCATCAGTCAAGGATCTCGATTGTTCACTAGGGGACGACTTGAGACATTTTTGGCATTAAATCTATTAACCAATCCTTCGGTTAGAAAATTTTCAACGATTAAAACCATTGTAAAATGGTATCTACTGTATGAAAAACCCGTATACGGATATTTTATTGATAAATAGCATTTTATCTAACAACTAATGGAAATTTTTAGCTGGAAATTGCTTTGTTTTCCTAGAAATACACAATTCTCGGTAAACCAAGAAATAAAAATTACTTCAAATTTTTTACTATCCCATAAAAATGTTAAAATTTCATTGTGAAAATAGTATCAAGAAGCAAATCGACCGTGAAATACATATATTGTGAACAAGTACAAAAAGTTCGGACGAATCGTAAAGAAGCGGCGAAATGAAAACCGATCAGTTTTAACAAGAACGCATCTGTTTCTTTTGCGGATGCAATTTCGGAAAGATCGTAAAATGAGTGCGGTCAAACTAGCCGGATTGTTAGAAAAATATAAGGACATTAAAGTTACTTCACAATCTGTTCGAAATTACATAGAAAAACTTAGATTTTGTAGTAGGGTTGCTGTAAAAAAAACATTTGTCAGCAAAGTTAATTGATATTTGCTAAAGGACACGTTAATAAGAACTTTAAGTTTTGGAAGGGTGTATTTTTTTCGAATGAATGTAAATTTAGTATTGAAATATTGAATAGGTGCCTGAGAAACTTTGCTATGCATAACCTGCTACCCACATTCAAACACGGCGGAGATTCATTAATGGTTTGGGGGTGCTTTAGTGCTAGAGGTGTTGGAAATTTACACTTTATCGACGGAATAATGGATTCAAAGATGTACAGTGGATGGGCAAGATGCGCCCAGCGAGAAAAGTTTTAACTTTTCAGTGATATTTTTATCGAGAATGTTTTTATTTTTACATTATATCAGGAGATTCGAAGGTATAATTCAGAAACATAACAAAAAAAAAACACCAATCACACAACAATTATTAAATATAGGAAAAAAATACTTTTCCAGTCAGAAACACGCAGAAAAAAAGTTAAGGCAAACTGCAAATAATTTACATATTTTTCTGAGAAAAATGCACTGAGAGATTTGCATGGAATTTTCGCAACATGAAATATTTGCCATTTGAGCTGAGTAAATGATCAAGGAGTTAATAATGAGTGCCAAGAGAATACCATTAAGTGCAGAAGTTCGGGAAATTATAGTTCATCTTTGGCAAACAGGAATGTCATATGCTAAAACTGGTTTATTAGTTGAAAAATCAAAATATATTGTCAGAAACGTTGTATTAGCATATAAAAAAAATCATTCGAAACAAAACCTTGATCAGGAAGGCCAAAAATGCTAACTGAGCGAGAAGAGAAATGGTTTGTGACAAAAATTAAAAACGATTCAAAACTAAGTGCCCCATCTTTAGGCAATGAAGTTTAAAAAAAACACTTCAGAAGAAGTGTCTGCTCAGACGGTACGTAATATTATAAGAAAGTCGGGCTTTAAAGGCAGAGTTTGCCGACGAAACCCGTACATATGCGCAAAAATGTGATGTTAAGACTACGTTTCGCCAGAGAGTACGTAAAAAAACCAAAGTCCTTCTGGAAAAGGGTTATTTTTGTTGACAAAACAAAAATT
Organism: Oxycera nigricornis; assembly: GCA_963942545.1. Lineage (NCBI taxonomy): Eukaryota > Metazoa > Arthropoda > Insecta > Diptera > Stratiomyidae > Oxycera > Oxycera nigricornis. The sequence continues at coordinate 110,166,714 of OZ012659.1, read as the reverse complement.
AACCTGTTTGAGTCTGATGGGTGGCGGCATGTTTGGAGAAAACCGAATACTGAGTTCAATTTCAAGCATACCAATCCCACAGTAAAACACAGCGGTGGGAACATTATTCTATGGGGTTGTAAGGGGGCTTCTGAATCTGGAATCTTAGAAATTATAAATGGCAGAATGGATCAATATTACTATCTAAATATCCTCAAAAAGAATATTAGAAAAATTGCTGAAAAGATGGGGATTTGAAACTCTTTTGGCCTGAACCAGGATAACGATCCCAAACATACCTCGGAGCAATGCCGACTTTGGGATATTTATAACTGTCCAAAAGTTATTCAAACACCTGTTCAGTCCCAGATTTAAACCCCATAGAGCACCTATGGTACCACCTAAAAAATAAAGTTGTGATTCGTAAAGTAAAAAATAAAAACGAACTAAAAACAGCCATTATTGAAGAATGGTCACCAGCCGTTTGCAAAACGTTGGTCAAATAGATGACGGAACGCCTCCAGGATGTCATAAGAATGCGAGGAAAGTCCACAAAATATTAAAAGTAAATTTCTAAAATTTAAAAGAAATAAATCTAAAACAAATCAAACAATTTCAGATAAAACTATTTCGTGCCCTAACTTTTCTGGGTCGTTTCTCGATGGTAAACAAGCATTTTTTTATTATGTTTAAAAATTGTTTTTTTTTTGGTATGATACCGAAATATATTTTCCCAGCTCCTGATATACTGTAAAAGAACGCCATTCTCAATAAAAAATACCACTAAAGCTCGTTGCAAATAATTTAGAATTATTCAAAATGGAGGGATGCGAATGCGGATTTTGTATAATGTAACTCATTTCTGAATTTTTGGACATTTGCTCCGTTTTAAGAGCAAGCTCCTCAGTTGTGCAATGCATTTGATGGGACTGAAAGAAAAACGATCATTTCCGAAAAATAATGTAATCTCCTAAGCTAACTAAATCAAAATTAAACTGAAATTAGTTGGCCGGAAATTTCAGAACTCTTAAGAATGCGTGAATATGCAACTGTCGAAGACACGAAAAGTTGGTATTGAACAGAACGGCACATAATTGAATAAATACAATATTTTTTGTAAAAAAACTACTTTTCTTCAAATTTCGCCAAAAAAGGAATAACCTCTAGCAACAACGTAACATATTCAGATTCTTGGAAATAATCGAAGCAATCAGAACCCTCCAAATAACCAAATTCGGCAATGTTCGGTCTATATTTGCACGAACTACCAACACAGAACGCAACATTCGAGAAGATAAAGTTATCGTCACTCTCACGATAATATGTTTACTTGTTGCTGCTTTCTTATCAATCTAGAAATGAAAATAGCTCTCACTCCAACACATCTGGATTGCTTCAAGTTAGCATTTCTTATCTTAAACCTTAAAATATACAAGCAAAATCGACTTTGTTAACATATTACTTGAAAGTTTTATGAATCGGTTGATGGATCATTGGCTGATGCATCGAAATGCTCGGCTTGTTTATTTGCGGTTAATCGCTGACACATCGAATTCCGATAGTCAAGACTGATTTACATATGAAAACGAGCTGAAATTTGGAATATGTTTTTATTACGCTTCCAATATGTAAACGACGATTTGTTCGTAGAATAAAGATGTGTTGTCTTGAGCGCAGGAGGCGGTGACGAAACAGACAATGTATTGAATGCCCAAACTATTCTATGCGTGAATCAGCTTGTGGACGAAAGAAAGCAAGAATGTTTGAGCAACGTCACACCTATCGATTTTGTGGTCGACACTTCTGTTGGTTTTACAGATGGTTAGCCAGTGGAGGTTGCGTCAAGGCCAGGCAACTGATACTCAGGCGAAAAGCCGCTTGATCAACTTTGGCCAGAAATTAGCGACAGGTGGTCAGGCAATGAAACGGCGCCATCAAAGTTAATGGATCTCGGACCGGCCGCAATAGATGGTAAACACATTGCAGCACTGAGGCTGCAAAACTATGAAATCTTTGGTAACATTAAACACTTGGCGGACGTCTCAATCTGATCTGCAAGTGGCGGAGCCGCTGTCGGGATTGTGTCGCCGCATACAAAGTGTGAACTCGTGGGGACTTCGCACTTCATCAGACAAAGAGCTGCGAGGCCGTTTCGCGAGCGAATTGTACGGTACGGCGATTCATTAGAAATGCGATGTGCGCTCGATGAATTGTTCGTGCGGCTGCAAACCAACTTTACGTGAGCTAGACATTAGTCACAGCTAAGACGATTGTGTGGTTGTGGTGCACCATAACCGTAAGGCGAGTAGCGGGGAGTCAACGGGAGCGCGAAAGATATCGATGGATTTATTGGCAACGTACATTTGATTCCGCATGATTTTGGGGAATTTTCGCTCATGATCGCTGCGACAATGTTGTTGACAGTATCTTGCAGGCAAACGCTCTACGTTTGCACCTAAAATAGCTGTTGCTGGCCAAAGGTTATCATCCCACACCGGACTGATGAATCGAGGCAAGTTTGCTTGCCGATTCGGGAACAAAGCTTTTTTCCAACGGAGAAAGAACTGATAACGCTATTCTAAACGTCGGAACAACCGCTTCCCCCTTGTCCAGTGACGCAAGGACGGCGGGCGGGCGGCTGACTGGCACAATAATTACTTTTGTTTTCAATCGACCGAGACTCCTGTGCAGAGTTTCGGTCAGGGGCGGTCACTTCTCGGGCAGTTTCACCGATGCGCAACTAATGGATTCTATGAGTTTCTAGAAAAAGACGCTGAAAAACGCGAAATGATATCACCCGCCGCGAAGACACGGGATGTGGCTCGTGAGTAAACAACTCCAGGCGAGCGAATGTTGGGTACTTACGTGATGTTGGAGCACCAGTAGCTGGGGCCCCAAGTGCATTGTTGGCCGCCAAGAACTCGGTCTCCATTGCGGCCGAACGTCGTTAGAGCTGCGGACGCTCCTGCAATTGACAAACAAACGTTGAGATACTGCTTTTCTTGAGATTTCGGGGAAAAACTGTAGGGAATCACTCACCCAGGAGAATGGCGCACAAGGCCACAAAAAAGAGCTTCATTTCGTGGCGTTTCCCGACCAATCGCACAATAATTGTTCTTCCGCGCTATCAACTACACTAGAAATGACTCAATAAATATTTAAGGGAAAAAACAACACGAGCGGACCGAATAAATTTGCGGCGCAGACCGTTCAACTTGAATGACAGTTTCGAAATGGCGACTTGGAAAATGTCTTGTGGTTTCAGTACAGAATGTATCGTTTATGCTATGGCAGTGACACCTTCATGTGGTAATGGTAGTCGATGGCGGATGACGTTCAAAATTTTGTGAATTCGAAATTATGTGCAAAATTTCAAAAATATGACATTTCCAAAGATTATTCATTAGTATATTAATATGATTTCAGACATTCGATGAAAAATGTTTGCATGAATATCAAATGGCAACCGATCTCAACACAAATCGATCAAATCATTCAAAGTTATGTTTGTCACTGCAAATTACGTCACAAAGTTTACAAAATATGGTGTGTTCAGCCCAGAAAAGATAATCTACGTCGACTAATATTGCACGGAATGCAGTTTTGTGTCTTGCTCCGTAAACTATACACTACGGTAGTCCACAGCCCGTTTACTCAACGTGTAGATGATCCTGAACACATCGAATGAGTTCACGAATACATGTAATATTAATATTTTCAGTTCCTTATACTACAATACATGACTTATTAAATAAGATATCCTTTTATATTACATAATATATCAATTTAGATTTAATTTCAAAACGGTGTCTCGTTTCTATTGATAACAAAATTACACTCGGCTGCATCGAACGAACTCGCTTTTCACAAAACTTTAAACATTGAACGGACTTGAACCGCATGCCGTTCTTGAAAAGCGTCTCGGGTTGAACCGCATGGCAACTTGGCAGCAGCGCGTTGCTGAATAGAGGTTAATGTCCATGATATTTAAAATTATCATTTGGTTTTTTAAAGTCAACGTTATTTATACTAAATAAAATATTAGTAAATTTCCCAAAAGCTCAATAAATGACATAAAAATAACTTAATAATTAATATATTTTGCAACACCTAATTTACGCCAATAGAGCCTCAATAAGGCTAATGGCACCTTCTTTCGGGAGCAAACTTGGAAAACGTTTATGTAGTTGCGAAACGTGGTAAAAGTTATTAAAATTAAATAGAATAATTCACAGTTTACACATCAGTGATTGGAAAGAGGATTTAAATTTAAAATAATACGTTGAAAGTGCGTAACCTTCATATCAATCTCTTCTAGCCGTACGATGCAAGATCAGTTGAACAGTTAAATAACAATTCGAAAATTTGCATAAATGTGATATTAGATTCCTTAAAATAAGCTTTTCAGCATCGATTTGTACAGTTAAGCATATTAACGATCCGAAACGGGCGCACAAAAGGTACACAGAACATTAAACGTGGTTTTCTTCAAAATGATATTTTCCCAAATGGTGTAAAGCACATTTTTCACAATTTTTAAATGAATGACTTGGAATTTTCCGAAAAGCTACCATAATCAAATTCTAAAACAAGAAGCCGTGAGGTGCGACCCTTGAGGTCCACATGGTCAACTTCTCAGTAATATTCACATAAATATTTTTAAAAAACACAACAGTAATTATCAAAATACTACTACTTTAAATAATTATAATGAGAGGTTCTCATAAAAGTAATAGGAATGGGTTAATAATAATCATATCATCTAAGAGAGCGTCCATTGATTACGTAAGGCTTTTGGTGGATGGCGCGTGGATTGATTTGATTGAATATTCATGCGTATCAATCGGAAGGGGGCAGGTTATAAAGCGTTTCTACGTTATTTGTTTTTTTCCCATATCGATGCTTGAAGGACAAAAAAACGCTAGCAAAAATTAATGCAGTTTTTGTTATTACGCCCACTGACGAGATTTTGTCGCGTGGTGGCCATTTTGAATAAATTGCCATCACTTCGGCATAAACACTGAATTTGTATTTTTTCAAGATTGTACATCAATGAGATTAAAATTTATTTCTTATTTTCTGTTGGTGTTGACAAACATTGAATATGCAGTCACAAATAGGTTCAATTGCATGTAAAAAGTAAAATGTATTACAAATGATGAAGGAAGTAATTAAAATTTTACGAACACTAAAAACTATTAAAAACTACATTTTTTTATTTAATGGAAGCTTTTTAAAGCATATGATCTTGCAAAGTATTGACTACAAAACATTTTACCATTCAAAGCGTTGATTACCACAAATGCAAATTTGATTTGATTTTTATTGGTTTTCAAAATTTAAGCAGTTTTTTCATTAAAGTTAAAACACGGTGCTGTGAAAACTATTCAAAATCTGCTCAAATTATGTAAATATTAATAAACTTTGATAGACTTTACAACAATGTCTTTAGAATAAGAGGTATAAAGTAATATCATATTCACCGGCCTTATCTTGTGTCTTCTTTTTCATCTTTCTAATTTAAACTTTCAACTTTCTAATTTAAATTTTTATATACTAATGAATAAATAGATTTTATCTGTTCATTGTAATATCTAAATAAATAAATATCATACGAATGAACCCTGTTTACATCGCGACTTTGAACGATTTTTTATTTTTAATTTAATTTTTTTTTGTAATCTTGCGAAAAAGTTTTCCTGGTCTCTCTACAAAGACTAATAACAGTTCATAAATTTTATAAACATTCATTACTGTGATGTGCAAATTAGGCTAAAAATTATTTTTTTATGAAAATAACCCTAATTTTTCACTTTTTAAATTTAAAAACGGCTTAAACGATTTGTTTTATAAATTTAAAAACATCATAAAAATGTTAATACACTTCGATGGACACCTTAATGATGCAAATATTATATTTGTTTCGTGAGATATGATGAATGATATAAATGACCTTGAAGTTCATGATGACTTTTAATGATTTTTTATTTTTAATTCAATTTTATTTGTAATCATGAAAAAAAGTTATGCTGGTTTTTTTACAAAAACTGTTTGGAATATATAAATTTTATAAACATTAATAACTGTGTCTTGCGCATCAGGATAAAAATTTATTGTTTATGAAAAAAATCTAATTTTTTGCACCTTTTTTAATAAATTATAAAACGGCTCCAAACAATTTTTACAAAATTTGACAGAATTACACAAAATTCGCGTTGATTGACACCTCAACAATGCAAATCCTATGTTTGGTTCGCGAAATATAGCGCATGACAGAAATGACCTTCAAAAAGTGAAAAAAAAAACCCTTCCGACCGAAGTGTTCCAAAAACTAATCAGGAAGTCGATACGACTTTCTTTACGTGAGTTATGCTCGTAGAAAAAACTGTCCCCGAACGTACGTACACACACACATACATCTCTCTTTCTAAAAACACTTAAGATACTCTAAAGGCCTCAAAACGTAAAGAAATGTCGAAAATTTCAATTTCGATTTTCGAGGCGACTACAAGAACTTTCCATATACTGGGAAGTTAACAAGTTTAATTTTCGAAACTCGGACGAGTGTATCAAGGGTATTGGCTAATAGTGTTGCTTATAGGATTTTTATGTATCACTTTGATTCTGCAACATTAAAACACAACCTTGATCATTTTTAAGGTAGAAAGTGTAGTTATTTTGCATTTATAGGCCCTTCAATGGATTTTTTAGACGGAAGATAAATATGATAATCTATTTGTTTACAAAATTATTTACATTTGAATAATTTATGTAAAATAGTCATTATCGATCATCCTTGTTTAAGGTTGCATTAGCCTCGGCAGAAACTTTCTCTGCCGTTTTAATGAGGACTGACGATAAGTATTAGGATTATTGAATAGAAATTTCATATTTTTGGAATGGGATTCTAGAAATTTCGCGTCAGAGCATCACAGATTCCAATTAAACATCCACTTCATCACATGGTTTATAATCTTTAGTCCCTGTTGTAGAATATCTGACAAAACTTTTTCACCTCCTGGCTTTCTAAGAGTTAAAAAGAAGCGTCACTAGATTATAAGCAAAAAAATCACAACTTGTCGTTTCTGTGAATGTAATAACTGATCATGCATATTGATCAATTACAAAACCCGTGAACTTGACAAATCCTTACAACATTTGGTTTTCTTTAGCGTCAAAAACTGAAGCTAGTTTCCATAATAATAGAATCATTTCAGTCCTGCGAATTTTAGCGATATTTTGCTAACCTAACTTACGAACCATACTTTTATCGAACAGTCAACTTACTGCAAAAGCAAATGAACAATAAAATCCTTAAAAATCTTTTATCTGTAAAATTTTGCATCCAAATTCCAAATTTCACAGACACAATTCAGTATTTAGATTCCTTTCGATTATATTAAGACCTGTAAGTAATTCATGGGTTATAGACATATCAAAAGCTAAATTTAATTAAGCACGACTAGGCAAGTTTATTTCGATTATTAAAATTAAATAAACTAGTTACTATCCTTCCATTAATAAAAATTATAAGTTAAGTACCCCATTGGACGTACAGCTCTTCAAAGTACAATGTACGACCTATAAAACTAGTCAAAAATACCTTAAATATCAGTCCTTATTACAAAATTCGACATTGCAACTTAATTTTCGACCATTTAGCTTTAAACATATCCTTAGCAAATATTAGGAGATAAATTCTAAATTCATTATTTTACACTTTACTTTCTTGCTGTGATTTTCACTCGAAGGCCATCCTTTGGTCTCAGGATCAATTCGCCAAGCAGTGTCAAGTCTTCTCGTCGATCAACTGCCTCGATTTTGTATTTCCTCAGGACTGTCGAGAGGACAGCTTTTTCTTCTAGGATGGCGAACTTTTGACCAATACAATTTCTGGGTCCAGCACTGAATGGAATATAGGCGAAGGGATGACGTCCAATACAGTTTGCCGGTAGGAAATTGTCTGGATTGAATTGTTCAGGTTTCCGGAAGACTTTTGGGTTTCGGTGGAGCATGTAGGTCATGATGATGGCAGTGGTGCCGGCAGGTACAGTGTAGTCACCTGAAATACAAAGTTATCAGAAATTTCCGGACAGGATACCAAGACCACGTGCGAATAGGTACCGATTTGAACGTCTTCTGAGATGGAACGTCCCATCATTGGCACACTTGGGTATAAACGGAGAGCATCCTTGATGCAACATTCCAGATACTTCATGTCGTTAAGATTCTTCATTGTGGCCGGTGTTTCTTTGTCGTCTCCAAAGATCTCTTCGAGTTCTTGGACTACGCGTTCTTGATATTCAGGATGGGAGCCAAGCAGGAATAGAGTCCATGAAATGGCAGCTGATGTAGTATCGTGACCCTAGTAACAGTTTCAATATTAGTTATTTTGTTTTGAGTCATGAGTAATATCTGAAAAAATGGGAACTTTAGGATGGAAATTTTAAGATAGAAGTATGGTTGCTGTTTTTTGCCAAATTTTTGCATTTTGTCTTATTTTCTCCTGAATAAGTTTCTTATAAATCCGTAGCAATTCGTTGGGGATTATTGGACAGGTACCTTTCGCTGTCTTGCTTAACTTCAGTTTGGTTCACTAAATGTACGTATTGTCGTTAGGTGGTCTAGCAAGAGTCAAGGGACACGTCACGAAACATAACAAATTTCTGTAGCTTTGCTGCTACATATGGTATCCTTGAAAGTGATTGTTAATTGAAAATGTTTCATTTTTATTTTTGAAATGAATGGAGACTGAAACTTTTCGTTCTGAATAGCTACTAAAATCAATTGACTCAAAATGCAAGTGTTTAATCTCAACTGATGTTTATAAAGACTTTTTCCAAAAGTTCTGGATGAAATTTATTAATTGTACATTTTAAAAAATTTCTGAGAGCATTCTAAAACATTTTCATTTTTTTTTAATAATTTATCTTTGTAAATCGATGTGTATGCATTTTCTATCATTAAAGTTGTTTCGAAGCAAAATTCGTGAATATTTTATTGACATTTTCCTGATAAGTTTCAAGAAAACATAATAAAAGCTTTAGTAAGTCATTTATACTAGTAGGGTCTGAGTTGCAGATACTCTAAGATTATTTATCTTGGATTATAATCAAACCAAAATCATTACAGAATGGTCCTGGTACCACTTTTGAGTTGTAAATGATGCTGAAGTCGTAACACTGGCTCTTCTTCAATCACTAGTTCCCTATAAGTTTACACAATTGTGATCATAAATTTGGTAGGTCCATTTCAAATTGTTGATGCAACCATATTTAAACTTGAAAACACGAAAAGGTAAGAGAATTTATTTAAATTAAAACTCGCGAAAAACAATCACCCGTCTTCAGGATTAATAAATTTGATGAAAACCGATTAGGGTACAATTTAAATATTATTATAAACCAGAAAATAATTTACCATGCTTAAAATAAAGAATAAAGATACAAAATATAAGCTGTTTTTTGCTTTTCAACGACATTTGAGTTAGAAGATTGTGACCAGAAATTGATTTTGTATTAATCTAATTACAATTCAGTGTGTACTATGCTACGTAGGTAAAACAAGGACCTCAACTCGGATGACAGAAAAAAAGTTAAACACCATCGGAAGATAGGCCCTCGCAGAACTTCTCGTGGTATATGAAGATGTTAAATGGTAAATTCGACAGTCTCAACGATTAACTTCATCGAATGCATTAGGTTGATCATCTAGGACAGATGGACAATGAAATAGTACCCAAAAGAAAAGCCAGAGGCTGAATAAGTGGCATGATACCTGTCGTAAAATCGAGAGAGAAATGAAGGTATTTGACTTAGTAGACCAGGACAGGTCGTAAAAACACGACTACATTTGGCCGTTGAGGAAGGCACATTTTGCAGGAAAAGTTGTGGAATAACTCGTATAACGATAATTGACTCATCCTCCTGCTCAAAAAAGTCAGGAACATTGAAAAACAAACAAGGAAGTAAGAAAGAAAGAAAAGTTGCGTAATAAAATATTCTATAAGATAAGATTGATTAAATTTTTTAAAACATTTTTGCCGCAAAATAGATATAACTATAAAAAAAGGAGAAAAAAAGCGTTTTTTTTATTATTTTTTTTACCACTTAGAATGCACTTAGAACATTCATATTTCGCTTTAAAAATCTTTACAATATAATAAAATAGCACACATTATTCATTAAAATCGATTCAGTAGATTGCCCATAATAATTGTCCAATCTGAATTTATTTAAAAAAAAATCCAAAAATTTTGAAAGGTGCAAGCATTTTAAGTGGTAAAAAAATTAATAAAAAATGTTTTTTTCTCCTTTTGTATGTATAGCTATTTTGCGGCAAGGGTTAAATGTTTTAAAAAAATTAATCAATCTTATCTTATAGAATATTTAATTACGCAACTTTTATGTCCACTCAACTTTGCTCTAAAATGAACCATTATAAAGTTAGGAGGTAGAAAAGTAGGAAAAAATAATTTTTAATTTTTTTTAACATATCGATTTTTTAATGTTCCCGAGTTTTTATAATCCAATTATTGTTATACGAGTTATCGCACAACTTTTCCTGCAAAAATCAGTGTGCTCTCCTGAACAGCCAACTGAAAATAGATCCGCCCTGGTCTATAGACGCTGAAACACAATATTTTAGAATGGCCTTTAATTTTGTTCGAACTTCGTCAAATAAAACATATCTAAGGTATAGTGAAATGAATATCATATAAGATTTTTGATGAATATTTCAAGTATGCATATGTGTTCTTAAAAATAAAAAAAACTTTAAGAGATTATTTTATCTTCACCAGGATTCGCAACAGTTTCAGTTTTAGAAACCATCAAAGTCAATATAACCGCCAAAAGTATTAGATTTGATACCTATATTATTCTTCACAAAACAATTCTTGATTTTAGATCTATGAAAGATTTTAAACGTACTTCGTACCTGTTTATTCAGCTCGCTTCACAAGGATATGTATCTAAATATGATCTAAATGTATGATAACGACAATCATTTTTTGCTATCAGTTTCTAAATGTATACATGAATAGTCATGAGCTTTAGATAGGCTTTGTGCTGATAGCAGAATGGTATAAAACTTTAACTATCAATCCACTGAAACATCGAGACTACCAACTTACACGAATTATTCAACTCTTCCTAAAAGATCATCTACTCACCTCAAACATAAACGTATCAACCTCTTCACGAATATCTTCATTGGACAAAGCGGTTCCATCTTTTGATGCTTCAATTAAGAGATCCAAAAATGCTAAACGTTTCTTTTTGCCAAATACCTCTTCTTCGTGACCATCATTATTGTTATTGTTATTATTATTATTGTTATTTTCCATGACCTTCATTTTTTGAACTTCTTCCTTACGCTCGCGAATCACTCTATTTGAGAAACCATGAAGGATATTGATATAGTCTTGATGCTGTTTATGATAGCTGGTCAAACGGAAGAGTGCATCGAATTGGAGCCAAATTTTGGATTGACGATTTTGAATGATACTTCCAATTCTTAAAGGAAAATAAATATGCATACATATTAGATAAATATATTTGAAAAAATGAAAAACGTAATTATTTTACTTTCTTGAATTGAGCTTAAGGCTTTGTCTTAAGATGAGCCGAATTAAATAATCTAGCCCAGAATTTATTCGAGACCCAAAATCGAATTCAAATAGAATTGATAGTTATTCAACACATCAAATATATCTTAGTTTTATATATGAAATTGAATTAGTTGTATCTTCATACACATCTGTCGTTAGAAGTGTTATATAAAATGGGGAAACAGGAGATTTTACCGCATCGAGGGTATGAGCTACAATAAGAACTACATTAACACGCTATCTTCGGATAACATTGTGAGCTTAACTTACACGTCTGGAAGGTAGAAACCACTGAAGTATGAATAAATGTACTTCTTAGAAAACAAGCAATAACTTCAAAGCTAATAGTAGGACTTCAATATGAAAAATTATTATTATTTGATTATATTAGAGATATATAAAGGTTTCCTAGTACTTTATTTAAGATATAATATGGCGAAAACAATTATCATTAATTACTAAAGGTTTTGAGGGTTCACCTAATCAGACAAAGCATAAAAATGTTCAGAAATATTTCCATCCAAATAGTAATTTTATTTTACTCTTATACTTTTTTAAAATATGGAAACAGTCATCCCTATGAAGGAGCATTTTTTCAAAGCAACCGAAACTTGTACTCAATTCATTTGAACGTATTTGAACATGTTTTTTGCTTTTGAAACATACATTATATTTAAAAATTTATGCACAAAACATATAACTACTTACACATGTTAGTAGCGTTCCGAACTAAAAAATTAACATGGCAAAAATTTAACCTTTCCTTTTCTTCTGCTTTTGAATTGTATCTAAATGTTTTTCTATACTATTTTTAAAATATTAAAATGGATTGTTCTAATGGTTGTATCTATTTTTTAAATTAATAAACAAACAGTTTTTTGTACGTTTGCTTGCTTTTTCCCAATATAAAAGCTAACTTGAATTTTTCTGCCTGTCATTGACAGAAAATTTCGATACTTTCAATTTTCGCGAAATGTGATTCACTCAATGGAAAAGTTTACGAGCTGAAAAAATGTGTTAAAGGGCCTATATGCATCTACATGGGTCTGTAAAATCGATTTTTCGAAACTATTATTATTCGTTTGTAACCTTTTAAAACTATTTTCTGATAATTGAAATCAAAACTTTCCAAAGTTGACGAAATTAGAATATGTATCGTATATCATTGTGTCATTCATAGCTTCCGCAGGTGTACTACAGCTGTTTTACAGCCACTCAAATTTTATCACTTGGGTTGAAGAGAAACTTTTTGACTACATCTGCAGCAGAGCACTTATATAGCTCAGAAATCAATTATTGACTGTAATCATAAGAAAAAATTCCAATGTTTCCGTCAATATTCCTTGAAAATCTCTATATCCATAACTTCAAACGCCTATGTTTTCAAAAACAATTATCATAAAATTTCAGGATCTAATAAAAACTTTATCCATTTTTTCACTAATTATCTATTAGTTGTCCTAAAATTTTCAAAAAAATATCCAAAGAATTTTTTACTAAATAAATAGAATTAGATTTTTGTTGCCAAATTTTTTTCGTGAAAATTTGCATTCACTCAAATTTCACCCAAAACTACAATTAATTAGCTCAAAGAATTGGTATTTCATGTTACTTTATGTATTATGTATTTTACACTTGCAGTTGAAAAAATTTAATTGGGAACATCAGATTTTATCATACGTTATCATAGATCTCCATTATTGAATTTATTTAAAAATGATTCACGTGTTATTAAGAAATAATTGGTTTTTCCAACAATCTACGTGTTATTTTATAATTTTTGTTGTGTTGTTTTATATTTTTTTTGTAATTTCATGGATTGTCGCCAAATATGCTCGAAAGTAGGCGAGAAATTACCTAAGCTGGCACACACCACACCACACCTTCCCATTCAAATGGCCGCCATTTTAAGAAAAACTAAAACTTTGAAAATCTATTACGAAAAAACTATCTATTTCAAACGTAGGAACTTACAGAAGTTACAACAATTACCTTAGAGGGTTGCGTGCGACACAGAATGTCTCCCAGGGATTGATATCTACCCGCCACAATTGTCGAGGTTTGACTGTATGTACATTTGGTGTTCATGAATTTGAACTTTACAAAACTTAAAAGGGTTTCTTCGTGACCTTGTAGTTCAATATAAGCACATATAGGTTTATGCTTCAGGTAAATCCTGTTCGGTTATATTAAGGGGTTAGGTGGGTTTCAAAATTTCAAAAAAACAACTTATTTAATAATACAATGTGTCTAAAATATTCTCCCAAAATTTTAAAACGATCCGAGTAAAATTCCAAGAAATAGGGCCTTTGGAAGTTTTGCCCATCAGGCCCAGTGTCATTCTAATGTAAAAATTTAATCTCTTTTTTCTCGAAACTCTATTTTTGTAACCGGTAGTCACAATTTCTCAAAAATTTGTGTGCCGATCTTCTTCAAAATTTGCACACTTCATTCTATATAATACTCGCTACTGCTTGAACGAATATTTTTTTCTTCTTCTCTATTTTAAGTAATTTTTCAAAGCCATACAGGGTGCAAATTTTACTAAAAAACGGGACTTTTGGTTCACAACTCCGTCAAAAATGCAAATTTTACTTTATTTTTTTTCCTTCGTTCAAGCACGAGTTATAATCATCTTCTTACGGAAAGTTTTTGGTTTTTTAATTTCAGATGAATCTGTCATGAGTTATCCTGACTATGGCAAAAGAACTTTTTTTGAAGGGTCACAGGAGATGAGGTCCCAATAACTGAATTTTCAAAAAAATTCAATACAACTCTTACAAACTACTTATCAAATGTGTATCTTTTATATGGTAAACTGTTTAAATAAAATATTTAATGGGATATATTAAAAAAATTAGTACAAATGTACCCGTTTTGAACCTTTGAAACCCACCTAACTCCTTAAAGCAGTTCTTATTGACTTGGGTATTGAAGAGTCGGCTGAGCTTCCGCCCTCAATATTATGCACCCTGATGAACGTCATCTGGAATATCCTTTTTCAAGCTTTAAAGAAGTTAATCAGGATGAACATGCAAAGAGAAAAGGTCAGGTATTCTGGTACCACTCAGCCACGCTTGTGTGTTTTTGAAAGATAGGGTCTTGATCAAGTTTCTTTCACAAACAGAAGCTACATAATGAAACTTGTATCAGTTACGATAATGTATTCGTATCAGAACCGCCTTTTTGCCATCAATTCAATTCAACATTTATCTCCATGTTGTCTCTGTTTTATATTCAATAGCTTAAAAATATTTTAGTCCTTTCATGCAGAAAATAGTAGTCATATCGTCAGAAAACTATTTTTATTAAAATAAAATACATATATTGAGAAACTGTCTGTTACGTAGAAGCTTCGATTAAATTTTCTAAAATTTGATGATTTTACTTAAATATTACACGCATCAAGCAATGAGGAAACAAAAAAAAACATTCAAGAAATTTCCATGGAAATTTTCGAACAAAGAGTTTACATGATTTCATTGAAATATGAATTCGCGGAACCAAAAAGTTATGGAGTTAACGATAGAAGGTGTTAAAACCACCAGTTTCCTTGATAATTGTGTCCGATTGAAACCGACTAAAATGTCACCACTAAAACAAATAGAAAGATTTAGATTGATTTTGATGCATTCAAGGTTGCGCCATTGATTCCGGAAACGGCCATTTAAATAGACAACATATTTATGCAGATTTTACAAAATAATCTCTTCTGTGGTCCCAGCTCCACATAAAAAATGACCTTCGGACTGCCATGACCAAAACCATTGTGGTTAACATGCGTATTCCGGATAATATCCAATTCGGAAAGAGATTCGAGTCAATATCGTATGAAAAAGCTTGGAGGTCTTAGATATGGCTTGGGAATCTGATTATTACGAGGCTATGATAATGCTTTCGATTTGTTGTATTCATTTCGTTCACGATTATACCTTGTAGTAATTACGTTTTTATTGTCGCTGTAGACAGTTAAAGCAGCTCAAAACCAAAAAAAAAATGTTAATGACCCAGTCTTGAAGGATTAGACATTTTGACCCCGTCTTGAGATGCACTTCAATTTATTCAGTTGTACCCTGAAAGTTTTTCGCATATGAAACCAGTTTCATTGATGGGAAATTGATTTGCCGCAAAATGTATCTGCATCTTGTAGAGTCTCAAGCTGTTCAGCGAGAGATACTCGATTACTAGTTGGAAGGTGCAAGACGAATTCGTTTTGAGGTGAACGCGATGTCAAAGTCACGGCTTCATGTTTTCTGGGTTGGTTATTAGATTTACGACCTTTTCCGAGAAGTTTTTATTGTACTGGTTTTAAGGTGTCATGAACAGGGCTTCAGGGCTTTCGTACGGGACATGTTGGTTTCTGGTTGCTATGGTCTTCCTCTGAGCTTTCAATTTTGAACTACTGGCTTCTCAGATGATTGCCATCACAAAGAAGTCCAAGCATTTCGAAAGATGATTAGATCAATTGAAGAAAATTACTAGGTTTTTCAATGTTTAGCCTTTCCGGCGCGAGGCGGTAGCGTGTCAAGGTGTGCTGGTGCTGTCGGCAAGCTGGCATCAACAATGGCTAGGAACATTAGCCGTTGCATCAAGGCTCTTTTATTTATTAGATTTAGTGAAGCTATCGGAAAGAAGATGTTAGCTAGTTCACGTATGTACATACAAATGTTGTGCAGGCGTGAGACCATTTGTCTGACAATAATTATACGGATTGTATGGTTCGATGCAAAAGGGTCATTACTATGTGTTGAACAATTATGCGAGATAACGATTAGTGAATGGCTTCTAGATGTAGGCAATGATTATATACAAGAGGAATTTATGTGGGAGCGGAAAAACGTGTTTGATAAAAATGTTGACACAATTATTGTCTTTTTTAATGTGAGAAAAGGTTATTGCAATGTATACTTTGAAACGTATGAGGTATTCACTGTTTGTCCAAGAACGTTCAAGTCGTACAAGAAAAATGCCTACAACCGAAATTTGGAAATTTTTCAATACATTCAATAGCTTCTAAGATTTTTTTACGATCACACAAATCCTTGAATATTTAAATGATAGATAGTAATGTAACGCTTTGAAAGCGATTGTTAATAATGTTGATTCGTTCTCATTTTCAGTCATGCTTCGCCGTCACCCTCATTCACATCCTCGTCTTCGTAAAAACTATGTACTTATAAAATCAGCGCACATATTGATAATGAGTCCCTTATCCGATGCAAAAACGCGCGACGCAAAAATCGCCCCAAAAATATCAGGCTGCAAAAATATCCAGTATAATAATATCTGATCAGAAAATTATTTCGTATAACTATATCAGGCCCGAAAATATTGCATATTGAAAATCTCATTAAAAAATATCCAGCTCTAAATGTTCTAAATATATAATACTTGTACAACAGTATCCGGTTCCAAAAATGTTTATTGAAATCCACCGAAAATATGCAATATTCATGACTTCATCAATTACGATGCATATAATCAACAAATCATGGTATTTGCGACTGTAAAAAAGGTTCTGAATTCCGAACATTCGTTTAAAATCTAGAAAATAGTTTTTTCATTTCAAAATGAAATGTTTTAACGTTCAATATAGTTTTATTCTTAGGCACTTATAAGTAAGGAAGATGTAAACGTGAAAATAAATAAATAAAAATTTCAGATTCATATAAAAATTTCAAATTCATTCCAAATTATATATTTGCCAAAAAACGGTAATATCTAAATATTTAGCATGTCTGCATCCTGTAAAAAATAAAATAAAGCTCAGTATCTCCAAATATGTAGTTAAAAATATCCTCAGTACATGTTTGAATTGCCCTTGATAATATTTCTATTTTGCAAATAAAAATAAGTACCTTCTAAATGCAATATTATTTTCATCAATAGTTTTGAAGACATTTGACTAAGCTTACATTAAGGGGGTAGTACCGGTTAGAATGCTGAAAAGCTGCCTAATTTTCGAATATTTTTTTCAGCTCCTTTATTGTATAAAAATTTTAAAATTTGCATGGGCGAAACACACATTTGAAGATTTTTTTCTTCATTTTTCTATTAATTTATAAAGGGCGCCAAAGTTGATGTCTCGAAAAATGCTTCGTACCACTGCGGGCAGATAATTTTAGGAATGAAGAATTTGAAATAAAAAACCAAACCGCATTTTAAAGAGGAATGTTTCTTACGTGGTAATCTACTACAATATTTTGAAAAAATGATCAAAAAAAAAGGTGTTTTTCGAAACGAAAATATCGCTTACAAAGCGAAAAAGACGTGCGTGCTCAAATTGCTGTAATTTCTATATTTTTGGGGATATCTTAATAACAAGCCGTGAAGTGCGACCCTTGAGGTCCACACGGTCAGTAATATCTAAATAAACATTAAAAATATTAACCACAATAATAATTTTGAAAATAATGCTACTTTAAATAATAATAATGAGAGGTATTCATAGCAGTAACAGGAATGAATTAATATTAATCATATCACGTAAGGCTTCTGGTGGGTGCGTGTAGATTGATTTGATCAATCAATTGGCGGGACCTTCTCTACGTTATTTGTTATGTTCACATCGATGCTTGAAGGACAAAAGAGTCGATACGACTTTGTTTACGTGAGTTATGCTCGTAGAAAAACTGACCACGATCGTACATACGTACGTACGCACACACACATACATCTCCCTTTCTTAAAACAGTATATATAAAATCTAAAGACCTCAAAACGTAAAGAAATGTTGAAACATTCAATTTAGATTTTCGAGGCGATTACAAAAACTTCCCATATACTGGGAAGTTAAAAATTTGAGACGTGATTTTTGAAGGTATAATAAATTAATGAATGGTCTGAGTTTCTCGTTGTGTGTCTCAATTAATTTGAGGAAAAACAGTTAATTTTTAACCAATAAAAATTAAAGTTGTAGTTTTTTGGTTAAAAATTAACTGTTTATAATAAATTGAAAAATGAAAAATTCATTTTTCAAAATTATAACCAGTACTACCCCTTTAATGACAACTACCAAGTGTATATAATATGCAAGGGTCCTTTAATTGAGTCTGTAAAACATCATGAACCCAGAATTTTTTTAAACATTCAGTGTCAGTGATGACAGGACAAAACAGGACAAAGCAATAATAATTCAAATCAAAATTGAATTGAATTTAAAGTATATAAGATACAAAAAGACTCAAGCTCCTGATATCGACTTTTAAAGTTGGCCGAACAATTTTAAGTTGTCGAATATTTCCGGTAGAAATTGAGAACAAGTACATATGATTCAATTGGCATGAAAAATGGAAGGCAATTTACGTCGTCCAAATAACCATAACAAAATCTGTAACAAAACTGTGATACGGTATTAGGCTCAGATATGTGCACGTTTGAGCTGTTTGGGCTCCCTTCGTCAGAAAAGAACAGTGCAATTAATATTTCAATGTAAATTTGATCGAATTTTAGTCTAGTTTTCAATGTCTTTTCCTAAATCACAGACGAAAGATTGCTAGCTATATAACTACGTTAACGGCATCACTCAGAAATACCTATTTCAAACACACAAATGAATGTAGGAATAGTCAAAATTGATTACAACAGTTTAGTTAAATGAGGGTTCAAATATCATGGGCGATTACAATTATCACACGACACCTTTTCTATATAATTCCCTTTTTTTATATGCAAACGATAGTGCTACTCGTTTTTTACTGTGAAGTTGATTTGGTTTATTGAGCATACGTAGAATAGTTCTAAGCGTTAACAGCCAAACATCGATGCAATTTACTCACACATAAAATACTCGGTATGATCAAATTTATATTTCATTTTTTTCCTTTTATTATCACGAAATATTGGCATAACCAGAATCAAGTAAAACCAAATGAATTTTTTAATAAGTTTTGGAAATAACAAAGTTTCCAGATTTACAAAAGTAAAAATAAACACATGCTTCTGAAATTTGGTGTCTCTTATTTTAGAACTTGTTTCAACAATGAATATTAGATTTTTTTGTTGCAAAATATTCAAGGTCATTTATGCACGTATTCTAGGTCAAAGCAGTTTGAAAAATAAAATGAAATATATTACATAATTTACACATTTACTAAAAACAAGATCGTTTTGGTAACAAACCCAGTTCTTTTAAAGGAGAATTAGAGATAATTAAAGAATTCATAATTAATTACTGGATTGAGTTTCGTGAAGCTTGAATACTAATTGGTACATTATCCCCATTAGTACTTATGCCACGAGTCCTCACTTCTTTTATCCTTGATTTTTGGACGTGTTATCGAACAATACCAACAAATTGCCTTTCTCTATTTACACATTACATCGAATACACTATCTATTCGCAAACATAGAGGATACCATAATGCCTTCTTGCATTTAGTGCGATAGGAAAACATCAAATGGGCGGATGTTTATTTTCCGCCAGGACGAACTCTGACACTTTGTGTCAAAATTCCCATCATATTTTGCAGTGAGTAGTACAATAAGCCGATCCTCTCTACCGAAGGGGACTATATGATGGAAATGATAGAAGAGCTCTGCAAAGTTAGTTGATTTCAGGACAAATTTTGAAATTGATGTGTGGCAAATGTTAGTGGAAGGTATCGGAGTGTAAGCTAACTCTTTTGATAGGGTTATGATGGCTATGAGAATGGTGCCTAATGTTGCGATAAATTGCTTTCTGTTGGAGTATATTGGTCGAAGTATATGAAACGTGAAAAATAAAAAAAAAGCCGCACTTCTTGGGGGTAAAGATAAGAGGGTAGTGTTTTTGGTCACTTCGAATGTGAGCAAAGTTAACTCCGATTCATTTTAAGAATTTGCGTCGTAGTTGACTTGATGCCTAGGATCGATTATAACATGAAGAGAGAATTTGTGTAAACTTTCTTTTGACATTATATAGCCTTTTCAGCAGCCAGGGAAAATACTCATACTGAAAATAAAGAACATATTCTTAGCACTTCAACCTGTTGCGAAAAAATGTAAACAAGTTTTTCTCGAAATATTTTAGCCTTGATCCTTCAAAAACAATACTTTCAGCAAAATATAATTTAATCGAATAGAAATCAAACAACAAAATGTAATATGTGAAAAAAAGAAAAAAAGCTTGCAAATATTTCAAGCGGAGAGGTAGAATGTTTGCGACTTCAATTCGTTTCTTGCTGTTACAAATGTGGAATTTTTTTAGAATCTAGCAATGTCCATATGGGTGGATTTGGCGTTTTGTCTCGAACGACTACGAAATCTTGCATCATCATTCTGGTGATTGAAATATGTTATCATGCCTCTATTTTATCTTGACAGAGTAAATAAACTCATCTACAGTACCATTTGTCTTTTTTAGGATGGTATTTAGTGGACAATCGTTTATTAGAAGAACAGCAAAGAGGTTTACGTTATTCTTTGCTAGATTAAGGAAGCAAAACGAGCAGTTGTAGTGCATTTTTACTTTAATCATTTTCTTAATATAAAAACATAGATAATGCCTTGAAGTTCATCACGGAATAGATCCAGACTCCAGAAGACACTGTCTACTTTACTTTTCGCAAGGTGATCACGTTCTCTTTTCCCTTCATTGCAAATGTGCCCTGAGATCTATGTACATTAAAGTTACATCCTTTTGAAATGTTGGTGAGATTATGAAAATGCTGAGATGAGTTTAGAGTCATATCTACGGTACCCTTTGTTGCATTTTTTTATCTTTTGATATTAACTTTGAATTGTTTCCCAATGTTGAAGTTTTTCGGGATAGTGTTGGAATGAATTTGATAACTCTCATATTTTTGGATGAATTAGAATGGTCATCGTGTCCGTAGAAGTCTTTGATTTTATTTTACGATATACATAATTGAATGGCACCTGAAGACATTTCTTTCCTCTTTTACAAATGAAGAATTGATCAATTTAGTAAAATTTCTACTGCAGCTGCTTGACAGTATAACATTTTCGAAGTGAGGCTCAGTTATTACTTGCATTTCTTGATTTACATTCGACTGTTACACAATCGCTGCAAAATTATTTATTGGTTTAATGATTGACCGTAAAATAGGCCATTCAATCCTTTTTTTAGGTTGACATCTCTGTTACGGAAAGATTCTTCGACCAATGTTCATTCGATTGCTTTTTTTATTTATGTACAATTTTTAACTTCCCAGTATATGGGAAGTTTTTGTAATCGCCTCGAAAATCGAAATTTTCAACATATCTTTACGTTATGAGGTCTTAAGATTATATTTTAAGTATTTTTAGAAAGAAGTATGTGTGTGTGTATGTACGTACGTACGTATGTGCGTTCGTGGACAGTTTTTCTACGAACATAACTCACGTAAAAAAGATCGTATCGACTTCGCTAAGATCGAAGCGTCCTTGCAATCTTAAGAGCTGATTAGTTTTTGGAACAATTCGGTCGAGGGGGTTTGTTGTTTTGCCCCTATCAAGGTCATTTCTGTCATGCGTTATATCTCGCGAACCAAACATACGATTTGCTTCATCAAGGTGTCAATCGACACACATATTCAATCAACCCCCTTACCTACGTCATCAATAGACGCTCCCGTAGATGATACGATTAATATTAAGTCATTCCAATTACTGTTATGAGAGGTACATTATTATTATTTAAAGTATTATTATTTTTAACTTCCCAGTATATGGGAAGTTCTTGTAATCGCCTCGAAAATCGAAATTGAAATTTTCATAATTTCTTTACGTTATACGTAAAAAATTAAATAAAAAATAAAAAATCATTCATGTAAAGAGGGTTCATACGAATGATATTAGTTTATATCTTTTATTCTAACAAAATTGTTGTAAATTCAATCAAAGTGTTATAATATTCACATAATTTGAGCAGATTTTTAATAGTTTTATAGTCTTTTAATTGAAAAAACTGCTTAAATTTTGAAAACCAACAAAATTTCAATCAAATTTGCATTTGCGGTATCAACGCTTTGAATGGTAAAATGTTTTGTAGTCAATACTTTGCAAGATCATTTGCTTTAAAAAGCTTTCATCGAATAAAAAATTGTAGTTTTTAGTAGATTCATTCTTTAGTAATCGTAAGATTTCAATAACCATCATCATTTGTAATACATTTCACTTTTTACATGCAATTGAACCTATTTTTGACTGCATATACAAAATTTTCAAGACCAAAAAGGCCCCCACCGATTGATCCGCGTGAATATTCAATCTGTCCTCAACGACCAAAAACCTTACGTAATCAATGGACCCTCCCGTAGACGATTTGATTCATATTAACTCATTCCTGTTACTGCTATGAATACCTCGCATTGTTATTACTTAAAGTAGTATTATTTTCAAAATTATTATTGTGTTTAATGTTGTTGATGTTTATGTAGATATTACTGGGAAGTTGACCGTGTGGACCTCAAGGGTCGCACCTCGCGGCTTGTTTAACATTGTGTTGACTCATAATATTTTTCTAAGTTTTTACCAAGAAATGGAGACGTTTCGATTTAAGAATCTTGAAGGGCCGATTTTCTGAATTTAGTATCTAAGTTACCGTGGAACATTCCATATTTTAAGGATGTATAACCACATAAAACTGACTCCAAAGCTTGGTACAACTTTAGGAATGTGTAGATTGGTCTTTGTGTTTTCTTATTGGACCTCCTTTTCGGATTTAATTGTTAGGTTGCGGCAGGTTTCTATGTAGCGAATATACCAGTATAGTCGATCATTAATCATAACTAAATTATTTTTTTCGTGATCATGATTTAAAATACGTAGCTACTAAATGTCTGCCCTAAATTAAAAAGAGCAGCTTGAAGGTCATTTAGCTTTACTTTACTTTTGTAAAATGACCTTCAAAAGAATCAAGAATAATTGAAGACAGATCGAAACAAATCTTCGACAAAAGTAGGTATTCTGGAACCCTCTTCTTGATTTATGACCGATTGATTCTACTTCATATCTTTAATTAACATGCCCTTAGGTTTTCATTTAGCCAACTGGGCTGGCAATTCACCCTAATCCATTTCTCATCCAATTATTTATAATCAAGAATATCAAGAAGAAAATCACGGTGTTCTAGCAAAGTATGTATACGCGCATCCTGCAACAGAATGTTATTTATGGCCCATACAATATTATTTACTCCCG
Source organism: Oxycera nigricornis (assembly GCA_963942545.1). Classification (NCBI taxonomy): domain Eukaryota; kingdom Metazoa; phylum Arthropoda; class Insecta; order Diptera; family Stratiomyidae; genus Oxycera; species Oxycera nigricornis. The sequence goes on along the minus strand of OZ012659.1, from coordinate 110,143,001 downwards.
TGCACAAAACCCATTTATTCTCAAACTCGTAGACACGTTTCTTCGTGATAAATATCCACCTGATTCTTATCGTCCTTCAATTTCAGCCACATAAATCAATAAGCCTATGAATATTAACAATCAATAAAGAAATAACCAGACTACGTACCCGTACACGGCTTTAACATATTCCGAGTCACTGTTACTTTGTGCATAGATATTTCGACCCATCGCAGTTTCTGTGAAAGATAAAACCAAGACTTGGTGTAAATATGTAAGAAAGTGATACGATTTTAAAACAGTTGCTCTTTTCATAGTCAAGTTCATCTCAAACTGTCTGAATAAAGAAAAGCGACAAAAGACAATATAACCTTCACTGAAGTCTATCCAAAGGCAACAAAAACCAATTAGTCGCTCGGCAAATATATGCGTAAGAAGCAAGAAAAAAGATAAATGAAAATGGTAACATGCATGAAAATAAGATCTTACTCGTATGAGTATACCGTGTAATATTTATGACGGGCTGTAGAAACTTTTATTCGGAAATGGCGTGATCATAATTTGTTTGAGAAGGTGGCGCGAAAAATGTGCTTGCCAAATGACCGGGAAATATCATCAAATTTTGAATCATTTCGTGGTTAAGATTAGCTTTGATTGGCCCAAGACCTACCACACACAATGTCCAAGGTGCATAGAGTCACGTATGGGAACACGTTGAACGAATCGCTGTCGATCTCAGCTTCCAGCTTTTTCGCCAAAATAACGCTTTGCTCGTTGAACACATCAATAAAATCGTCCAAAATTTTGAAGTGGAAGGCTGGTGTTAAAATCTGTTTTGCAGTTTGGAAGACTTTGTTAGATTTGACAATGAGGCCGGTGAATTGAGTTGCTTACCTTTCTTCGTGAATGCCATTTCCGTCCCCAACTGGTAAGCAAACCAGTGCCCAGCCATGGTTGTAGGAAGTCGTAATCCTGACTTTTGTCTATGTATTTTGCACTATTCAAAATCGGCTGTAATAGGAATTAAATGATATAAATTTTATTGCTTATCTTCCAAGGCGCAAATTAAAATTTGCACTTGGGCGGTTTTATTGTTTATTTCTTGGAATTTACTGCCAAAGTTTCTTTCTTCTTTGTTCGCCCAATTTCACTTTGCTGTTGATTCGTTAGAGTTTAAGTTGAAAAATGAATAATTAGATTTAATAAATGTTCGAACAAGCATGGTTTGGGACCTATAGTTTGAGAAGACATGCATGGTTTCCTAATATTTTGACGCTTAACATAGTTAGGTTTAACTTGGTGTACTAATTAGAGCCTACATCCATAGAAACGAAATGAGACGAAGAATGAATGGTTTTTCAAATAAGTAAGTTTTTTCGGCCTTTTGAGAGGACTTTCGTGCGAAATTTGCACACGCAACTCAATAGCAATATCGCTTTACACTCATACTTGCTTGTTTATGAAAATCACTTTGAAAAAGTAATTTTTTATAACAAAACGTGACAAAAACTTTGCAATTTTTTCTGTAATGTTTACGTTAAATTTTTCAATATGTGTTGGTTAAAAGTTCAGACCTTGGGTGTTGAAAACTAAATACTATTAACTCATATTTTCCAGATGATTATTGAGATGGTGGAATACTTCACCAACGAATAATTGGCACCATAAATACCCCACTATTAAGCTATCTTTTACTAATATTTTTTATTAAAAAATATTATTTTGTAAGCTTAATTGAGTAACGAGATGCAACGTAAAAAAATTTGTTCTCCAGCAAATAAAATTATAAAAGTTGTCTTTTTTCAGCGCCTTCATGTATTTCTCCTTGAATCAATTTCTGAAGAGCTGATGAAGTTCTTCCATCGTTTAGGCGACTTATCCATAATGAACAGATTAAAAAACTAGTTCGGCAATATGTTTTAAAATACGCAAATTATGCAGTGTTTGAGTTTTAAATTTTTCGTTTGGTTTCTTTGTTGAAAAACCGGTCACATAAGATTAGAAGCTTAGAAGAAGATAACTTTTAATATCACATGCTGGTTACTCTATCTGCTGAATATTATTTAAAAAATAATTATAATATGTTAGTCTTCCATCCAAAAGAAGCTACTAACGACTTACACAGCTTTCATTGGCTATATGAAAATTAGTCATATAATACCATATTCTTTCACCATTAATTTAATAATTTACACAAATTTTGACAATACCTCAACAGTTTCAGGATCCGATAAAAATACATAAGGACCTCCAAGCCACGCTCGGTTAATGCCATAGCGATAACCCCAGAGTTTCGCCATTCCAGTCATACGCATAAATAATTCTGTGTTAGGACATTAAAAAAGAAATGTAATTACAATCTTTTGTATGTACACTTAATTATAAATATTTTTTTTAAATAAATGTACAAGAATATTTACAATCATTCATTCATTAGTTCGTTTGCATATTCAATGTGATGTATTCAAAAATCTAAATATTTTATGGACGCTTTTGAGTTTATTTTGGTCGTAGGATTCCGAAAATTCCTTTGTTGTCATTTTAATTGGTGATTAAGTAAATAGATATTAATATTTCTAATGGTAGAAGCTGCGATGATGTATTTTTATTGGATAGCGCTTAAATTTTTTTGAGATTTTCAAATATTTTCCGCATTAATAAGTACATCAGTTTTCATATCCTTGTGTAGCTGTGTTAATAAGCACATTCTATAAGATTTAAGACTTCGTTTCCGTGAATGTTAACTAATATTTATTTGTAAATCAAAACGTATTCAAGCACTGTTCTATTGAACTAACCACTCCTGGTCTCGTAAATGGGTGAAATCGCAGACAAACATGCAGGGATAATAATTAATCACCGGAAAAAATTGTAGCAGCCTCATAACATCAACAATAAAAGTAGCGAGCATATTAAATAATTAGCAAAAAAAAAGATTGGCGAGTTGAAACAACATTCTTTGTATGCACCGTAGCTACAATCATATTACTCTGCATGGGCGCATACCTAAAAGAAATTGTTCACCTGTCTTTGCGGGCCGTTGTCTTTTTTTCCTGCTAAATCAAAAACAATTCTCACGATGTTTATCCGACGACGAAATCGTTAGTCACAATTTAAATGATTGCCTAGTTAAAATGTAGACAAACTTATGTGGAATTGGATGCATATGTATGAGTAGGCATGCAAAGGAAGGGTCCAGTTTCAAGATACTTAACTATTTGTTTACTTTCACCTTTCGCGTAAGGTGAAGGTCCATTGAAAAGAAAAGTACTTTGCTAATTTTGGTGATATGTGGAGCGTTCTCGAGTAGAAGGAAGTTTTCATGAAACTTGAAAAATCGAGTGTGGAGGTTTGTTGATTTAAGTATGCATTTTAGTTTATTTAATTGAATTAAAATTGATTTTGCTCGTCTAATGAGTCGAATTTACGATTGTTTCTTCCATTTTCCAAAGCAATAAATTCAAATTGTTGTTAGATTTTTACATTTTCCTAAAGAAATCGTAAGTTTAACAGTAAGTTAAGAAATGATTCTAAAAGCTTAGAAGATACATTCCGATATGCAGCAAATGACAAAATATTTTTGATAAATATTGTTCAGCCAATTTAAAAAAAACAAATATTTTCAGTTAAAAGACACCAGCTAATTTGTAGTAGAAATTATCTGCATTTGAAACACACCAGCTAGTACAGTACAGCTAGAATTCCTTATATTAAAAACTTGACTACTTAATGTTAAGATTTATTCGTCTGTTTAGAAAAGAGCAAAATAAGTTGCGAGAAATTTATAAACCTTATAGATGTATAGAGTAGTTCCTACATTTTAAATGGAAATTTTTGCTGCAGGATCAAATCTTCCAATCACAAATCACTACGAAAAACGTTTTTACGAATAAAGTATGAACAATATTAATTTTCTACCCGTAGCAACTTTTTCATAAATGTCGGTTTATGTAGGCAATTTTTAACTGTCTGTTGCTACAGCTCGAACTAACAACTACACAAAAGAAGAATCAGCACATACTGGTAGAAATTTTGAGTACGTTGAGATCTACACAAAATCATCCATAAAAATACAGTATTTATTGGGGGTTACACCTATGGAAAGTCTCGAAACTATGAAACTTTGGAACTTTTTGACGAAGGATATTAAAGTAATTTTAAAATCGAATTGAACTTTTTCATTGATGTGTCTTCAATGAAGACGTTCAATTTGATTAGTACAAGTACAGATATTTAAAAACATATATTTTCTTTATTTTCCAAAACAATCTCTGCAAATTTTCAACAAGCAACACACACATACATCTATTAGATAGTCTCCATGGGTTGCAGTAAAATTCATTTCCCGATAACCATAGGTCAAAATAAATAAAAACCTTCATTATCAACAAATTAGGTAGATACGTATAGACTATAAAAAGTGTTTTTTTTAGAAAATGGCAAGATTTTGAAGAAAAATTTACTAGCTAACGATTTGACTTTTTTTAATGAAGAAAAACTTACGGTTTTCGAAAGAATTGAATGTTAAATGTTTACATACTAACAAATAATAAATGGATGCTACTTGGAAAGATAATTTTGTTTTTAATATACCCTCAATACTTCGAATCGATTGACCAATAATTATTTGAGTTCTGCTGCTAACTGACTTGAAAAAGTAATTTTGAATAAAGCTGGTGTGAATTTTTAAGTAAGGATATTGTTCAGACAAGTCGTTCGATTAACTATCTTACGCGACTACATATTTTTTTAAACTGATACCAGGACCAGTTGCATGTAACTTGAATACTAAAGTACGTTTCATACCAAAAAGAACAAGCCGCGAAGTGCGACCCTTGAGTCAACTTCCCAGTAATATCTAGATAAACATTAAAAATATTAAACACAATAATAATTTTGAAAATAGTACTACTTTAAATAATAATAATGATAGGTATTCATAGCAGTAACAGAAATGAGTTAATATTAATCATATCATCTACGGGAGTATCCATTGATAACGTAAGGTTTTTGGTGGATGCGGGTAGATTGATCTTTGATTGAATTTACAACAATTTATTTAGAATAAAAGATATAAGGTAATATAATTCGTATGAACTCTCTTTACATGGTAACTTTGAAAGATTTTTTATTATTAATTTAGTTTTTTTTTATCATGGAAAAAAGTTTTGCCGGTTTCTCTTCAAAAAATGATAGGAATGTATAAATTTTATAAACATTTATTACTGTGTTGTGCAAATCAGGTTAAAAAAATATTTTTTATGAAAAAACCCCTAAGTTTCCGCATTTTCTTCTATTAAATTAAAAAACCCGCTGCAACGGATTTCTATAATGTTAAAATAATCAAAAAGATGTTAAAACACGTCGATTGACCCCTTAATGATGCAAATATTATATCTGGTTCGTGAGATATAGTGAATGGAAGAAATGATCTTGAAGATCATGATGACTGTTAATGATTTTTTATTTTTTATTTAATGTTTCTTGTCATCATGAGAAAAAGTTTTGATGAGGGTTTTTCAAGCATTGCTTGAAGTATATAAATTTTATAAAAAGTAAATACTGTCTTTCGTAAATCAGGTTAAACATTTATTGTTTATTTAAAAAAAACTAATTTTTTGCACTTTTTTTCTTAAATTAAAAAACGGCTCCAACGATTTTTTTCAAAATTTGATAGTCGATTGACATCTTAACCATGTAAATTCTATTTTTGGTTGGCGAGATATAACGCATGACAGAAATGACCTTGAAGATCATGAAGCCTGTTAATGATTTTTTATTTCATTTTTTACGTAATCATGAGAAAAAGTTTTGATGTTGTTTTTACGAACATTGCTTGAAGTATATAAATTTTATAAAAATTGAATACTGTCTTCCGTAAATCAGGTTAAAAAGTTATTAACAATGCTTTTACCCGGGAAAAATTGCAGAAAAATGTATACGGATTGCATATTGATGTTGGCAGTCAAAAACATCTCCATTATGCTCCAAACTGCTTAAATACACATTTTCAGTAATTTGTAACTGCATCAGAACTTGACATTTATGTAAATGATGCACCTGCAATAGAACTCAGGGAGATGTGGTTTGAAGCGGAGTTATTAGAATAAGTTTAGAAACAAGTCAGTCGATAAGCAGTAGTGGTAAGGACAATTGCCATAATATAAATTTATAAAATAAAACAAGGTAGAATGGTTCTTTTGTATTGGGGCAATCAATCGTACCTTCTCTCTTGGGCACAATTAACTGTTACATAAAAATATAAAAAAACATGCCGCATTCATAAAATCAACAAACTTTTCTGAAATCACGATTTGAATGTCTGCTAACAAAAAATAATAATTTATCTATTCAAAGCTACTTACTCTTTTCGAACACATTAAATATGCACATTCATTGGGCATTGGTAGAAAAAAATATTAAAACTATTTGTCTTATTCTGGAATGGACCAAGCTATTTGGCTTGCTCTGGAATGAACAAGACAACCCTGTGACGTCTTTATAAATTGTTAAGAGAACTACCGCTGTTCATTTTTCAAGGTTACGAAAATCCTAAACTTTTACGATAGAATCTTCAAAGAAATTTGATCATAGCAATTTTACACAAAAGTGTAGTGCCTACTAACCAAGTGAACATTTTTTTTCAAAAAGAAACAATACTGAACTCTACAAAAAAGCTGCTTATGTTTTCTACGCATCACAATTAGAAGTTTACTGTTGAACATTTGAATACTCGCCTGACAACCCGCAATCTTTAAAATGTGGTTGATTTTATCTATAATCATATTGAGATTAGACTGAGATGTTGATTTGAAAGTTTGTATTGTTCTGAAAAATTCCATTTTGCGAATTTCAATTCTAATAGTCTTGATTATGCTCGTTTTTATTGTTCGGAAGGTTAGATTCAGCCCTGCAGAGTAAATATTTACATATTTTCAAGATACAGTTGAATTTGAACATAGAGCTAGTTTTCGATTGATTTGGCTACTCAAATGTTCTATGTAAGATTAATGATTTCTTATTCATGGTATAGCGATAGTGGTTCTAGTTTTCAGTTTATATGTGTTTTGTAATCAATTTTCAATGCCAAATTTGTGATGAAACTCAATCTTAAATGTTAGATCAAAACTCTTCAGAATCAATACTAGCTATTTTTGATTGACTTCTAACTTCTCAAGTCTACGTATTTTCTTCAGATAATCTTAAAAAGTCAATAACTCTACCGACCAGCCTTCACGGATCCAACTAATAATAATATGCTAATATGTTAAAGGGACTAAAATTCTTTTAATGAAGTTAAACAATTTAGCAAAGGCAGTTTAATTGAAGAATGTGAATACTATTGTCATATGTATGTATGTATGTGCCCTGTAGCATTGATTGACCATGGTTTCCAGCAGATAACCACGGCGGGCTGTTTTTGATCTTTTGGTTTCTTTTTGGACATTACCAAAAAAATGAAACTCGACAATTTCATCTGCTAACATTGAGTAATTTTGACCTTAGACCACATATCGCGATGCCCCAATTCATATGTTGGCGGGTGAACGATCGAAGATATACATCAAAGATTCAGTTTCAATTTACACATTTTCTTTCGTCCAGATAGATACTTATACATAAGTCCATTTGAGATGATCCCACCAACTATCTTTTTCGATAGATGCACGCATCCATACTTGCTTACATTTAATTTTCTGATCTAGAAACGCAGATTTGCGTGAATACAATGTGTGGGTAAAAGTTTTGTGAGGCATTTTCATATCATATTAAAAATTTGCGAATGTTGGTTATATCCTACTACTACTTTACTAATATTGTAATCAAATGTTTCGCCTAATTATTCAAGCTGCGGAATGTATTAATTAGCAACTTATAAAACCATTCGTCGATTTTTAACACCGTGAATCAACATTATGCCTGTCTTTCGCGGAAACTCAGCCATCATGCAATGCCAATTTATTAAATTATTTGAGTAAATCAATGGCATGGCCACTAACAAAAGTGTTGGCAAAAACACCTTGGGATTTGTTTTCAATCCATTTCACGCAGTTTTTCAGTGAAAAATAAGATTTTTTTCGCTTCCGTTCGAATAATTTGCAATTAATTGGCATACATTGTATGTTAATACTTCGTTTTTGTTTTGCTCCGATACTCACAATACGCCGAATATTGCGGGTGGAATAATATTACTGTTTTATGGTGATACTCGTACATATGAGTGTTCAAGCTTCTTTAGTGCAGGTGTTTTGTTAAAATATTATCAAGTACTTGCGACTGTTGTATTGTGATTATTTTCATAGTAACAATGCAATGTAAAAGATGTATTATTGGAACTGTTGACGACGATAGTTAGCGTTTGCAAATGTCAAATGCGACGAACTATTGAAGTGAAGATTTAAGCTGGCGAAAGTTAAACGTACCGGAATCTTTAAAAATTGACCAAAGTATTTGATAATTCCAAACATTTTGCGGTGACTTTGACAAAAACGGAATAATTTATAATATGTTAGTTATGTCTTTTTATTCGGGCAGCTGATTTATTTGTTCAAACCGAAAATAATAAGAATGGTTTGAAGACGACCACATTCAAAATCGTCCATGGCCATCTGGATCTACTGAAAAATGTTACAAATATTAATTCATGTTCTGTTTAGCAGTGGCGGCTCTACCTTTGGGGCTAGTGGGGCTCAGCCCCACCACTTATTGATGAGCCTATATTAGTGCAAATGTAATAAAATATCATTATAGATTTCAATATAGTTTTCATCATTTCATTTCATTTCAAAATACAGTGTAGCATTTTCGCCCATGCTCTAGTTTATTGTCACATAGTCTTCTTGCCACACACTGTAGAACAATTTGTTTTTCTCTTCGACTCGCTTCGTTGTGCCTGCACCGAGTAAAAGCTTAGAGTATAATTCAAACTTATTTTCCGTTTGACAATTTTCCACCTTTACTATGAGGAAAGGGCTACATGGATTTTGCCCCGATTAAGAGTATTTCGGTTTGAATGACTGCGTGAATTCTATGCTGAAGCGGCAGGAGGGTGCGTGTTTGAGATACATGCGTATACATCGTGGACGGGCTAATCATATGCAGCCCGTTCAGTGCTTCGACAATGTTTAGTCTTGGCATGGTATGGAAAATACTTTTGAGCAGGCATGAGCAACATTTTTTTACGCCGGGCCGAAGGGGGTGAAGGTGATGACTGTTAATGCAAAAGTAGTCTCATCAGTGTAGTGCATGGTATTAGTACTTAGTGTGCCTTCGTAGTGTTTGGTTTGTTTAAAAGTTTTGTAGTGCTTAAAGTTTGTTTCAGAAAAGGGTTCTTCAGGTTATGGTATTTATGATTTTGATTAAATAAATAATTAACAAGATTTTCCTTGCATGTGTTAAAACTTGCTAGAAGTTTGAATTTCAATTTTAGTAAAAAAAATTCGGTATTTTCAAAATATGAATTTGGTAGAAAATGTAATTAATATTAATATTACGCTATTTGAACGAAATGTTTCAAAATATGTCTTCCATTGTTCAGCTTTACAGTTTTTTTGACGATAATAACCTTTGTTCGTCTTCCAAAAAAACAAGTAAGTTAATAGAAATAGTTTTAACAGCGCCGGTTACTACTGCAGAGGCGGAAAGATGCTTCAATACCCTAAAAAATATCAAAAGATCCAAATCGAGCACCATGGACCAAAGTCGTCTCAATTAGCTTACAGTACTCTATGTTTGTAATAAATTCATTAAAAAAATACTAAAAATGAATGAAAGGGTGACTTACTTGCTCTACGAAAAAATCGACGTGCTGAATATTTATACAAACAAAACGTTTAGATAAAAGAAATTGCTTTTGTTGTTGATTGAAGAACTATATACAATGTAAAACTGTTTTTGCTGAATTTATTTATTGATGGTTTTTGCTCTTGTTATTCTTATTTTTGTTGAATTTATTTTAGTAGAGAAATTATTTATTTTGAAAAGTGCGATAGGCCTAAAAGTTGTTTCGTTGGAAGAATTCAAATGTTTTTAAAAAAAAAATTTATTCAGAGTGCACTGAACTTTTATTAAAGCTTTAAATGTTATTCAAAACACGATAATAGGAATATATCTTTGATTGCCAGCGAATCGACTTTTAGGAAAACCGATCACTTAAAATCGCTTAACGCTCCAGATGTGGTACCTCTTGGATGGAGTGGAAACTCACATAAGAACCTATATTGGTGATAGAAAAATTCGTACCAGTAGCCCCACCATACTTAACTCCCACGAGCCGCCACTGCTGTTTAGTAATGGTTTTTACAGTTTCAATCCATTACTAAACAGAATAGTTTCTTCAAATCTGTAAGTTTTCCCTTAATGCGGATAAATCAAAGAAAAAATGGTATTTTAAATGGGCGTTCGCTTATAAACACGTATCGGAATGGAAGCCGTTTGTCTCAAGTAAAAGCTGTAATATTAAAATCAGGAAACTTCAAGCTAATATTACCAATCTGCAAAACCAAAGTTTGGAATATAAAATTGGCTTCGATAAGCTTATTTCACCATTAGTAGGTAATTATGATATTTAGAGTGGTGGATTAACGTTTTCCAGGGATATTTGAAGATTCACATCTTCCTCCGAGAAGAAAAAATGCACCTTTTGACTAAAATTCAAATTTCAATCCTTGTTATTCTCACAGACAATAGTTAACTCATGTGTTGTCTCAGCTACAGAAAGCCTTGCAATTTAATTACTTGAATTAATGGTGAGCTAAGTTCAAGATCAGATAGCTAAATGTGAAGGTGTACTCTTTGAGTGTTTCAGAGGCTTAGAGGATTTCTCACAAATAAGATATTCCTAACATTTCACCGAACAAAGCATTTAGTGGTAATGAAATTGAATTATATTGATTAACGAAAGACATAATTTGAAGCCAATTAGTCAGAAAACGGAAACGTTTTGCATTGACATTAGCGAAAACTTAACCTCGTAAAACAAAATATCAATTGCCATATGAAAATCAGTTGGCGAATATTATTTAATGAATTTCAATTAGAAATCACTAATCGATTTAATTTGACAAACAATTGGTATCACCATGCTAATAGCAACACCCACCTGAGTCATTACCATTAACTAAAATATATGTTTATGCTTAATTCATTTTTGGTAAGTGGTAAAGGTTGAAGGAAACCAAATTAAGATGGGAAGTTTTCCAGACACAAGTATTTCAAGGGTACATATGTACATACACATATCACACTACCGTGTGTGCTTAATTGAAAGGGTCATTTCGCATGAATGTCAATAGCAAAGATTGTGGGCTTCCTAGATAGATTTTTTTGTATGGATAGGTCAATATATCTAAGCAACAACGCTTTCCAATGAATCTATTCACCTTGAATGGATCGAGAGCCCTTGAAACTCTTCGTTGAAACAGCATACCTAGATAGCATGCACTGTTACCTAAATTCAAAGCAATTCCATCGTGCATTTGACTTTGATGATGGTAGCCTTGGCACTCATAGCTATAGCGATTTTTGAAGAAAGAGTTCTGCCTCGGAAAATTGTTGATTGTTGCCAATCTAATGTACCTAATCTTCAGCGAGTGATTATGGTAAAAACCAAATTATGTGGATTGTCACCTGCAAGGTATGTAATTATTTGAATTATTTGGTTGTATAACGATTAAGCTGACTATATATAATATGTCGGAAATGTATGTACCAACGAGCATGTCAGTATGAAGGAAAGTAAATATTACTTTCCTGTGTTGCACCTAACAAGCAATTTTGCTGTTCGTTTTATAATTGAAGTAATTTCGGAAGAAAACTTCACGCTACAAAGTGTTCGTAATTATTCTTCAGTTTTTTTTTACTTTTTTGTCCATTTTTTTTGTTTGCTACTAGCAATCTTCGGTTTGTTTGCCTTGACAAGAATTCATTGAAATGCTGAAAACTAAAACGGAAATAATTTTCCGAAACTTGAATATGCTTTAACTTTTAAAAAAGTATATCCGCTCTTATGAGAGTTTTCGTTCGTGTGTCATGAAATATGTACCTATGAAAAATTAACCCAGATATTTTGAGGAACTTATCATTTGTACTTTCACTGCAGCCAGTTGATACTAAAGTTGTGTTAAAATATTGCATAATTCACAACGAATACAAAAAAATACTAAATGACGATATTGCCAAGCAATTCTTTGGAAATTGAATTGAAATTTTTGAACAGTATTTGTGATATTAACAAAAACGAAAGCGTCGCTTCCATTTTCTAAAATTTTCAATCATTTACTTTTCTGTTTTTAACTCCCCAGTATATGGGAAGTTCTTGTAATCGCTTTGAAAATCGAAATTGAAATTTTCTACATATCTTCACGTTTTGAGGTCTTTGGAGTATATTTAAATCGTTTTTAGAAGTATGTGTGTGAGTATGTACGTACGTACGTGCGTTCGTGGACAATTTTTTCTACGAGCATAACTCACGTAAACAAAATAGTATTGACTTTGTTAAGCTGTCAATCGAAGCGCCATTGCAATTTGAAGAACCGATTAAATTTTGGGGAAACTTCAGTCTAGGGGGTTTGCTGTTTTGACCCCTTGAAGGTCATTTTTGTCATGCGCTATATCTCACGAACCAAACATAGGATTTGCATCGTTAAGGTGTCAATCGACGCGTATTAAAATTGGTTGGATTCTATCAGATTTTTTACAAAAAATATTGGAGGCATTTTTAAATTTATTAAAAATAAGTGAAAAAAATTAATGTTTTCTTCATAAACAATAAATTTTTAGCTTGACTTGCAAAACGCAGTGATCAAAATTTATAAAATTTATATACTCCAAACAGTTCTTGTAAAAAAGTTAGCAAAACTTTCTTTCAAGATAAAAAAATGCATCAGATGGGGTAAATATTTTTGAAAATTCAGCAGTGTCTAGCTACTATTCGCTAGTTTATCGATCATATACCTACACATACCTAAACTACGAAATCAAATAAATTTTTTATCTAAACCCGCTCTTTCGGGTAAAAACACCCAGTAAATAGACAAATAAACTATTTCTAAACATTTTTGGTTTAGAAATATTTTATGAAGCATTACACTTTAATCGTAAAATTTTTCTAGATAGAATTGTTAATGTTTATGTCCATGTACAAAATTAAAACCTAGTAAAAAAGATGAATTTTGCTAATTGATTTATATTGGATTATCACGATTGGTTGCTACGCATGAACTGTCTATAAGTTAAGAATATATGAGCTTTTTTGGTTTGTTAAACAAAAATACTAACATGGGTTGACGAGGAATGCTAATTATATAATGGATAAGATTGAACAAAATAAAGCTATGTGAAGATTTCAAAAATTAGCATCAAAAGCTGCGACAAAATAAAAACAAAACCATTTAGTTTTGACTAAACGAACGTTCGATTTGATCGAGTTCAATCCGGGAGCAATCTAGTATGTTGTAGAATAGAAAGCAAAAAATTGTTTTTTTTTCTATTCTACTCCATATTCATGTAATCGGCATCTAACCGATTGCATCATCCAAAATTCGAAAGTGTTTTTTTTGGCCTTGCTTTTAGCAAACAAACTAATATGATAAAGCATTGAAGGATGCTAATATAATTAACAAAGCTATTGACAGTTCTAGTGTTTTTTTTTTTCAAACCAATTATTAGAATATTTGAAATATTAATTAATTTATTTCGAAAAAGTTTTTGTTAATTTCGAGTATGTCATGTTTTGCTAATTATCTTAATGAAAATAATGCGCATTTAGCTATTTTTGAAAACTGATGTGGAAAAAATGGAAACAAAATTAAATTGCTTTAAAACATAGTAAATTATATTACTAATGAGGAAATTTTTTGCAAAGGTTTTCTTTTACATTCTACAGTATCAAATTGGACTATAAAGTGTGATTAGCGCTGTCAGATCTGATTAACATAAAATTGGGATTGGTTTTTCAAAAGATCAGTAAAAACAACTGAAAATTGAGCTGCGAAAAAAAATATAAAATCAATACAGGTATCGTCCGCGCTTATGTCAAAAGCTGTCTAAGAAAAAAAATCGACAACGGAAAATTTATTTTAATGCTTTAACTGTAATGTAGGTTTAAAACTTTTTGACGGTGGTAATTGCTGCCCTTTTAAATCAATTAAATTGTCAAGAATAGATCTAATCAATTTTTCTTATGAAAGAAAGGTCCTTTTTTGATATTCGATTTTTTACTTGGTCAGCTTCTTCAATGAGCCAACGAAATATTTGTCAAACATCAAAATACATATAGTAATACTCAAAGGCAATTTATCTTAGTAAGCAAACTAGAACTATGTTAATTACTAGTTAATCATTGATTGACGAACAAAATTTTAAAATGTAGTTGAAGATTAATCATCTTTTAACAATAACTAATCTTAATTTTAGAATTCAATGGAAAAATTTGTTTCCTTGTATATTTAAGGAAAATCCGTCTTTTCTAATTTGCTTAGCATTTACACCTAATAGTCTAACAATTTAAAAAAAAAACAAATAACAAATAAGTTAATTTATTGTTTTCTTTGTTGATTTACAGTATTTTGTTTAAATTCTTATCTATGTAATAAGCACATGTTTTCACAGCATTCAAATGGTATTTACATGTTAGAGCGTGGCTGCGAACATCATTTTTTGTTAAGTTAAAGTTTATTTTATTTTAATTTCCGGATTTACGTATTAAAACTTTGAGAATTTTTTTAAATGGAAGTAGAATTGGTGATCAGTTTGGAAATAATTAATGAATATGATTTGGGAAAATTCGGGAAATGAGGGGATTCTAAAATATTCGTCATTTCTAGAAAGATTTGTCTTTATTTTGAGTATCCGTTTTAGTATGTTCCTTTGGGGTAAACTTTATGCCTTAAAAGTGTATCCATCTAAATGTACAAATTGATGTTGCATTAGAGAATAATATGATAACATTTAGCATTTAGTACGACTTGTTTCTAATAAGCTCAATAACTTGCCTCACTATTGCATATATTTCAAGATAATTCGGAAAAAATTGACAATTTAAGCAGCTCCTTTTTATTTAATACTAGCTGCACCCACAATTCCATTAAATAGGATTTTAGTTTTTGTGGTTGGTGGTTGAGAAAGATCTGATATTTTTTAGGTATCAAAACCGAAAAATCAACAGTGTTAACTGAAAAAAAGTTGCACAAAACTTATGAAATGGGAAGCCATTCATGCATCATTTCTCATCGCTTAATGAAAGCACTAATTCGCTATCAAACATAAACTGAATTCTCATCATTGTCGTTCCGCTTACATATCCCCGGCTATCCAAGTTGAAAATAATCATTTTGTGTCAATTGACGACAGATGTCACCGCTGGTGACTTTCTCCCACTGCGCTTAGTTTTGCTTGCGAGGCTCAATTCCGCTTTATTGGTCATATTATCGCCTGTATCTAGGCATTGCATTTATCGAAGTATGAATCTTCTTATCTTTATCACAATAATGACATTCGCGGCAAGTTTTCATCAGCTTGAAAAAAATCTTAAAAAACTATTAAATAAAATATTTACCTTAGAAATAAAACCATAGATACTCTACGAACCGAAAGTTTAGATCTTAATCTTTCATAAATATTCATTCGATCCAAAGAATTCAAATTACAATACAAAATTCTTCCTTCGTAGCAACAAATCGCAAAAAAAATCTAACGTTTAATGGTTTTCTAATGATCACAAAAGAATGCACGGTTAATAATAATGTGACCTTTTAGAATTTAAGTCAAAGCGGATGCAGACAAACATAAAAACATATCGAAATTTGCTTAGAACCAAGATTGCAAAGAACTATGCAAAATTTTGAAGATCAATGGTATTAAACATTTCGTGTTTTCATACTGCAAAATGTCCAATGTTCCTCATCTGCGAAAGTGATACACGTGCGTGCTTTGGTAAGAGTTCAAATATTTGCCTAAATATTTTTTCTATTCTAAGACCAAAAATTTAAATGAAAATTAAATAAAATAATTAGAATTGAATTTATGCCCTAAACAAGTTTTTCTTGCTTATCTAATCTGATATGAACTACAGCCTGTTAAAGATGTACGAATTTGCTTTTGAAATTTCCGCTTAGCAATATTCGAAAATAAATCTGAATTCAATTTGGATCCCATGTTGATCGCATAATCTGACCTACCATTATGTTTTCAATTATTGATGGATATTAATTATTTTTTGACTAAGACAGGTTTTATGCACATTTATCTATAGAGTTTGTATCTCGCTTGAATATTCACGAAGATATGAAAAGTAAACTATCAGATTTATATGCAAATAATAAGAACTTGGTGGAAACTTGCAAAAGTAGAATAAAATGTGTTGATTTGTTGAGAAGTTTTAATATATAGACTATAGTTTTTCTAGACAGATCAATATCAATATTCTGATTCGCAACATCACATAAATATGTAGTCTGAGTAAA
Source organism: Oxycera nigricornis (assembly GCA_963942545.1). Lineage (NCBI taxonomy): Eukaryota > Metazoa > Arthropoda > Insecta > Diptera > Stratiomyidae > Oxycera > Oxycera nigricornis. Next base: position 110,126,559 of record OZ012659.1, on the reverse strand, counting down.
TTAAGTCGTGTCTGTTTTTTATCTTTATGTACAGAACCTAAAGGGTTAATCAGCCCTCAAACCGAAACTGTTTATTTACCACGTATCAAAACGATATGCTGCTTACCTATACAAACGAAATGTTCATTGTGCAAAATATTTTTTAGCGACAACAGTCTTTTGAACAATAGGCACGATGGTTATTTTTGAGGTATCTCATGTGTATTCCGGACACAATTGATCCCTTCCTTAGTGTTTGGTACTGTTTGGATCAAACACTGGGGGAATGCCGTGCGAGTTTTGACGAGCGGAGCGAATAGCGGGCGAACCTTACTAGTATAAAGAATATAAAACCTGTTTTCTTTCATAATCAACAAAACTATGGTAACACTAAAAAAATTTATGGTTATGCCGTAAATAAGACAATTGCCTTAAATAATTAGTTAGGTTAATTTCTTACACATCATTTAACTGAATTTTTTTAACCAAATTGAAGATGTTAAAAATCTTTCGCTGTTAAAAACCTGATAACTATAAAATAATATTGTTTTGTTTAATAGGCGATGTGTTGAGTCTTGATGGCATTTTTTTCAACGTTGAGCAGTAGAAATATTCAAAAGATAGCGATTAACTTTTGTTTCTTGGCATGTTGGAAAAATGTACACAAATGTGCAAGGACAAAACAGTGGAAAAGAGTTTTCCAGGGCTGCGATTTTTACCGTTGAAAAGGAGAGATTTGTGTAGAAAAGTCAATTGAATGAAAACAAGGATAATTCATTTTTTTAGTTTCTAGCCGTTGTAAGGTCAATATTAATGTTCGACAAAAAAGAATTAAACAACTAGACAAATGGGGTTTGAAATCGAATTAAATTTTGGATAAAGGTCTTTTTATATTTTTTTTATAATGTTCAAGCGAAAAAAATTTGTCTATAAAAAACTTAAAAGAGGAAATCTTTGCTAAAAGGGAAACTATGAAAGAAAAGATAGTAATAATAATTCTAATTAGTTTAAATTTAAACCATCACCGAGAATATAAATTTTTGATAATAAGAAACTTTTTATGTTTTTTTCTGCCAAACTGTGTGATTTTTTTTGGAAAAATTTCGGTGGATAGTTTTATTAAGGTTAAACTTATGACACTAGTTAATTTTTTTCGAAGATTAAGATTCATAATACATATGTGCGGTGCGAAATTTAAAAAAATACTTTGGATAATGCTTTTCAAAAGTGAATACATAATTGTTTCTTTATAAATTATTCCACAAATTTGAAGAATTTTGACCCATCGATTTTTTGAAAATTTGCCTTTAAGAATTCGTCACTAAATTTGCTCAAGGAAAAGTTAGACGAAAATTGTTCTTGTAAGAATTTAACAACGTGACAGATTTCGGAATTATTTTTAGAAAATATTCCTGTTTTTTGATAGTAGCCGAATATTGAAAATTGTTTACAACGCATTTAGTCTAAGGAATGGTTGTACACAATTACTTATCCAGAAATTTTTTCACACTTACATTACGGACAGGCTTAATGGAATGTTAATTGAAAACAAAATTAATTTAGTCTTTCGAAAATACTTCATTGAAATAAGAGAAAATGTTCAAATTTTCGTTTAATCCACGATTTGTTTTGCAAATTTGAGTAAATAACTAATTGCTCTTTAAACACGTATGCATAGTTACATCTGAGTTAAAGATACGGCAAAGGAATCTTTTCTGTAATTTTTGTATAATCTTTTGTTTTATTGTTATTCCGTGTGAAATTATAAGATTAAATCATTATTAAAAGCGGATCTAGTTTTATTTAAACCTAAAATTCCATTATCAGTAAACAAATAGATATTTCAAATAAAATTAACCAAGTTACATGATTCTCTACTTACAAGGAAAAAAATTAATTTTTAAATATTCTTGGTTTTGAAGAGAAATCTGTACAAACAAAAAATTTCAGGGGCCATGCAAATATTAGAGTAATTAAACTTCGTTCAAATTGAAATAGAGAAGAAAATTTAAGCGTCGTCGTCTGCTCGATTTTCGTTCTATAAAAAATTTCATATCAATTGTTTCTTGAAACTAACCACTAACCATTGATTTAGCCGAAAACCGTTTCCCACTGAAATGCCCGATCTTTTTCGCACTTACTTCCTACAAATGTATGCATTTTGTTGTAATTCGGACTTCAAATAACAAATTTGTAGTTTTATAATCATTTTTCCTATATTTTATGTTCTGATGACTCGAATGATGTTCAACAATTGTTACTTTATTCAAATATTGTTATCTAGAATTTTTGCTGTTTCGATACAAAAATTGAGTTTCAACAATAACAACAACTATTATTTATTATTAAATCTCACTTTAAACTTTAAACTGAGTATGCAAATGCACTTCAAAAACGCGTAAAATATAAAATTTCTCAATTCAAACCAACTGATAATCGATACAAATCAAATTAGCACATTCAACGCACTTCAATTACGCACCTCTCACACTTGCATTTTAAACTCTAGCACAAGAAATAATATATGAAAAATCGTTAAACTGAAGCCAAATATTTACCATCGTGATCGACATTCGATTCCAATGTATTTCCAATAATGGGCAATGATAAAGGTCCAGGGATCTTTTCAATCAATTTCACCATTCGCGATCGTCTCCGATTATTGAAAATGATAAAAGCAATGACAGTGGTGAATAGGATTAAAGTGATTGGTGAGAAACTCGCAGCCAGTTTGGCTGACTGTGATAAAAGTTTGCTTTGGGTGATAATCGAACTCATTTTTGTGGATTTAATTTGCGATTGGTTCACGACACTAAAATCATATAATGATTATTAATTGATCACAAGCTTGAGCACTTTGCAGTTATAATCAACTTCAAAATGATTTTTCAAATCACATCAAACACAAATATTAATTTTGAATTTTTTTTCAATTTTATTCTCAAAAAATACTAGCACTGATCCTGCGACCACTTTCAATACTTCATAGGATTTCAAACGCTTGAACTAGATCGCGATTCGTTTGCACGACGATTTTTCGAAAACATCACCGTCCTATCGCCGACCATCGACTAAACACAATTCGCTAACAACATAAATTTTTAAGGGTTTGATTACAACCATAATTTTTTTTTTCGTGGCTTCCAAAACATTAAAACTTTTGTTTTTGTTAACTATTGTCAGCCAGCCACCACGCTGCCTTGGATCGTTCGCATCACGAACACTCGAAGGTTTGCCTGAATACTAGCAAAGGCTCCAGCCGGGCAGAGTATCTTATGGTGGCGTTTTACATCTACAACTAATACATGCCAATAAACACTAATAAGATTTGGCGATTGGCCGCAGCTTCCAGCCGTGGTACAAAAAACCGCCAAAACACCATTGAAAAGGAAACCAAGGCGACGGTTATACACGAAACCGTGAATGGTGGACCGGACATTGAAAAGCTAACGCGCTTTCAGATGAAGCTTTTGGGACAAGATCAGGTGTATCTATCTGTTGTGTCAAAGTAATGGGCAGTAGATACAAGAAAGATGCATCCAAAGCTCTCAAACCGGAGATTCGTTAGATAAGTATCGAACAGCTTATGATACTTCGATATTTCCCTGAAAATACGTTTTTTTATCGTTTCAGACTTGTTTTAATGATGATCTTGAGATGGTGAAGCGCAATTTCACAGAATAATTAGATAATTGGGAATAAATACAACAATTGGAGATGCATAAGATTATTACCCCCATTGGCGCACCAGCCCAAACCATACCTTTAGCTGCCCCGTTCAAATGAACACGTCCTGCAGCTGATGAATCTAAAATTAAATTTGCGCGAATTGAGTCCTTTCAACCTTTGCACCATAGTCAGACTTCGTATTCTTGGTGTCTTTATTTCTGTTTGAGTCAAATATTTAGTATTATTTTCGTTGACTCTCAACCTACCTCCTTGGTAGTTGGCTCAAGATTCATAAACACTTTCTTGACGCGCGGAATTGATCACACCATGTTATTTGAAGCATCGACTTACGCTACTATTTGAGTAATCTTGGATGGTAGTATATCCGGATTCTTGATAGGGATTTTGTTCAACATATACTTATGTAAGTACTATGTTGAAGAGCATGTAGATGAGGCGATTGTGAAGCTTTGAATCAGGTCACATTGAACCTATTTGGGTAATTAGTCCGGGATTCTAAAATTAAGCAATTATTTTTCTAGTATGTGATGTTTTGACTAAATATCATAAAACCATTCGACGGCAATCCAATTTAAATGAAAAAAAGGTTTAATATCATGTTTAGTATCACAAGTCACAAGTATTCCTTATTTTTTCTAAACATTTGTTTTGCTTCGTGATTAAAATGATAAATGTAGGTAAATGAGTAGTATCCAAATTGTAAAACTATCAAAATGCAAGTGCGTAGACACAACAAAGTATTTGAGTGTAATACAAATTATTGTTAAATTGCACGAACTTATGTCAAGACTAATGTTTCCAGTCATTATCAAACTACACTTGTTTAAAAATAGTGGATATAAGCCCAAATGTACTTCCATCTTTTTAGAAAATACATAGTTAGTACAACAGTTTTAGAAAAAAATACAGTCAATATTTTATATTAAATTCATATTTTGCTGAATGTATTTAAAATGTATCTATGAAAACGGATGCTGACCGGTTTTTCAGTGCATAATAGTTTTTAGTTAAGAATAAATTTTCCGCTAACTTCTTTAACAAATAAGGGGACATCTTCAAAATCTAAAAAATACGCTTTTTCAGGATCTTTCACATCAGTTTTATTTGGATGAAAGCTCACTTTTAGGCGCGACCTTTTTCCAAATTGCAATAAATACTTTTGTTACAAAACAAATACAAAAAACGATATATCAGATCCATGAAGAACTACATGTGTCCGTTGGTTTATAAATTTTTCGTAATCAAGATTTCGTGGAAACGCTTTTTGCGGAAGTTGTTGAACTAAACTACCTGTATATGGTAAGACAAGCTATAAGGTGCGGCGTTTGAGTTCCACACGAACAACTGCCGAGTACTATAATAATATAATAATAAAACTCAAACTGACTCAGTATAATATGATGAATGAGTTCATAATAATCGTAGTATTCAGTATAAATATTTATTGTTCAGTGTTTATATATGAATTTTTGTTGCATTCATTAAAAACTTGGATTTTTCGTTCGATAAGAACTTTTTACCCCATTCGAGCTTCTACGGCATTGATTGCCTTAAGTGAAAATCAGATTGAAAAAAAAACCTAATGACAAATCTAACTTTCTGCAGATTTTTCATTTTGATATAGCTATACTAAATTTATTGAGAATTTTACCAAATCATGCAAAGTATAACCCACTTTGATTGAATTCAAAACGCCATCGGTACATCATTTTGTTCAAGAAATATCGTGCAGGACCAAAAGCTAATCAGCTCGTCTTATTGTTAATATGCTTCAATTGACACCTCAACGAAGTCGATACACCTTTTTTGCACAAGCCATCGGTTCGGAATGAACCTTGCTAATACTCCACAACTCTTGAAACGTATATGATATGTTAAAAAATTTAATTTCCATTTTCGGATCAATTACAACAATGTTAATCATAAAACAATGAAGAAGGTAACAGTGAGATATCAAGAAGATTTTTTTCTACAGTATATTTATATACTCATAAGCTTGTCATCATATTCGCGTACGGGTTTTGTAGAGTTCGCTAACAGTAATACATATATAGTTATTTCGCAAGATAAATTAGTGTGTAGGTTTTCTCAGGCCGACTCAGGATGCTACTGTAAGCTAGGAAAATAAAGCCCTTAAACGATTGCCACCTGTGTGAGTGAAATTCTTTCAAATCGTTTCATTATTTATGTGATAAAAATGGGTACCACTTTTAAAAAATCGATTTATTTCTTCAAACACTAGACCCCTGAAAATTACATATGTCTCTGCCAACAGTCCAACTAGATAAATTTAAGCCTAAGCTTTAAAGCTTGCAGTTCACCTTGCGCACATGGTTATACCTATCTGAGCAGCATTAAAGAGTTGGTCCATCGAGGAAGATGGTCATCTCTCATTTTGGTTAGCCGAAAAAAATAATTTCGCTGGTTTACACACGGATAAGGTGCATGAAACGAAAACTTCAATCGGTTATTATATACAGTATAAAATCGAATTTCGAAACGGTTTAATGTCAAGATCATTATTATTAGATCGCCACAGCCACGTGCTTGAACTCTAATGAAATGGAAAGTATTTGATTTTGTGTTAATGCAGAGCCGGCAAAAATCTAGTGAACTTGAAGTTTGGGCACTTTTTGTGTAGTGTTTCAAAATGTTCAAAGATTAATTTTGATCAATTCATTCCAAAGATAAGATTTTTTTAAATATTAAGTATTAATCGGCGAATGTTTTTTTATTTGTGAAAGTAAATGAATTTGTTAGATCTTAAGAGAATAGTTTTTTAAATGTATATCACATTACTTAGCAATTGCCCAAGTAAATACTTAGTGAGTTGTTATTAATCAACTTATCATCGTCATGTCTTGTACTCATTGAAGGGCCAAACCACAGTATACTTCCGTAGCCCACACATGCATAATGTATCAATTTATTAATGATTCCTTACACTTTTATCTTCATTAATTCTGATTAATTTATTGGCAACTTTTGAGCGACTTTGCTTCTTGTATTCTCTTTAAGGATGATTTTCGTGTACCTTGCTTTAAAAAATCGATAGCTCTTGAGCCGATGAACACGTTATCTATCAGTTTTAATTATGTTGAGTTCGAGTCGATGTCGCTTGTACGAGTAAAATGTCGCATTGAAAGCAGGTTGTGACTCCTAGGCAATCATGTGTGCCTTAAGAAAGAGTGTGTTAACTCTTGCTGATTAATCGAATTGCCTGATATCTGATTGTATTTACAGAGAAAATTGATTTAAAAGGCTTTATTTGCAAGCAGCGAATAACTTCTTTGTTCACACGCGTATTGCATTATGTACTGTTGCAAGAGGTGTTATAGCAAGAAATTAAGATGAAATACCTTGAAAAAATTATTTTTAAAGTGGTTGTTGCATTTTTTATCTGTACTTTTGATTTCTACGATATAAAACCGTCAGTCAACTATGTATAGAAAAGGAATCTGCTAACTTACGAGGAGTTTTGTGATAGTCAAATATTTTCAATGATTATCTCAACAAAACTATTTAAATCAAAAAACTTTGATTACTTGAAATTTTTGAATACAATTCTGAAATGAAATCATATGCAAATTTAAAACATGATATAAGAACTAAAATAGTAAAGTAAAACTGTTTAAACGTACAGAAGCAGTGATTGGTAATTTTTAAAGTCTGGACGATATTTTTTGGGGAAAAAGAGTTAACTTTAAGCTGCATAAACAAATCTCAATAAAAATTATGATAAGCACTAGTGAATGCCACAATCAATGCGGAAACAACGAATGTTCTTGTTTGAATCCACATGAACAGAATGTGATTATTCCCCATACGTTTACACACTATAATTATAATTCTTGTGGTCTAAAATCTATGACTACCGTATCCGACTGGAGATATAATATGGCGTTATTGCGTAGCTACATTTTCTTATATGGAATCCACAAAGTATTGAAGATAGATTCATGGAACATCTATTTAAAATAACTTGATTAAAAATATATTTTTAATACCTTAATAGTTTAAAAGTCAAATTCACCGCGCAGAATTTGTTTCGAGCAATAATGAGAATTTGTTTCGGGAATATTTATCGAAAAATGTAGCACGATGTGTGTTAACCTCTTGAGATTTTCTTCATGTTCAACGGTAAGCTTACATTTCATAATGCTTTCTTACTAATCAACTAGAATTTCCGTTTTGTCAAGATAAATCTGTCTCGATTCAACTTAAGTTTTATTCGTATATGTATCTCATTTGCAAAATAAGTAATTAATTTATTGCCAAAACGCTTCCGAAACACCGATTACAAAATCAAATCGTAGCTTCAGTGAGTCTTAAATTTTACGGTCAATATCATAAGCCACCGGCGTGTGTAATTTATGTTATGAATATGGAATATTTAAATTTTAACTTCAAAAACATGTAATAAGTTCTTGATTTTTGTCGATTGCTGAGGGTCAAACATAATTTGTACATATAAATAAAATAAATGATTTAGCTAAGAATAAGTTTTACTTTAAACTGTTTTGTCATTGTTTACGTTAAGTATATCGCGTAACCAATTTGAGCTTGTTAAACAGCTCGCATAATTTTTCTTTCATTTTTGTGGGTGAAAGCTTTGAAAAAAATCATTGAAAAACTTAGCTAAGGAATCAAACATTCATCGTAGAATATATGAATGTGGTTCAGGGTACGTTGAATATATATTAGCTGGGTCAATGTCAGATTGGATAAAGATAAAAATACTAAATGAGCAGAATAGCCGTGAACACGATTCATTTGAAAATATGAAATCATTATTTATTATGTATAAAGTTGTAAGCGGAAGCGACTTTTGGTAGTGTTGCCTATTGGGCAATTTTGCTTGCACGCAACGCATTAAGATATGTGCATTTTATATGTATAGGTAATATAAAGCTTTCAATTTTCACTTTTTTTTTATTAATGAATTATTGTATTTGATCTAACACTAGATCTTTTTTATTTCGTTAGAAGAAATCATCTTCTTTTGTGTTTTACTAAAATATTAAAGAAATTGTGTAATTTGTCTGAACATTTTACTTTTCTCTCGCAAATATCAAGTAATGTCATCGATTCACTTTATAGGTTTTAAAGTTCATCCTGTTTGAGGCACACCGATTTCAATAGGGTAAGATCTTTTTTCATGTAGTTTGGAATAGAAAAACTCAAGACACAACAATTCTATTTATATATAGCGTTTATCTTTAGATTCAACGTAGTCTATTGTTAGAAAAGAAAAACAACACTATATAATCATATATAAGTTAGTTTTATCATGGTAGTTGAAGTATAACGAGCTTAACCCATCAACAAGCCTAACCGTGGTCGTGCTGTTTGGTGACGGATGGTAAATGACAGCACCTGAAGAGGATGCCATCCGACACCCCGAAAGCACACTTTCCATTAAACTATATAATCGCTTGAAACTTTTGTGCGTCAAACTAACTATAATAAACTACATCTAATCGGAAAAATTACCTATCCAACTCCTAAACCACTTGCGCTAGATATCTAAGAGTTAGATGAAAGTCCGCAAAACTTTTTTTTTAATTTACTTGGAAATACTTTTACAATAAATATCACAAATCGGTAGGTAGGATACCTTGTTTCTTTAAATATGGAATCATCCTCTAATTTGGAAGAGACGTGTTAGTTTCTCCAATGAATCATAACAATTGATAATTTGTAAATAGTGAAGGCCCTTTCAATAAAACTGTGGTTCATAGCCACTCCTTGCTTGATTTCCAGTTATTATTTCAGAATCGTCGAATTTTTCAAACACTTCCCACATGTGCATAACACTTTCTAGATATGTGTGCGATTCAAAACGTGAAACAAATTCTCTGCACAAATTCACATCAGAGCCTTGACTTACAAAATATTGCCAAAACGGACATTACCTGACTCGGTACAAGCTCACATATCATGCAGAGGGGTCTGAATACTAGCGCTAACAAGTACCTCCTCAAATGCGATCAAGGCTCGCAAAATCTATGCTATTCTACTTAATTGCGTTCACGGTGTAATGAAATTGAAATGGTGAATAGATAGTACGTTCATCAACACATAGAGAATGTTGACAACGGACGTCCTCCTTGCCGTGCGTTGCTGCATCAACGAAAAAATTATAAAGCTTGCATTTTCAGGGTCATTCAAACACCAATTTATACTGCAGCAAATTTCATTATTTCCAAACTGGTTGTTATATAGTGGATTCACATTTGGACTTCCTATCGAATGCTATGTTATGCAGCCAAACACCTCAGTGGCCATTGCCGATGGGATCAATGCCACGATCGAATCGAATCGAACCAGCCACCTTTCTTCTTCTTCACGACCACTTGCACTTTTTGCCAGAGCTTACAAGTAACCAGTTATTTTTCGGTTGAACTTGACCGATTCGAATCTGAGTTGAGTAAGATAAGATCGGTTTTTATCATTGATGAGATTCAACAATACAGTTGAAAAGTATTGCATGGATGCTAAGGTTTGTAAGTAAACCAGGATGAAGTGTTTGTGGAACAATTGACAAATGGTATTCGCAAATGCCTCACAATTTTATATTATTATTTGGATCTTAGAATGATGTTGACATTAAAGGATGTTTCATGATTGCCATCTATCAAACATAAGATGAGAATGTGTTTAGTAGTTCCTACTTTCATTGCCTAGTATGTCCCTAACTATTTATTATTTTGATGAAGTAAATCATCAACACTCTTCAAAATAAATAATCATCAACACTCTCTTAAATAGTCACAGCCTATATTAGCAGATGCCTCAGCAGAAAACAACCATAATATCTCAACATATGAAGAGCCCAAATGCTTCCAACACGACTCCTGCACCATGCCATTGCCGCGTTCTGGATTCGAAGATTGGTGTTAGAAAGGAAGGTCGTTTTGCACTCGTGTATTCGATTGAGCATGGTATCGTGAAGAGTTTCGATATACATCAACACAATTACATCTAACGACTAAACTCAAAAATTACTGACCTAGCCGGAATACTTTCCGTTCAAAAAAAAAGTCCAGCAAGGTTAACGATACTGAATAACCTTAACCGAGAAAGCATGGACGCTTAGATCGGAAGAGATATGTGCATATTAACAATGTCTTCATATTGATATTTTTTTCTTAATACGAGTCTCAAATAAAGGTGGGACAGTTGTTTTGAAGATTTAATCGAAGCCATGTTATACGAATACGTGTTCAAGCAACACTGAAAAAATCAATTTTGTATGATAAATTCTTTTTGCGGAGTAAAAATTGCAGCAGAATTAAGAGGTCATCATTGTTGTTGGTGAAAACAATTTCAAGCTGTTCTTTTTTTGTGCAATAAAAAGAGGATACTTTAACAGTAAACTCGATCCTAGTCAAAGTGAGTATAGAGGCGATGTATGCATCAATTTTATGATTCCAATGTCTTTTTGAGAGATTGACTGTTTAATAAACCAATTTTTAAGTGTCGAGGATAAAGAAGGAACAAACCTTTCATAAAAACTATAATAATTTTGGTTTTCAGAAAGGACGAATGAATTTGAAAATTGAACAATAGAATATATAATATCGTGTTGATTTATTATTAAACTGCCCCTGTCAGTGTTGAAGATCTTTCATTCAAAATGATAGGAAACTCTACTACCTACCTCGCCCATGAAGCCCATTAGCTTTAATCTAGAGTTGTTTTTATTAATAAAATCTCATGAATAAGTATAAGTTGCAAATAGAATAGAATTGTTGTAAAATCGGAATTTTTCGAACACAGCACACAGTTCAGGTAATTGTTAATTATAATATTAGCTTCTTTAACTATTGGGAATCGAAATGATTCGTTAGAGGTTTTTTAATGATTGTGATTTTTATTTTACTTTACTTACAACGCGTATTTATTGCAATTCTATGCCAAAAATGTTTACTTCTGTTTCCTTTGCAAAACCTACAGGTATATTGTCAGCCGATAGCAAAAGTTGATATTTTTGCGTACCAGGTCCTTTTTTAGGTAGAACATGATACGAAACTCTAAAATTGAAATGCACACCAAGAAGTTGATGCTTAGGTATAACATTTCTGTTTGAATAGATTAATATAAAACTTGACCTCCTTTTATAAATCAAGCTTTAAAAACAACAATATAAGTATGTGTTTACTATTTACTTGCTTTGCTAATAATGCTTTTTGATGTGATCAAATAGTTGGATCGCGAAGAGGTTTAATTTTCTGTACACATTTTTTTAAAATAAATCAAATCGCTCTTATTGAGATATTTTTCATTGCCAATACTCATGAAAATGTTTAATTATGTTTCTTTTATTGAAAACATTCCGTAGATACGTTTCACTTCCAAGTTATTGTAATCGAAGTTCGATTTATCCAAAATTTTGATCTTTTTACCATTTTCGCAGAAATTATTCCAAATTCATTAAAAAAATTTGAGCTTAACTTTAGAAAAAAAAATTCCGGTAAATTATTCCATAAAATGCAGTTTGGTCCGTTTGTAAATAAAATTATTTCGTGACGCAAACTCGAAAGTTTCATTGTTCAAGTTACTTGTACTTTGAAAATTAGCCATAGGTAATTATCTCACTGGAAATGTTTTTAAATAAAAATATTATTTCCAAAAAAATTCTTAACACTTTTTATCTTATTTATTTCTTTTAATTAAAACTCAACATTTTGTAGAATATTCTGTTGCCATTGAGAATATACTATTCCGTTTTTATAATTCTATCGATAATATTTACTGGAGCAGTTTACTTTGATTCAAAATAAATTCAGTCCTTCTACGGGAAAGAACTAAATTCTATAAAAATCCTCAATGCAATCAGGACAATATCTTAGCCAGAACTTTCTCTTTATATCCTAAAGTAGGTATCGAGGATAAAATTGACTGGGCTTCACCATATTTAAGTTTATACTTAAACTTGATATGGTTTCCAAAACTGCGTTACATATGAATAAATCAAGGACTAATGTACAAACGTATTCAAATAAAGTAGCAGCAAATTTTATTATGATGTCAAAAGCTTTTGATTTTTCAAAAACAAAAATTAATATTAGGAATTGCAATTATAATATATATTTAATGGGTTTAAAATAAATGTATGTGATCTTAAGATAAAATCGTCAAGAGAGTGCCAGTTATAATGTCTGATTTTCTTTACTCGTTATTTTTGTTTGAAGAAATTGTTTAAGCTTAGACTTCAGACGAATAATCAGCTAATTTACTTTCTTTCTTATCAGCTTATCGGAGTATATTTTGAAGAATAAGCGGTTGAATAAGCCCATTTCGCTAATATTTTAAGCGAACAAGTATTATTAGCTTTAATTTTTAGAGTTGCTTATACCTTTCTTTGCATTGTAAATTTAATACGAACCATCAAGTTTTAAAGTATACTTCTACTTTGCATCCAAAACTTTCATATGTGTTTTGGTAAGCCAGATTTGGGTTAGGCACATTTTTTTCAATTCAGATAAAGATACAAACAAAAAAATGCTTTCATTGAAAGCATTTCAGATATGATATTTACTCAAATGGCTACTATTCTTCCATAAATCACTAGCAATGAGTACGTCGAGTAAACAAATGTCCCAACTGTTCGAGAAATCAAATAGCAATCATTTGGTTGGTGACTATTATAAATTCTGAAGCATATTTCGGCCTATTTTGCAACCCCCATTCATAAGGAGGATACATCATTTATAGCTGTTGGATTAGTAGCGTAGTTACTTCGGCGTACATTACGTACGCCCTGTTTGATATGAGGACAACTGCCGGAAGATGTGCATCTATAACACAACTAAGGGTAGTTTTGACCAAAAGATATACGAATCATTGCAATGACAAGGACTCGTCCTGTTGTCCCTACACAAAACAGAGGGTGTTGCTCGTGCAAAGCATCGATATCGGAGTCACCTCAAACCACCAGCGTTTAAGACAGCCACACCGCACTGCCACAATCGAACAATTACAACGCCGGGAACGGGAAAACAGATAATGTCGCTGGTATTTTAGCATAAATTGACACTATTTCAGATCTGAAATATATGCACGTAACGCCCCACGCCAGATGGTGCCACCGAGATAAATTTGGTGAATTGATGTGAAAAATTGATACAGAGGACTCGTATTTTACGTACAATCGAGTGACGGAGTGTTGCATTGGCATCTGTAAGTTCGGATGTATTTTCAATTGGCTTGCGTATTCAAGATGAGCTTGTGGTCTCACCAACAGTTTGAATTGCTACCAATGATTCTTCGCATATATTGGATCCTGTAAAATATCCTTGTATTGAAGGGCTGAATTGTAGCAAAAGCTATTCATCCAAGTAAGTCTAATTCTTAAATTCTTAAAATTTCAACGAAAAAAATCTAAATTGTTAGCTTTAAGATTATGTTACATATGTCTTAGGCATGTAATGATCAATTCAAAATCACATTTAAAACCAATCATAATCAGTTCAAATAAATGCTATGAAAAAGGAGCAAACGTTGGCAATTCAGACTTCACCTCGAACTTGACCTCCCTTTGATTTTACGCGTGTTTCATGGGACAGGCACTTGATATATCAACTTCGAAATTGAAGCTGACACTGATGTCTGTGAACAGACGCCGTCACACCGTCATCATTTACGCTCCTTACGCCAGGCTTCTTTTGGTGGTCCTTTGCGTCGATTTATATCTGTTCAAATAATAATTTTCTAGATGATTACGTGAAGAAAACGAATCGTTCTGACGCGGCTTCAAAGGAACACTACATATTATGGGTGTGTGCCACTTGCTGCTTGAAGGCATCATCCTCCAACAAACTATAATTGAGGAGTGATTTAAATTTCAAGTAGGCTTAATGAATGCTTTAATATGTTACTGAGGCTTTTGTGCATACACTATTTACATTCTGGAAGAACTTTATTCAACCAGTCAGCACCTCTAATTGGAGATGCAAGCACTGGATTGAGATGAATACTACCGCAATGTTGCCAATTATTTGCACCTGAGAGATGAAGGTAACAATCATTTCACACATCACGATATCTTGAATACGACAGAAGAAGAGTTTTATGCCTGTTATTCGGTAATTTTGTTTTGCAGATTGTAGTGCTCGCACAACTTCTTTGGCGTATCCAGGGAGAATAACAAGGAGCGTTTGATAAGTTTTCAATGAGAAGACTACAAGTCCTGATTCGTAAAAGTAAGTTGGTTGCAAGCATTAATATCAGATTCGATTGTTATTGCTAACCTGTCTGTCTAGAAGGTTTCAAAAAATAAATTCAAATGCAAAACAATTTTAACATATAATTATGAAAGTTAAATATAATTAGGAAAATCGAAACTGGTTTTTGATTGTATACATTTATTGTATTATTCAAAATGCATTAATTACGAGATACAAAAATTTGGGTTATAGCTCTTACTTGTCTTGCATGAATACTCTACGTTGGATCTTCAGCATCTTCAGCAGATGATAACTTTAGATTTTGTTGAGCCAATTTATTCAGAAGTTTATAATGTGTCTAACTTTTACTACGCCGTGCTGACAATAGCAGGATAAACAATTCAGGTAGATCCGCATTTTGAATCGAAGCTATGATAAATCGTTCACTCTTTATCTAAATATAAATTTTACTCAGACAATAACTTTAGTAGAGCTTGAAGAATATTATGTACCATCAATTCAGATGACGTACAAAAATTCATTTATAATTAATTTACAGACTTAAATTCAAAAATACTATACTTCTGGATATAGTAGCCAGAAAATTCAAGTATAGTTTTGTCATGGGTTAGAACCTCTTAGTCCAGTCAACAACATTGTTTTCTAGTTTGTGCTTTTGTTTAGCAACTTACTAACACTATTATTGCACATTAATGGGAGTTCTTAGCTTCCAGGTTATGCTGGTTCATCGTTAATTTAATGGAAAGTGTGGTTTCGGCGTGTCGTTATAACTCGCAATATTAAAATAGTTGAAATATAACGAGCTTAACCCATCAACAAGCCTAACCGTGGTCGTGCTGTCTCGTGACGGATGACAAATGACAGCACCTGAAGAGGATGCCATCCGACACGCCGAAACCACACTTTCCACTAAATTCAAGTAGTTAAAAACATTAAATGCTATGGAATACATTTTGTATTTTGTGAAGAGTAAATCACTGATTATGATAATCTTCTGAAATAATTACCAGAATCAATACTAGCGAGTGTGCGTCTCAATCTTAAAATTTTTAGCAGAGACTATGAATTCTCTGAGAGTTGAATTGTTTTTCGTTCGTATTTTTCACTTAAAGGGAGAAGTACCTTTAGACACTTCAAAAAATTGATTTTTTAAAAATTGTTTTAATCGATAGATATATTGCCTAAGAATATTATGTCAAAGTTTCAAAAGCTAATTCTCAAAATTGTGGAAGATATGCATCCCGGAAGTGCCTGGCGCCGAGTTCTTTTTCTCTTGACCACAAACTTTAAACGGCCTTTTCTCGAAACCATGTTTTTTAAAATTTCGTAAGTGATAATAAAAAAACTAGTCAATCGATTTTCATCATCTTGCATTCATTTTAAAGAGCATAAAAAACTGTTCTATATAAAGATTGAAAAAAGCAAATTATTTTGGGACTATTTTTGACCGGAAGTACAACGAAAATTTTCGTCAAAGTCGTAATTTGTTTTTTTAGCCTGTTTTGAAGGGTTAATTTTCGAATTTCGCAAATATTTTAGTCTATCTACTAAAAAAAACCTTCTCGAGTAAGAAAATGTTTGGCTTGTTGATTTCAGATGAAAATTGCAGCCAGCATCGCTTACGCAATTTACGACGTCAGCGACGACATGGCTTTCAAGATCCTTGAAAAATTTGTTGATTTTCAACTTTCTCTTTTGTAGAATATGTTTTTTTTCAACCTCAAACATCGCCTAAAATAAATATTATACTGATTTAATAAGAACTGTCTTCATTTTCCCACAAATCAGTTGCAAAAAAGACCTTTTTTGGCCTCTAAAGGTACTTCCCCCCTTAAACGTTGTACCGGCCTAGAATCAGTTTTGATTCCGATGGGTAATTACATTCGATTTCAACTGAATATTCCAATCGAAACAGGTTATTATTATTCTATCATCACTTTCTCCATAGCTTAGATTTTGCGTGAAACTCTGAAGTCCCAACATTAGTCAAATAAACGAGGTTAACAATTTAAACTATAATTTCGTAAGAAAGATAATTGTAAAAAGATCAAGTCGAACTAATAAACTCGAAACTCTAGAAGCACTAATAACTGCTGAAAAGCAGTTATTCTTTTAAAAACCATATACTATACTGTGGACAATTTTCATCTAGAATTATTAAATAAATAATATTATAAAATAAAACTTTTATAAATTTATAAGATCTATTTGTTCAGCAGCTGCAAACCATACAGTTGTGAAAAACACAAAACTCAACACAGCTCGAATTTGTATTAGTCCAACTATGATAATTTAAGAACCACTCATATACTGCCCATATGCAATAAGTTTACTGAAAAATCACTACTTACTTATTAATTTGTTGAAAAAACACAAATTAAACTAAATTGAATAGCTCACATTTCATGGTTAAATTAAATAAGTTGCTAGTTTGATGAACGAATTAAATCGTATAATTTTTATGCATATTACATCACTTTAAAAGTCTTGCAAATTTTTTTTATGAAATTGAAAATGTTTGCCAATTAAACTTTTATTTGCAAAAACTGTTTACAGAAGATTTAAATACGTGCTATATAGATATAAAGGTATTTCTTTATGTTAATCTACGAGACAATTTTCTAATTAGAATATTAATCAGACTATTTTTATGGATTGCTTCATGATAATTTGCTAAAAAAATTGGATTCTGAATAATCCTGTAATAAGTGGCATGAGTCTTTTCTATAACAGGTAAGGATCCTTCTTCGAAAGCTACTGAGCTTCAGATTTCCAGCAACTTTGAAGACGAGGTACCTTGTTATCAAAACTTACAATTAAATTACACGACAAGTAATTTCTGCTCTTGTTTTTAAATAAATTTAATTCATTTTCAGTATAAATCACGTTTTATTTCATTAAACTGCAATACATTTATATCAAACTGATTCGAATCGTTAACATCCAAACAGAATTCAAGTTTCACACGTTTTCGACAATCCAGAAAGAAACCTGTCTCTCGATTTATTGTTATATCTTATTGATTACTTGTTGTCAGCAATGACTACTTACTTTATAGTTTCCGGAAATGTTCAAAATGATTAATTCTTAATGAAATATATTGATATCGATTATGTCAACGAGTTGTCTCGTATGAACATGTATTATTGATTTTAATTCGAGCAATCTGCTACTCAAATGGAATAATAGCTTTTCTTCCAAATCCGTTGCCTCCTTGATAGTTCAAAATTCGTTTTGACCTTTTGCGGAACAACTGGGTACTGTTTGACGTCACTATTACGAATTATAGTGAACAGGTTTGGACCCAAAATGTTTGGTCCGTAAAATAAGATGAACAAAAGCTTTTCAAGGTCTGTGGCCAAATTTGCATATTAGGTTTTCTACACAATGCGAGAATAAGTATATTGATCTGATTGCTTCCTTCAGTTGTAAGCGATCTTGAAATATTTGGGGATTCAGTAAAAATAATTTTTGAAATTTGGCTGCACCAAAACAAGGCAAAGCTGGTTAGCATAAATACAGTTTATTATTTACAATAAATAAACCCATCTCCTGTGCTATTCATCAATAATTTCACATCAGTTTGTTAAATCCTTCTCAATTTATGATGAAGGAATGTTTAAAAAATAATTAAATGAAAAAACAGCCAGTTCAACACAACAGAGAGAACCCATTGCTCATGGTTGGTTTATCGTTAAAGAAGTGTTCTTATTTTTTAAATGCTGCTATGTTACTGATGTGTGTTTGTTTCTTAGTTTTTTAAATGACAGATTGTCGCTGAAAGATTTATTTTATGAAATAATGGTGTAAGTTATAGCGGGTGACCGTCATTCAAGATTTCATCGAGTTTGAATGTGTGAAGTGCTCGCTTATTTATTCTTTGTGTAGTTCCAATGTTTGATTTTTTAAAAGCAATTCAACTTCTTACTTTTGTGTCTACTTTTATCAAGTTTTTTATGAATCATAATTTTGATTTGATTAATTAACAAAAAAATTAATAATATGCTTACTGGACGACTCAGCTTTTTTTGAGTTTGTGCTTTTTTTCAATTTTTTGTGTAATTATTCAAAATTGTGTACGAAAAATCGCATTTGTGACTATAAGTTAGAGAATTTTGGTTTAATTTTTTCTTGTATGAAAATTTCAGGGGGGAGGGGTTAGTAATGAAAAGTCTTAGGGTGAGTTGGAGTCAGGGGATATTTTAGGGGTACAACTGTTGGTCTAATATGTGCATCAATCAATGCTACATATGTTAAAGATGAGGATCCAAAAAGATTACCACAACCCCTGTGCATTCTTGTAAATTTGGTTTTAAAAATGGATTTATTCTAGATATAAAAGAAAAATATTGCTCTTGGCATTTCACTACAAAAATGTTATATGTATTATCCTTTTTATTTCAGCGATTATTGTCAGCAACCTGATTGAAAAGCTTCTAAGCTTTTAGATTAAATTTAAAAGTAAGGTTTTCCACGATATATATGTAATAACTGACTGATTCCAAATATGATTTCATGTTTCGAAGCTTCACAAATTATTAGGTTATTTAAAATCAGTTGACTTACAATAAATTTAGTGATTATGTGGAGCAATTTGTGGTTTCAATCGTTATAAATAATGTTTTTCTTTTTATTTCATCATGGCGAATGTTTGACATAGTCGTTAAGACGAAAATATTTGAATAATTGTAAAAACCACAGCGCAAGTTTTTATTGATGTTTTTAATTTCAATAAAACATATAGATTATTAACGTCGAACGATGTCAATTGGGCAATTATTATTGCAATGCTGGAAATACTCGAGAGAGAGATAATCTGATAACAAATCCACTGCAACTTTGTAGGTATTCCTTGTGTTTAGAGAACGGTGCAATAATTTCCAAATGATTCTTTAGAAAACTTTCAGTTCTCACCAAATTGAAATATCTCACGTTCGAATTATCTTATGCATCTATCGAAATCGTGACACGAAATAAAAATCAAGCTACATTATCCAATAGCACACAACAATCTCCCGCATTTATTTCTGTTTGAAAGTGACTTAATTTTTTTTACTATGAGAATGTGGAAATATAATGTAAATCACGCCATGACTGCAATTTACATTCTATAACAAATTGTTGCTTTTCCAAGAAGTTTGTTTCCAATTTTTTTGCTGGAACTCCTCGTCGTTGATTTTGATGTAAACGAATTTTCTTTCATCCGAAACTGGGGAGAGAATTCAATTGCGATGGGTAAACGGAAGATAGTGAGAAAAAAATAATCTTTTTAAAAGGTTCATAATCCTGACTGTGAGAGTAGAACAGATATTTTTTCATAGATGTAATTGCGCGGGAAAGTGTGAAGAGTGTGTATGAATAAATTTTGCTGAAAGATCACAGACTATGTTTGATGGCAACAGAAAATGGGTGGTTGCCAGTTGGATAATTTCAATTTTCGCATTAACTGTACCTACTCAAGAAACTAAAGATTTGTTTGAACGCCTAAGAGTATACACTAGGGAAAAGCAATCCAAAGTCACCAAGAAATATATGATATATTGAAATATTTTAACATCATGCTCAGATGTTGAAAAGATTAACAAATTATTCAAGATTATTGAAAAATTCGTGTTTTTGTTTTCACCAAAAATATTATGTATTTCCTCAAATACGTATTTCGGTTGCTACTTGCAACTTGTGTACAAAACACTGAAGAAGGTATTTGAGGAAATACATAATATTTTTGGTGAAAAGCAACACCATGACTTTTTCAATTATCTTAAAACACCACCAAAAAACGCTCAAAACACCCAAATAAATTATTCAAATTATTTTGAAAGCTATGTGTTACTAGAGCATCGAAAATGATGCAATATAATTAACTCATTGTAAATAGAAATTTGAACAAAAACCGAATTGCTTTATGCTTTGTTTTGATAACTTCTCCGTATTTACTGAATATTTGCAAATAATGACTAAGTTGCCACCAAAGCTCCACCAAAATGATTATTTTCGATAAAGGCGTATATTAAAAATTATCTGGCATGAAAAAAGAATGCATTCTTCTTTCAAGGCACACATATCACAACACAATCTTTTTTTATAGAAATCCTGATGAGCATAATGTGCTAATGTACTCCAAGGTACATTATACTTGAAGAATAAAATATATTTGAAGGGGAGAAGGATGTTTCGCATGCTACTAAATTATCACGACACATAATCCGTACGCAACATTAATAATGAAATTCATAACAATATCCGCGAACATGACAGGCATATATTTTCTGAGATAAAAATGTATCATAAGCGTAGACATTCACATATCTACGATATTCGCATAAAACTCTTGACGAACGCAAAGAAAACATCGCATAAGTTCTCATCGTAAGTACTACCAACAATTTTCTAACAAAAGTGCATCATGATTTAAATTCGTGAGAAGAAGGGTTAGAAATCAAAACAATTTTAAAATTCAATTTTATAAGCGGTCTCCTCGAATAGCGCGAACAATATGTTTTAGACTGAAGTGCTATTTTAAATAAATAAACGTCTGTGCATGTTATATTAGTTCCTTTTGATTTTAAATATTTTTCCATTGTTGACTTTTCAATTGATTCTACTTAGAATTGTCCACGTGCCCGGTTTAATTTTAAAATAGAAAATATTGATTCTGATACAACACAATAGTATTCAACTACTGTGCAGAGGGCGGATAGAAACTGTGCTGGTCTGTATTTTTACAAATGTAAAAAGTCTTTGCTATCTAAAAAAAACTTGGAATAAGGCGTTGCTTACCACAATTCGATATATTAACATTTTTCGCCTGCTATATAAAAGATGGTCTTATACAATATCCTGCACTCTCAAAAAGCCCCACACAAAAGTTCATTTACATAACTAGCCGCCTAAAATTACTTTCTTTTATTCTGATCTTACTTGTAAAACATAAAATTACCGCGCCAGTCCTGCCCTTTTCTGCATCCGCTCTATCGTGTTGAACTCACTTTGAATATAAGGAACAATTTCCCTCCCTTATTTTTATGATGCAATCTAATGCTGAGCATCTTTTCATATTGGCAATGAAAAATTGTCATATGGCAAACAAAAATTATGATCAGGGTGACACTATAGCCTTTTTTTTCTTTATTTACCTTAGGCTTGGCCCTAATTTATGGTCTGTCGACTTTTTATAGCTTCTGTGCCGACGAAATGCTATATTTTTAAAATGATATTTGTCTATGATGAGAGTTTGTTATGATTTATGTGTAATAAAATATTTCTATATAAAATGAAATTATTTAATTTTTGTAAATTCGATTGTTTATGGTTGATGATTTGTATTGAATAAAATTATTAACTCAAAGTCCATGTTTAAGAAAAAGGAATTAATAGGACTTTATCTAGTATTAAGTTCGACAAATTATTTTTAAAAATAAATTTTCGGACATAGTGTACCTATGTAATTACAATTTTTCCATGCTTGACCTTCTAGCTGGTGTCTGATATGGGGGAAATTTTTTTGTGGTTCATTGAAAATAATTTTGGGCTTAAGCACGAGGCTTAACACGAGCCTTCAACGCTTCACAACCTATAATTTTATAAATAAATGGAAAAAATAGCTGTTTAGGTGACGGAGTAATGATTATCTGAATATAAGAGTTTATGATTGAAGTAGAACAGAGGGCCAAGCTTTGTAAAAGAATACATATTTAAATCCATCGTTACCAAACCTGAAACATTTGACATACTTTTGGATAGAAATATTATATCAATTCTTGAAAAAACTATAAGGAATCCAAATTACTAGGTTGACTTATCCTGTTTCTGTTTGCATAATTTTCCTCATACAAAAATTAATAGAAGTAATTTTAGGAATCCTTTGTTGTTATTTTCCTGGGTTGAAAAATTTTCACCCATTTGATTGGAAACTAGCTTAGATTGAAGCGTGAGTAAAAAGAATGAGATTCAATAGACCTATTGATGGCTAGAAATATGTTTTGTTACAATAATGAATTTTTGCAATATTTAACTACGGAAGTTTTTGACTTCCTTTTGCTGAGGGCATTTTATTGAAGATATAAAATATGAATTTTGATATAAAATCAATTCCAATATCAGTTTAAAATATGTTACTTATTTTTTGCGTTTCCAAGTGTCTATGTACAGTGAATTTAGTTTTTAAATTAATATATTAAATTTCATTCGAAGAGACTATCTGCATTGTTTAGCTTTTCCTTATTTTCTACAATAAGAAGAATAAGAATAATGTCAGCTCATTAAACTACATATTGTTACTATGTAATGCTGGCACTATTCTCCTATGACGCTGAGATTCTTTAACTATATGTCTTTGTACGCATCCCTCTAAAAAAAATTCTAATAACCAAAAAAAAATTATATTTGAGAATCAATACTGTGGGATTTGTTAAAAATTTACTAAACAGATCGACAATAAGCCAAACTTTTAGATTATGACTCCTCATATTTGAACCATCTAAATTCCATTGGAAGTTTATATTGAATCATGGTTTCCAGATACATATCTTTTCATTTGAAAGTTTAAACAAATTTTTTCAATCTTTGCCGTTTGAATTGGAATAGTGGATGAGCAAAACAAGACCAATACCAAGACTGTGGTAATCTTGGTATTGGTCTTGTTCTTGCGCACCCGGTCTTGGTATTGGTCTTGCGTCGATAGACCTAGTTTCGGTCTCGGTCTCGGCCTTGCCTACCAAATCTTGGTCTTGTTTGCAAGACTCTTGCAGTGTTGCGTTTTCACAAACAAATATTTTAAATGACTTATTTACTCTTATTTAATAGGTTTTAAAGAAAAAGCTAGTGAATAACTTGTAGCCACTTACACCGTTTAACTAAGCAGCCACCAATGAAAAATAAATAATAAAAGAGAAAAATGCTAGTAAGCTAGTAAAGAAGTAATCTTCTTGTTTCCTTGATTGTGTCGAAACTGATCACTTATTATGCCTGGAAACATCCTAGAGTTGACGACGAGATCCTGGCACTTTTAGATTCGAAGCTGTGTACGCTGGCCATTACGGCCTTTTGATAAAAACTTATACTGCCATAATTAAGAAAGACTTTCAAATCGGATGATTAACTCACCAACGCAGAACCGTAACTACTGACGCCAGAAACACGACACAAAACGCACAGAAAGTTTGCATCGGCAAAAATTTTTCTTCAGTTGGTTTATTTGAAATTTGTTATCAATACTTTACAATAGAAATAAATATTTCTATTTTCAGTGGGAAATGGTATCAATACTGATTCAATTTCATGTACCAAACTAATTTCATGTAAGCATATACATATTTCAAATACCAAATTTCATGTTTCTGATTTAAAAAGTGACAGCATTTTGATACGTTTGTTTAGTTACACATGATAAATATTTATATCACAAGTCAGGTTTACAGGACAATTTGCCACACCCGTAGCTTCATACGGAATAGAAGAAACTCTTCTCAGTGGTAAAAATGCCATACATTCTTCATTTAAATTCATTGAATGCTTCTCTTCAATAGGAATTTGGTGAAATTTAAAAAAAAATCTAAACACAGTTTCACGTGTTGACTATAAAAATACTTAAAATTTATTATTGTTGAGTCTCGCATAGTCTTGGTTTTGGTCTTGGTCTTGCAAGGCGAGTCTTGTTCTTGGTCTTGGTCTTGCAGGGCAAGTCTTGGTCTTGGTCTTGCTAGGGTAGGTAGAGTCTTGGTCTTGGTCTTGTTTTTATGCAAGACCAAGACCAAGACTGCAAGACCAAGACCGATTCTGCTCATCACTAAATTGGAATGTCTTCCATTTCAGACATTCGTGACAATTGACTATTTTTCTGAAACGAAATTTGGAAATGAAAGTAAGAAAACACGTTAATTTACCGCATTGCACCTATAATTTTTTTTATGTTTTAATAAAAAAAATATACCTTTTGTAAAGTTTCGTAGATTCTTCTGCGTAATATTGTTCAAAGCTTGATTTTATTGGTTTTCTTTAGTTTTTTTGGATGACTTACATCTAGTTATGATAGTGATGATTGTATGAAGATAAATTATTTATTTTAATCAATCAACAATTGGAAAACTTACTGAAACCATACTGGGAAACAGTTTAAATTCTAAACTTATACAAAGCCATACTGCCGCCTTCACACAAAAATGCGCACTCATTTTTTTAAAATTTTTGATTGTCAACATTGTCTTTAAGACCTTTTAGTCTTACTTTTCAAAACAGGTGACTATATCTTACGGCATTAAACAAACAAAATTTCAATAAATTAGACATATCTCTAAAATACAGTAAAAGCCTAAGACTTTTACTCGAAACTCAGCATAACTAAGCTCATAGCACGAATCTTAAACATGCGCATTATTCCCTTAGGAATCAGGCTGTAATGTACCATCTGTTTTTGATAATAATTACCTAGAATATAATGTTTTATTTTATCAACTCATATTATGTGCAACATTCTGAAAAGCTTTTGGTTTTTGGTAGTAGGTATATTTGTTCATTTTATGTAATATTTTTAAGTAAAATCCACGCATGTAAGTTTTTCAGCAAAAAACTATTTTTTAAACAACTCATGAACTTCACTAGTTTGTATCTATTGGAATGTATTCAATACTACCACAAGTTTTTATTTTATTTTATTCTTAAATTTGTTCTCCATGAGATTTTACAAAACCGTCAATATCTTAAAAGTTGCATATTTTCATGAAATCATTGGCCCATATTATTTGGTAATGTAATGTTTAGTTGGAATAAAATATAGATAAGGTTAAGAATTTTGTTTTGCAAAAATCTACACTTGCAGTATTTGTATGCCCAATCTTTAAACTTCCGTTTATTTTTTTCATTTTTTCGATTGACGTTTTTTTGATATACTTCCATAAGACTTTGTTTTTGTTATCTTGTATTATTATTAAAAACCCTCGAAAAAAATTCAAGCGGGGCTCATTTTTGATGATTTTTATATTTTTGGAGAGAACTGCAACAAAATCATCACCATACATATTACGATTATAAGAATTCCAACAAAATGCACGCATGATGACATTCTATTCCATCTAAATCAATTAGTGTTCGAGCTTCGATTACAACTAACCCCAGAACGTACAAACATTCTTTCTCCAAACAATGAATCACTTTCTAAATTTGCCACGAATATAAACTATTCAGGCTATTATTGACGAAAATATTATATCTAAGCTCAATTAATCCATCCAAATCCCATGCGGATTATTGCAAATCCCAATAATAAACTCATTAAAAATAATTTCGCCTCACCTATTGCAAATTAATCCAAGTTAATATCAGTGCTGCTCTTCAAGTTGCCGTCGTACGCCACTGGTTAGCACTTTTACTGATAAAATTATAAACAAATATTGCTGTGATCGACACCGTAGATATTTATCTTCGTATCGCCGACTGTGGTTTATCTGCATCTGCTGCGGTATAAATCATTCCGTTATCAGGTGCTAGACTGGATTTATGATTTTGCATCGTTGGCTGGCCGGAATTTCTCATAGCTGATGGGTAAGTAAACAAGCGTTCAAAGACAGCGAGAAGATCTTCGTTTCTAATCGAAGGACGACAATGTGTGGTATCGCTGTAGAATTTTCAAATTTATATATTGTTTGCATTTGAATTGGGTTTCCTTACTCACTTTACTATTATCAAAAATTAAGATTCCATTTTGAATTGATTTGAGCGCACTGGAAGATAGTCTCTGATCGAAAAAAACCGATGCATGGTTCGGAGTCTCTGAGTGTTTCATCCAAACGAAGAAGAAATCTGGTGGGAAAACCCAATTGAAAAAAAAACTGGTTCAAACGCGGCAAATACTAATAAACCCGCCATTTTTGTGTTAATTAAACTGAATGGCTAAATCACTGTTGAAATATTGCTTTTTTACTGTTTATCAGCTTATCTATGACATAAGAAAATGTGATTTAATAAATTTATTGGCGGTGCGTTTGATACATGTTTTAAGGTGAGTTTCGTCGCATTGTCTCAAAATGAGCTATATGACGGAATTCTAAAAAAAGCGATTGATCTAATCGGTTGTGTACAATGATGCATTTTGCATTAAAGCTATATTTTATGAATTTTTTTAGATTCAACTGAAGTGGCTCGAAATTGAATGATCTCAATTGAGTGGAATCTGGCCTGTTTTTATTGATTAATATAGTTGTCCTGATGGGATTGATTTTTAAATCGTTGGTAATTTACGTGCGTTTGTGTCTAGTTGTTGGTTCTTTCGAATCAAAGCATCATTTACGGACTTTAGTATTTCAGGATGCATTTATAAACATGCGAGGCTCCTGCTATGAGGAAAGTATAATATCACAACAACTGCACAAAATATAACAAGACATGCTCAATATTGTACCTTTCCCCTTCGAATCAATTGAATTATACGATTTAAATTAAAGAAATATTTCCCATGTCAGTTGTACGCAAAGTGAGCATCGCCATTTCAAACGAGATGTATAATTTCACTTCAATTTTCCGCATTACGCTTTATTTACTTTGAACTTAAATATGAAATCGGCGACATTTAAAATAAGCCACGTGTCGTCATTCATTCGAACTCCGCACTAACATGTTTGGATCACACCCTGGTGTTGCACGTGCCATTGTCCATCCAATTGCAAATATTTTCATTTTGTTATACGACCATGCCACTCCAACGGTGAGTCTTGTTCAGGGTCATGAGGAAGCTACTACTATGTCTCGCATCTCTCTGAGTTTCTTCCACATAATACAACGGCCAAAAGATCCAGTCCCTCCCATCCCTGTCAGGACATTGTGCATTTGTTTAAGTCACGTGCAGCAACACTAAATGCCTTCCGTTCGACAGCCACCGTTTGGAAAAAAAACTGGCAATCTCAAAAAGGAAAAGTGATTTCACGTCACATTGCTTCATGAAAAACCTGGGAAGGGCCGGAAGAACTGAGGTTTCTCTGTCGATTGTCTATTTGAGTTCGATTTGCCTGTGTGTTTTCTGCATCGAGTTGATATCCTTGGGATTAGCTTAAATGGGAGGTTGTATGATGAGTGCAGGAAAGAGTGGTGACTGTTCACATTGAGGTAGTTGGCCGAGTGGATTGCATTGATTTTATAGTTTAACACGTCCTGTGTTTTGTTTGGAGTAGCCTTGTGCTATTCAATTGCTACTGGGCTAATTTTAATAAGGGTCATCCAACCGCAAATCCGATTATCCTCTTAAAATGATGTTTACACTTTTGTGAGTAGGTCTACTTCAAGGATTATTAAATTTAAATAGGCGACGATTGATTGAGTTGCATAAGTTTTGGCAAATTACGAAATCTAACGTATACGGTTCCCAAGTATTAATTACTGCAACAGGATGGATGCATTATCCATAGGAATTAGGTATTGTAGAAGAGATTGAATTGTAAACGTAGAAAGTAGTGGATAGTCATGTTTTGAAGTATCTTTACTTTTTAGTTACGAATGTTCCGTTACGAATAAAAAAGCTTCCCTCGTGGTGAACATTTTTATGCGTCAGCTGAATACAGTGGCGTACCCAAGGAGGGGGGGGGGGTTTACGGGTTCAACCCCCCCTTGGGTAAACAAGTTTAGCCACGTGTCACAGCTGGCAACGCCGAGGAGAAGACGACGGACGAAGAGGCAGTCAACGAGGCGACGCGAGTGAGAAAGGAGCGAATAAACGACTATCGAGTAAACCAAGCTTGAATAAACGCTTCTGATATGTAATTCGTGTTTAATAATATTTCGGCGTCTGACAATTCAGAAGTGGGATCCTTGGGATCTAAGCGTTGAAAATGCCTGTAGTAAATATTGCCGACTTGGGGTGCAAAACCCTTCGTGAACTGTTAAAGGAACGTGATCTTGCGATTGGAGGTCGCAAACCCGATCTGGTCGAACGTCTTGCGATACACCTTGGGACTGACGTAGTTGAAGTCTCTGAGGACGAGAACGCCGCGAGAAACGACAACGATTTGCGACAGGAAGTGACCGAGTTAAAGGCTCAGGTGGAGGCTCTCATGGCCGCCATTAAAGCCGTTTCAATGCCTCCCGTTTCAATATCGCCAGTTCCAGTTCCACTTGTTTCGATTGCCGGTGAAAACTTCATTTCCACACATCACATCGGACACCCGATAGCGACAACGAACCAAGTAAGTGAAGTTCCGATATCTATGTCAGCACCGGATGGTGGGCCACGATTTGGACCGAGAACTTCGACAACTCAATGTCACACCACGATTCCTGCCCACGTCGGAATATCAAAAAATTCGATCAACAACAACATTATAGCCGATCAGACATACGTCCAGTTCCATTCCACCCCCGGACACGCTCATTCATATCAAGCGGCTCAGTTAACGAATGCAATTGCGCACCCCTTGACGGGAGAACAAGAACTCAATCCGCTGTCTCAAACACGTCGAGGGGAAAGAGGAGTGTTTCAAGTACGTGACGTTATCAACGTACTACCATATTTCGATCCGCTGGATGAAACATCGCCATCTGCGGAACAATTTCTATCACGTATAGAAAAACTGGCCCGTATTTATGATTGGGAAGAAGAGCTGATACTTTTCGCCGCTCAAGCGAAACTCAGAGGTCACGCTAAACAATGGAATGATGGGCTCCAAGATACATTCGCCACTTGGGGGCAATTTTCTCATATGCTACGAGCAGACTTCCCACTCCGTCAACTTAACGTCGACATTCATCGAAAATTGATTGAGGAACGTCGCCTGTCAAACGAAACACCGGAGGAATATTTTTACAGGACTTGCGCGATGGGACGCCGTGGAGGTTTGGACGACCTCATCATCATCCACTACATACGCAACGGACTTAAAATGCCTCTGTTGCAAGCGTCTCTTGCTGGTGTTGAATTTGCAACGACAAGCGAACTTCTTAACGCAATACGACGATTTACGATGACGAATACACGCGACGAATTAACATCATCGACCCGGTCGATAGGGGAAAAACAATCGGGAACAAATAATTTGAGGTTTCGCAACCGGCCAGGGCCCGAGTCTCGCAGTTGTTTCAACTGTGCTGAAAAGGGGCATCTATCCATCAACTGCCCTAAGCCACAGCGGAAATTTCGCTGCCCAACTTGCACGCGAACAGGACACACACAAGCAAACTGTCCGGCGAAACTCTCTGACCCTAATCTGCAGAGGCAACCGATAAACAGAATCACGCAGCAACGACCTAATCTTCTTACCAAACAGATCAGCGTCAATGGACGTGATCTGACAAGCATAATTGATTCGGGAAGCAGCTGCTCCCTCATTCGACGCACTGACGCACGAAACATTGGAGAGCTTTTACTATCTGTGTCGCCCAAATGTCTCGTAGGTTTTGGTGGTGGTGAATACGTGTGCACTCATACACTGCAAGTGACCATCGAAACGGACGGAAGCAAAACAGATATGTGTTTACATGTTGTCGATGATGATCTGCTTGACGAACCAATACTTTTAGGGAACGATTTCTTGATCGGGAAAGCACGATGTGTTATCATTCAAGAGGGGAACGTCACAGTCAGTGAACGACAATGGGACGTGAAGACAGGCCCGATGACGAAGGAAAATCGAGCACAACTGAATTCACTTTTGACCGAGTTTAATAAATGTTTCGCAGAGAGTATGTCAACAATCGGCCGTTGCACTACGACGGAGATGAGTATCAAGCTGACAACGAATGCTCCTGTCAATCGATCTCCGTATAAATTGCCATTTCCAAAACGGCAAACTGTCGAAAATATCATCAATGACTTTTTAGTCAACGATATCATACGTCCAAGTAAATCTGAGTATTCTTCGCCTGTCATCTTAGTTCCGAAGTCAGATGGAACCGATCGACTGTGCGTTGACTATCGTATGCTAAACGCAATCACGATCAAGGAGCCGTACCCCGTTCCGAGTGTCGACGAACAACTCGCCCAACTTGCAGGAAAGTCGTATTTCACGACTCTGGATTTTCTATCCGGGTACCATCAAGTGCCAATTCAGGAAAGCTGCAAAAAATTTACTGCTTTCGCCACACACAACGGGCAGTACGAGTACAATGTTGTACCGTTTGGGCTGGTGAACGCACCATTTGTCTTCCAGAGAGCGATGCGGAGAATTATGGTCAAAATGAAGAGTTCAGTAGTTTCCTACGTCGATGAAGTAATTATTCCCAGCGACACAATTGCAGACGGACTTAGCGCCCTTCGGGAATTTTTATCTCTTGTGCTCGACTCGGGAATGACATTAAAAACATCGAAATGCACGTTTATGTCTCCGGACGTGAATTTTCTTGGACACCGTGTCACAAAAAACGGCATCTCACCAGGGAATACAAAAACGACGGCAATCCAAAATTTTCCAGTACCTAACAATCAGGCTGACGTTAGACGGTTCCTCGGGCTGACGGGTTTCTTTAGGAAATTCGTTCCGAGCTATTCAACCATCGCACTACCACTAACTCGATTGCTCCGCACGAAAGACGCGCCCCCGTTTAAATGGTCATTCACGGAGCAACAAGCTTTTGACTTACTACGACAGCAGCTGTTGAGTCCTCCTTTGCTTCAGATCTACGACATCGCAAAAGATCACGAAGTTCATACCGATGCAAGCTCGATTGGACTAGCCGGAGTATTACTGCAGAGCACTGGAGACGGGTGGAAACCTGTCTCATATTTCAGCCGACAGTGCTCAGACGCTGAACGAATCTACCATAGCCACGAGCTGGAAGTGCTTGCTTTAGTAGAAACGCTAGAAAGATTCCGACTTTTCCTACTCGGGAAACGATTTCGCGCAGTGACTGATTGTGCCGCTATCACTGCCACGAAAACCACAACGCCACTGAAACCTCGAATCGCCCGTTGGTGGCTGCGCTTGCAGGAGTTTGACTGCGAATTCGTTCACCGAAGCTCCGATCGAATGCGTCACGTCGATGCGTTGAGCCGCGCCCCAGTTGAACGACCGAAAACAATTGAAACGGTCGTTGACCGAATTTTCAGAGTCGATCTGGATGAATATGATTTTCTAACGACCATACAACTTCAAGATTCTGAGCTTGCCACCATCGCTGATGTTCTTCAAGGGCGGCGTCACTCAGAGCAAGCACCACAGATCCGAAAGGAGTACGCACTCCAGAACAATAAATTGTATCGACGAGTTGACGATCGACTTAAATTTGTCGTTCCTAAAGCAGTTCGCTGGAGAGTCACGAAGACGTATCACGACGAAATGGGACATTTCGCTATAGAGAAAACGTTAGAGCGACTGAAAAGAGATTTTTGGTTTCCGAGGATGCGCAAATATGTCCGAGCATATATTTCTGCATGTATGGAGTGCGCTTTTAACAAAGCTTCATCTGGAAAGCTCGAAGGTGAACTACACATTAACACGGTCGAACCCATTCCATTCCGGAAACTACATCTTGATCATGTAGGGCCTTATCCAAAGAGTAAACGTGGTAATGAATACATATTGGGTATCACGGATCCGTTTACAAAATTCACGGTTTTGAAAGCTGTCCGCTCAACCAAGACGATGCCAGTACTGAATGCACTCCGAGAGCTGACTGGTTACTTTGGTCTTCCGAAAATTATCGTTACAGACCGAGGAACGGCGTTCACATCTAATGCATTTCGCGACTATTGTGAGTCTAACGGCATCAAACATACTCAGACAGCGGTTCGCACTCCACGAGCTAATGGAGCTATTGAACGTGTCAATAAAACTCTAGGGAATTGTCTCCGTGCAAGCGTGTCACACGAAAACGACTGGGACTTGCACATTCAAAATATACAGTGGACCCTCAACAGTGGAAGGCACGATACAACCCAATACAGCCCAAACGAACTAGTCTTCGACTTCAGCCTCAACGATGTCGTTCACAATCGAATTATTCAGGCGTTGAACGATGAAGCGCCGCGTATGTCACCCGAACCGATCGCTATTCGCCGATCAAAAGCTGCAGAATCCATAGCCAAGCAACAAGTAAAGTGGAAGCAACGTTTTGATCAGGCACGTCAACATCCTCGTCACTACGCCGAAGGTGATCTCGTTCTTGTGGCACACGTGCCGCCCGCTTCCGGTTTCTCCAGAAAGTTAGAGCCACGCTTTAAAGGTCCCTACCGCATTACGAAATCTTTAAGATACGACCGCTACGTCGTCGAAGACATTGAGCAGATGCAACGAAGTCGGCGACCATACAGTTCAGTTCATCACGTTGAGCACATTCGCCCATGGTGTTATGCCGATCCCATTTTAGACGATGACCCCTTGGACGCATCCGATACCGAAGATTACCTCGGTCAGGAGTCCGAGTTTGTCAGAATTGGCCGAACTGTCACAGCTGGCAACGCCGAGGAGAAGACGACGGACGAAGAGGCAGTCAACGAGGCGACGCGAGTGAGAAAGGAGCGAATAAACGACTATCGAGTAAACCAAGCTTGAATAAACGCTTCTGATATGTAATTCGTGTTTAATAATATTTCGGCGTCTGACACACGTAAATGACACCAGACATGCAATCGAGCTAAAGTCTGCCGAATTATTTTTGGAGGACTCCAACTTTGACCGGTGAAAAAGTATGATTAAGTATGATTACATAACTATATCTTCCTATCTACACCGAAGCACTAGCAAACGTACCTAGTCAAGACTTCAAAAATATGAACCCCCCTTATCAAAATCCTGCATACGCTACTGGCTGAATATGAAATGTATACCCGCGTGTGCGGGTATAAGCACAATTTGGTAGTATGGAAATATTCTTAACGGTATTTTCGTATGTCTCTGGTTCGTTAGATATTGCCTATTATATTCGATGACGTCTATTCCGATGTGGATGCCATCAGAGACGACTTCTGTAACATTAGAACGAC
This sequence comes from Oxycera nigricornis, assembly GCA_963942545.1. Lineage (NCBI taxonomy): Eukaryota > Metazoa > Arthropoda > Insecta > Diptera > Stratiomyidae > Oxycera > Oxycera nigricornis. The sequence continues at coordinate 110,092,800 of OZ012659.1, read as the reverse complement.
AATGAAACCGGGGCACTTTATTCTAAGAAGTTTGTGAGTTCTACAGGGGTTTATCATTCAAGCGTAGGGAAAACTTTTACAAAGTCATTATTGTCACTACAAATTGATGGAATGCAACATTTTTAAGGTTCAAGACAAAAGCAGTAATGATGAGTTTTTTTTCGGTGTGTGAGGTTTTTGAATTTGAGTTATATTTTGATTTTCTCGCAACTGATTGTCGACTTTTCACCAAAAAATATTATAAAAGCCGATTTAATCACCCAAACAAGTCATAATACTTGTTACATACAAGTCGTATCAAACAATATGAACTGTTCTGAATTCCATGTTTTGTTTACTGGAAAAGTATGAACCACTATCCGCACATTTCTCATTTTTGATCAATGCAAAGATCGTCTGTGAATTGTCTCAAGTCTTTAATTTAGTCAGTGCTATGGGATTTCGTACTGATACTCTATGAAATAATTTATTTGTCGGGAAAGTGGACAGCAGGAAACATTCTTGGATGCAAAAGTTCGAGAAGAATTCATTACGTGCAAATTGCATGTCTACACAATTTTTTACTTGATGAGTTGTTTGATCAACAAGTCATATGACTTAATTGGCTGTGTACAATGTTATTGACAGAGAAAATATATTTTCTGAACGAAACTTCTTTTGAATTCCATTTGAAACAAACAATTGAATGCTTGTAATATATTTCACAAGAACTATCTTTCATATGAAAGTCTTTTCCGTTGCATTATCTATACTTTTGACTTTTTAAATTGCGTATCATCAAATTTCATCAATAGGAAAAAATAGTTTCAAATGAATTTCATAAAAATAATCGAATAACATTTTTCATTTTGTTTGCTATTTTTGTATGATTGATAACTACATACTTATAAAAGTAGTCTGTTCCAAATATGATAGGCTTAAATAATCTCTAAATCCATATAAACTCAAACTGATCCAGTTTTTCCTAAAAGTAGTGGTCGTGCTGAATTTTTGGTAGTATGTAGTACTTTTTTATCATTAGGCACTCAATTGTGGTATCTATTGATTACAATAGAGAAGTTTCAGGTGGCTACCAGCATTGGCAATAAGTGTAGGAAATTTAAATTCAATTAAGTACATAAGATGCATTTGCTGCATGCTACACTTTACTGACCAACTATCTCTTTAAGTCATAATTATGTAATATAATAATCATAATTATATAATTTCTGATAGGTTAAAAGAAGGATTTCATGTTTAATAAATATGCGTTTTGAGCAGATTTCTATGCTCGATATAAATTTACTCACTAAGTAATTACTCTCGTCTGGTGAAGGAATGACATCATCTAGATTTGACATTGCAACACTTTTAGCGCAGGCAAAATGTCTTCACCACACTTCAATATTCAGTCTGCAGATAAATACTACGAAAAATCACCCAAAAATGAGAATAACGCTTGAAATTTCAAAAATAACGAATTCTTTGTTGGTTGGATTCAAAATCATTACATTACATTTTGTTGGGTTTGTAGGGTCCTTATGAAAAGTTCTGCATAAAAAACTATAGAAAATCTTTGAAGTTAGAAAGAAAAATGTAAATATTTCCGTTTCTAGACAATTAATCACACTTTTACACAGTGAAAGAAGGTTCTTGGGGTGACTTTATTCTCTTAAGGACTCTTTTATATTGTTGTAAATCTTTCAATAATTGTTGAATTATATGGATACCACAACATTACATATGTACTTAGTCGTGCCATAAATTCTGTCACACAATTTCAAAGGCGCGCTTTCTCAGAAATCACCTCGGAACTGTACCGTTATGTTACAATTTATAACAAATGAACTGTACGGCGTAATATTCCGATCAGTTTGGTAATAGTTTTTGACTAGTAATCATGGAATGGGGCGTGAAAGAAAATCGTATCACTATAATAGCACTCCATAAGTGTGGCAAAAGTGCTTCTGAAATTTTGAATTTGTTGAAACTGCTCAAAATAACAAAAAGATTTATTTATCGCGCAATAGAACGATTTAATGAGACCTCAGGCATAGATGATAGAGCAAGGACCGGTCGTCCACGTACCGTTAGAACAGCCAGTGCCATCAAAGCTGTCCGAGAGCGCATCCGTAGAAATCCACTGCGCAAACAAAAAAATTTGTCGAGGGAATTGGAAATCTCCACAAGATCGATGAGTAGACTCATTCGAGATGATCTTCATATGAAGGCTTATCGTCGGTCAACATCCCACATGTTGACTCCACGGTTAAAGATTGGAAAGATGCAAGCGTCTTTTGCTTTGGCACGCAACTGATGGGCATGAGAACATCCTCTTTACCGATGAAAAAAAAAATTACTGTGGAGGAAGTTTTTAATAAACAAAATGATAAGGTTTATTCAACATTATCAGAATAAGCTAAAAAACGGTTCCCAGAGTGCAACGAGGCCACCATCCAGCTTCTGTAATGGTTTGGTGGGGTGTATCCCATAAAGCTGTCACAACACTCCATTTTTGCGAAAAGGGAGTCAAAACTGGTGCGACGGTGTATCAAACCAATGTGCTAGAAGGTGTTGTGAAACCTTTATTGTTCATTCTCTTCGGTGGACAACATTGGGTCTTCCAGCAAGACTCTGCTCCTGCTCACAAAGCAAAGAGCACACAGGAGTGGCTACGCAACAACATTCCTGCTTTTATTGCACATGAAGATTGGCCATCCGGGAGCCCAGATTTAAATCCGCTGGATTATGCTTTGTGAACAGAATTAGAGAACAAGGCCTGTGACTCTCCCCACCGTAATTTGGACAGTCTGAAAAAATCCTTGGTGAAAGCAGCACATGAAATGTCGTTGGATACCGTGCGTGCCGCTATAGACCAGTGGCCAAAATATTTAAAAGCTTGCATAAAAGCAAAAGGAGGTCATTTCGAATAAAGTTAATATTATTTAATAAACAATACCATACTAAAATAAATTTCTTTGAAATAAACATATTATCTTTTATTTCTTAGATTTTATGCTACTTTAAAGTTGTGACAGAATTTATGGCACGACTAAGTAGATTTGTATATGTTTTAAAATGTTAAAAGCTACGAATTTTTTCCAAAGCTTGTTTCATGGTGCAGTCAATTAAATAGGAATGCATGACAGTGAATAATTTATCATTTTTTCCTATCCAAGGTTTCTTAAACATTGTTGTTGTAAATAAAAAATGAGTCATAAATTGAAAATATGCTTCTTGAAAATTGACAGTAATGTTTATCGAGAGTCCAAAACAGTTATTCTTAATCGTGTTTTCCTATCAATGTCTTACAAGCGACATGATTGTTCTTTGAAACATAATTGTCGCACTTTCAGACACATAACTATAGATGCTAAAATTTAGAGATATACTTGTGACAAAACAAGAACAAATTAGTCTGAATACATAACCTTTGGTCTGATCTATCCATGTTTATATTTTATGTATATTTTGTCGGAAAAATCCGTAAAACTATTCAATAACAAAAGCATTTCATGAAGTTAATAAAACTATAGAGGTTTACATTTCACAGGATATTTCATCTGAAGAAAATATAGTTTATCAATAAACCAGTATTAATTTGCAGATTCTTCTTCTGATGTTCCAATATAATTTGAACATAGTGAATTTTCATTTATCAAACCTAACCCTATACTCTTCACATTTTCAGCTGAATCAAATTTTCACATTGACGTAATGATGAATTTGTAGCCGCGGGAGGCCTCGCATGAAAGAACAACGATGAATTTTCCGGCAACTCATTCGCAACCTTCACGGTGCTAAGTTACAATATTTCAATATCAATAAGGCAGCCGTACAATACATTAATGTTATTATCATTTATGAAGCGCACAACTACATCCGTTCAACACTTCATTCATTTTTTATTTTTGGCCGTTTTTAACTTGACTATTCTTCGTCCATCATAAATTTCGACAGTGACTAAAAACGGCTGATGATGAGTGACTGTCTGTTGTTGAAGAAGATACACACTAAATGCAGGGAGGTGAACGATTATTGTTTACCCTTCGTGAAAAACAAGAATGTGCAAAAGAAAGGACCTTCAATTCAATCTCCATTACGATGGCGGTTCCGTACATTGATGACGGGCAACGCCGAGCTGCGAAAGAATGGTATGGAAGGCGTGCGTTTTTTTCCGACAAACACGAACGATAAATTTCGCATGATTAATGGATATTGGAGGCTTCTGTGTTTTATATTATGTCGGGCTTTAAAATCAATAAACGCCGCAGGAGCAAGAACATTAATGGGCCGTATTATGGCAAAGAAAGTGGAAAAAGGATACTACCGTCGACTATCAAAATCAACTTCTGTGGATACTGAACGGGAATGAATGGTGAATTTAAGGAAGTTGCGAGGTGCATCAATGATTTATTGATGCCAGTTGCTGGAGGTGAGTGTGAAAAATATTTGCTCCGTTTCAGGGTAACGTCTAGTTAGGAGACTAGGAAATATTTCATACCGTTTTAAAGTGTGATTTATTATTGATATTTTCAAAAACTAATTTCTGTATAAATTTTACATACAAGTGAAATTTGTTTGCAGACATAATTCAAAATATGAATAAAGGTTCTAATTTAAACGTTTCAAATATATTTTGAAGTAACTAATCGAATTCTAGGAGGAACTTCAGTTTATAGATACCTACTATGTGTAGGTATCTGACTTCAAATAAGTCATATGCAATATTAGTTAAGGGGTTCGGATAAGTGAGGGGGCGTAATCTCACCCCCTCAAAGATTTGTTTGGAACGGTTGTATAAGGTTTTTTTGGTTCTCATATATAACAATTTGTCTTTACACTCTATGATTTTCTATTTTCATGAAAATTTCAAATAAAAATAAATTCTAAACCAAGTTATTAGTTCGATTGTTAACCTTTCTTAAAAACAGTGCATCAATACTTCTAAGTGGCTCAAAACAAATCATAAAAACAAAATGAAATTATTAGTTTGATAGTGTATAATTGAACCTTTTTCTTTTACTTCGAACAGAGCAAAATGGTGGCAAATTCAAGTTGGTCTATTTTAAGAAAGTAAAAACAGTTTACCTCAAATTAGCAAATTATTCAATTAAGCACTAGATAAAGTACTAAGCTAACAATTTTTTTCTTGATTGAGTTGAATAAGCCACAAAAAAGTATTGATTTGCACGGCAAATTTTAGACAGCGGTAAACAATCAAAAGGATAAATTAATTCAGATGCGACATGGAGCTCTTCGAATACGGCCCGCATGTTTGTGATTCAATTTTCAAATATATGGTGCGCTGTTAATGGAAGACTATCAATCCTAAAGAATAAACACACTAATTAAGTTCGGTTGGTAATTTAACGTTCTACAACTGGCATTGAAAGTTGCTTGCGAAATTTTAACAGTTTTAGATATGTAACGAAAAAAACAGTTGAAAATTTAAACACCTTGTAGTTCAAAAACTGCAAACGCCACGATAAAACATGGTTGATAAAAAGGAAAGCATAGTTCGTTTCAAACGAAATTGTCTTGCATATTTCTTGCGTAGAATTAATGATCTCCGAAATAATGGCAAAAAAACTTTAATCCAAGTTGGCGGCTAACGCGAACATGTTACAAAATCAGATTTTTGAGCGTATAATTGTTGGATGACGGGAATCAAATTTTCATTAGTTTGGTTGGACGAAAAGTGTCATTTCACCTTACGATTACCAACAGGCACGAAGCATGATTGCCTTGTTTTTGGGCAGCGTTAAGACTGCATTTTAAATGCAGCAAACCCCATACTGGGCGCATATAAAATGTTATTGGGAGACGAAGCTATTTCATCTAGTGTTGATAACTGGCAACTGGCAACCGACCATCTAATGAATATGATCATAAATCATTGTCTTATGGTCAAATCAAAATAGTGTAAAATTTCGTTTTGTTTACTATGTTTTGAAAACTTTCTAGAAATATACTTGGAAGGTAGTTCACTAATATATTTTGTTTTCGGCTTGGAGATCCGAACAAAAAGCTTTGTCTATATCAATATTGAAATCAAAGCAAAAATTGTGTGGGGCTTGCCGAGTATCATAGCTTTATGTTTTAGTAAACCTTATATTTGTTCAAGATACATCAAAGTAAAAGAAATTGTGATTTGTTTTCGTAACGAATAAAAAATAAACTATCACCAGTTGCTGAGAAGTAATTGGCAGGATGAAGCAGCATGTCATGAATTGTTATTATTCGGATTGTAAAATAACAACATTTATGAAGTTCATTCATTTTTAAGCAGATGATTGATATTATAATGATATGACAATACTTTACGACAGCCGTCGGTGGTCTGTAGGTATACCTTCTTGTATGCTTCCAAGAATTATAATAGTTAAATTACGATGAATATGTGAAAGATCCATGTTCCAGCAGAGCTGTGACATAATTGCAGCTGAAAATTGTTTTTAAGGAATTTAAGTAACTGTTGCATAGAAAAGAATGATGAATAGGTACGGTCAAATATTTTTGATACGATATTGATAGGCCATATATCATAATCTCTCATCTAAGCTAAGAAGTCTCATCTCATTCTATATGGCAGCCTCAATTTTGCTTCCTGCAGTTTTAAAAACCCTCTAAGAAATTCGAAGCAAAAACAATAACCTTTGCGCGAATGGCACATTTTTCACCAATATTTATGTTGTCTCCTTTAGGTTGAACGCATTAAATCGATGGAGTTGAAACTGAAGTTGGTTTGTCAATAATTTTTAAATTATTTTGGTGCTTTCAAATTGATTGACATTCAATGCATCTTGCACGATTATCAGTTTAGGATAGTAATCGTATCTATGCGAAAATAAAGTTGATACTACTGCATGCACTTTTTATATTGTTCTGAAGACTTTTCGTAGAAAATTCCATGCAAACACAGGGATACCAATTCTGTAATTATCAACAAGAGTAGGCGCACTTGTAATTTTGTCCTAAAGTTGAAGTGAAGCACCTTTGAGTGCCTTCTGTTTTGGTCAGCAGCGTTGAAAACATTCTTCATGAACCAATTTTCTCATTTCAATTCTGAATTCACGTCCAAATGCGCTGAACCGCGCAGGGCTAAACTCCACCAAAACGTTCCCTTCCCTTGCAAGGATTGTGTAGGGGAAGATAGAACTCCCACCATTTTTACATCGTCCCCACGACACGCCGTGTATCATAGCAACCGATTGTCTATTTACTTGTCAGGCCGCTGTCATTAAACCGCGCCCCACGACACGGTCTTCGGGCAACCATTTCCGATTTACTTCTCGCAGGCGTGGCCGCCGCTCTCTGAGCAAAACCCGTGTGATAGTGTGTGTGATAACGGGGTGGAGTTCCCGTCCCAGTTCACCTACAATGTCGAAGTTGAGTTCGATAAGGAACTCGACACCACCTCGCCACCTCAATTTTACGATTTCTCTTCCCTAATTAATTTAAATCGATCAGTTTTTTTGCAGTTATTAATTAATGTGTCATATGGGCAGATTATAAGTTCTTATGTTCTTCCCGTTTGTTTGCATTTTCGCTTCAGATACCGCTCTCCGCGGCAGATCCTGCGGCTTGAGTGAGCCGAACCGCTAATTTCGGACTCCTCGGCAGCTAAGTTGGAATAAGAAATGAGCAATGTCTGGGCTAACACGGAATCGGTGGGGAATCGGCGGTGTTCAGTTCTCAAACAAATGTACAGGGAGCCGAAAAACGAAAAGAAAACTTCCCGGGAAGTGTACGTCGAACGTTGCCTGTGAACTAGAAGAAGGATATGCCTGGGATAAATTTATGGAGGCGTGCGTTGCGAGTCGAAAGGAAAAGTTTGGTGAGTTGTCAGTTTTAAATGTAATTTATGTTGATACGATTATGCCGGGCACGGCACCGACAGAATGGAAAGCAATTATTATGAACTCCTTCTCTATGTCGCCTTGCGCCACTGCGATTTCGTTAATTAAAGATAAAACGATAAGTATTTAGTTGGTCTAAAGGTGAAGATTATCACTTGAACAATCCACGTTATTCCAGATTGAAGTTTCTAAAGATGATCGAGTTCTCATGATTTGGCAAGAACGTATGAAATTTATGTTTAGATATGCAATGATTTAGTATTTTTCTCAAAACTTTTGCAGTTCCGTGACTTTAAATGATTAAGCGTTTGGCACATTTTAGTCGAATCGATTACTTGCTTCATATTTTAGACTTGCAAGAGCCGCCGGGCATTAATTTGAATGTAGCCAACGGTTTTTGTTGTAATAACTATCTTGTAAATTAAGCGTATAACATCGATTGCACTTAATTCGTTGCATTTAAAATTCATATCTAAAATTTTAACTATTGTGACTGTTAAGATATCTTGTTTTGTAGTTCATTTTTAGCATACCACTTGAACAGCGGTATGCGGTTATTAATTTAAAATATTGAACAAAATAGAGACAATCTTTACGCCAACACATAGGCGATACCTAAGTTTAATTGCTTATAAAAGATTTTTTTGAATAATAGCAAATTTGTTGGTCTAAAATAAAGATTTTAAAAAATTTACTCAAATTTTATAGAAAATATTTAATAGAGCAGAAACGAGTAAGAATCAGGTTGGAAAATAATTTGAACGTATAAAATCACATAGAGATTTTCATTGGGATAACTCAGCTCCGTAGATTTCATGACTAGTACATTTCTATTCTTCAATAATTTTGTTTGCAAACTTCTTGATAAAATTATTTGATTTTCATTTCTTTGAAATTATATGTATACTGCAGACAAGGCCGTTTATTGATATTTAACATATTGGTGCATCAGTTTGGAGCCCATTTGTAAACATTTGTGGTTGTTGAAATGACAGGATAACCCGAAATTTTAGAATTTGTCAGCAATAAAAGCTAGTTCTAATTATACATAGTTAATAAGACAAAACGTGTTTTAAAAACAAGAATAAATCCTTCATAAATGAAAAAGTGTTATAGTATACTATTTTCTTGCCCTGAAAAATAACTGTAGGTTATTTTAAAAAAGCTGTCCCTACATAAACGTAAATACTGAGAATACTTGTGCATAGTAAATTCACGGAGACGATACCAAAAAATCGTATTCACCATTGAAGTAAGCATAAATAGTATGAGTTAACTGTATCTTCTGTTTTATCTATAAATAATATCAGTAATAAATCTTTTAAGCCATTAAATCTGCTTTTGAGGTAGAAAATTCAAAATTTTCGCAATAATTGAATACCCAACGAGTGAAAATAACAAAACAAAAACGGATTCTTTTTAAAACAAGCGTTGATCTCTCTTTTCGTTCTTTCATTTTACAGTACTCTTTATTATAGCTTTGTTGTCTTTGAAAAACAATGAATTTGTTTCAGGAAAATAGGTAGGCAGCAAATTTTTAAAAACAGATATTACACATTAATCTAATCACCTTTTGTTAAATACAATTCGGGTGACTGTTAACTGTTTGTCTTCTTAATCGAAACAAGTCTTTATCGATTGTGGAGATATGACAAGAAAAATGTAAGGAGTCGACAAATAGGTATTTTTTTATATAGAAGCATTTTCAGAGAAAGTTGTCTGAATTTTCTTTGAAACATCGATGAACTTATAAATTTGATTTTGATTTATATTGTCTTTTTAGAATAGTATCCAAAGTATCAAGGAATAAAGTAAGTATTATCTTCAAAAATAAGCAGATCTTTAAATGTGGTGATTTTTATTGGATTTATCATAGCTATTTCAGCCTTTTTCGACAACGAACTAGTTTGGGGGCTGTACGAACATTTGAACAATTTTTAAGTTGAGATTTAGCTGTCTCTTTCACAGCCCTGAAAAAAGCGGGGATATTGTTCCATAACTCGGAGCGTCAAGCATTCGGCATCATCAGGACAAGTGCCATGATTTCTTTTTCCTCTTGAAAAACAGAAACTTATCTCTGACCCGATCCGAGAATAATCTTTTACCTTATAAGTAGGAGTAGCTTCTACGATAAACATGCACCATCCAATTCGTGAAATTCTTCTTCCTGGCTAGTTAAAATTTATGAACTATTCGCTTGGGCCTCCGTTGTGAATATCATAAGATCAATTTTCATTAAAGCTAACAAATATCGCTGAGTTCAATGAAAATTTGAATATCGTTCAACAATAACTAAAAGAGCAAACTAGAGTAAAGTTCACTTCTCGCGATCTGCACTCGCATCTTTATTTGTGATGCTCATAGATGCGAAGGAACCACTGCTATCATCTAACGTTGTTCGATTTTCGATGCGTTACAAATCGTAATATCTACATGTTTTTCTAGCATCGCTTACCATTCAGGAGACATTTGCAAGCAGTCGAATGTTGGTACCTTTGACCTTGAATAAATTTTTTTAGGCACGGATCAGATCAATGGACACTTCAAGTTTCCTTAACTATTACTTACTATTATTATTTTGACTGGATTAAACAGATAAATTTTGATAGCGTGACCAAAATTTTCTCTAGATTTTTTTAAGGAATGTTGTATTGTAAGTACTTTGCCTATTGCGAATGACAAACATTATCAATGAAATCTAGAGCAGAATGCTCCTTTATTATTTTCAAAGTTTCTCATGTGTTTTTAATAGAAGTTTGGATGCTTCTGATGCAGGAAATCCTTCTGACTCTTCACGGACCTGACTATGCGTTGAACACCAATTTTAGACAGTTTATGTCACTGCCTGTTGCTTTCAATCTTTGAATCAATGATTGTGAAAAAAAGCTGATGTGTGCTCTTACATTTGATCATAAAAATTTTAAGGTAAATTTTAATCCGATGATTCCCGCCTCTTGGATACAATTTTTGTAAACAAATTTGAGGATAACTCTGATTGCTCTATTATATTAATGTACAGATCTTTATGAAATTTATGCTCAATTAGTGTAAATGGGTTTGATGGTTAAAAAAGAAAGTTTTGTTATTGATCTTGAATAGACTGTTTCGATTTCCGTTAAGGCGGTTCACTTTTCTTTTTCGGGGTTACTATGGACGAACGGTTTAAATTGCAAGAATATAATATAAGTAACAGACAAACAAAAGTAGTATTGTATTGTAGAAAAATTAAGAGTGGACTTTGCAGGCAGGCAAATAGAGTAAATCCGAAATGAGGCGCAAATCGAATTTTTTACGATCTTTTACGATCTTTGCAAGAAAATCTATGCTAGCGTGGTCTGAAAATTTATACCAGAGGAAATTATTGACTTTAAACGAAGATTTATGGACTTATATTTAAGAAAAGGCGGAGAATGGGTTTTTATGATGAAAGTCTTAAGTTATTCACATCATATCTTAGCAGCAGGACTTATTCTGTACACATTAATAGGACCACAAGTGCCCTTTGGAAGTCAGCTAACGCAACCTATAGCAATAGCCAAATGTAAAACGGAACTAGCAGATAAACATGCCAGTAAAATTGGACCTAAAAGTTATAGTTTCACCCATAAAATTCATCATTTAACCATCCACATGTTGCTCGTGTAATGACCTATGCTATCTATATTCGGCAGATATAACAACTTCAATCAAATTGCACAGCAAGAATCGCAGTATTGCATATATTTTTAAAGAAAATTCATTTAAATTCGATTGTCTTTGCTCAAATCTAGAAGAGGTGTAGTTTTGCAGAATCAAGTGCTATGCGAGCTCACTTAACTTTCTTGGGAGGTGAAATCGATAGCACCTGATGGTTGATTTTTAGCAGTCATGATGCGCGATATGCTAGATCGAAAACCGACGCAATGAACGAATAATAAAGAGTTGTCGCAATAAAGTTTTTAATTTTATTTTTATTTTATATTTTTTGTCAGTTGGAAATCAACGAATCTAATTTATTTATTTTTCGAAAGAATCAGTTTTCCTACCTTTTTTCTTAATTCAGGTTGAGGAACTCTTTCCTGCATAAATTATTTATGACTGGACTAACCGCAGTAAAGTTGAAATATGTTTTAAAGCATGTTTGAGAACAATTCCATATTTCATTGAAAATTATTTGCAAACATAATGATTCAATTTACAGCAAGTTCATCGTAATGTTATAAAGATATGGAACTGGGTTTGAGGTTGGTAGGGAAGTCTTTTAGAAAAATAGGTACAAATTGAATTTCGACATTTTCTATGTTTGCTAAGAGCCGAAATACTGATCCGAAAACCATAACAGGAAGTCGTCTCAATAGTGTCATTATCCAGTATTATTATTACGATAAAAAGAAAAATGTTTATGCTTCAATACCTAAAGTGATGAATGCAAAAGAAAATTTCATTTAATTTTTATTTGGTTTCACTAATTTTCATCTGACCATAATTCGCAATGAGTCAAATACTTGCAGGAATGTTTGCGCTATATGTTTTAGCACAGACATAATAAGATAAAAAGTCCTAGGTACCACAAATATTCAACTTGATGAGTTACTTGTAGATATCCATCTTCTTTCACAGGTCATCACAGGAGCGAATATATATGAAATTTGTGTTATATTTATCAGAACGGTCCGAATATGAAGTGAGCAATGGATTTTGTGATTTCTACTGATGATGCCCATTTCTTATACCTATAAGATTGCGCGACGACTGCGTTTTTTATCCAGCAAAAGTCAATGCAAGTTTGTTGGATACAATGATACAAATACAAGGTTTACGCATCTTTTTAATAAACTACTAGTTTTAATTGCAATGAAAGCACATATAAACATTCAACGCCAAGCGTGGAACACATTTGGCAGAAGTCTGCCGCTCTATGCGTTCTAATTCACTGTGCTCCGCCGAGGGAGCTTCGTTATCAACGCTCGAGGCTGTGTCGCTATCAGCAGTGCCTTAACTGATAAGGCGACAGTCCATGGCGATGGCAGTTACTTAGAACGTCATCAACGTACGTCATCAAAGCACTTGCGCTGGCCCACTTGCCCTTTCCACTGAAACCTGACTATATGTTTCATTCCCCACCATTTCTTTGTTATTCATGAAAGTAAAGTAAAAAAACATAGACCCACCCTCTTATTCGACGGGTGCCGAACACCAGCCGAATATGTTATTTACTCCAGCGAGGCATGGCGCGTAGATGCCATATAGATGTAGAAGTGATGTTCCAGAAGGGGCGGCCTGTGCGTTCTCAGAATCTCTTGTAGGCCGGGCTAGTTTTGTACATAGAGAACCGTTAGCTCGGAACAAGGGGCGCGTGCGAACTATATATAGGAGCTTTTTGATACGAGCGGGCGAGCACGGGTCAACCGGATGTGCGTATGTGTGGGTGGGTGGGTGATCAGTATTGCAGTACTTTCCCGATCGTACCCAGTCGACAATACACAGTAGGTGACTGAAGTGACGGCTTAGCGTCAAGTCTTGGCCAAAATAAGCGATTCGAAACCCTCGTGTGTTCGGGCGATTCCTGCACCAAGTGATTGTCTACGTCAGTTTATTCAGGAGCGTGCACTGGTTCTTATAATTGCCCGGTTGTTGATTCGGAGGCCATCAGCTCGATTTTCTTTTGTGTTAAGTTGATTGCATTCAGCGAACAGCTTTGGAATATTCCGTGACAATTTGAATCTGCTACAGATAAAAAGGAGCAATTCTTTTGAAAAGAATTGCGAGCTCACATGTGAAATATCTGCCAAACACTTGCGAAGGACGTTCAAAGTTTTCCGGCAGGCATTCGATGCCGAATTTCTCACGGGAAGAAGTGCGAAAGCGAGTGAACTCCAAGTGAAAACGCTTGCGCCCTTGGTGCTCATCTTGGTGACTCTCGAAAAACCGTGCGTGTGCTTGCTTCCGAACAACGTTACCCCAACAAAGGGCGAATATTTGCACGCTGCCGCTTCAGCTCACAGCTCCCGAACGCCACCAGCCTCATTGTCAACTAGAAACCCTGTCGACCCCTACGCCCTCAAGGGGAGGGTTCGGCCATTTCGCAAGCGGTGATATATTTACTGGGCGGCTGAGATTTAAAAGGAATTGATGTGCGGTGCGAAAAAGTCGTCCTTCTGGTGATCCTGGCTTGTTCTGTGTAGATACTTTTTTTCAAAACTGCTCCATCGTTGTCCATTCTGAACTCTTCTTGTTGTACCACCATTCGGGTTGCCGTCCGCTTATTCGTATCCTGGGTCCTCGTTCGAGATCCCAAGTCGTCCGTTAACAAATGACTTGGACGGCATTAACTGAATTTGACTGACGACAACAACGAGGACATCGTTTGGCCGCTGCTGATCCACCGAGTGCGTGTGTAGTATAGGTAGAGTAACTCGCCCGCCATTCGCCACCATCCACCGTACAAGTGCAGACATTCGGAAGTGACTTAACAAGGATCACATCTTAAGCTCAAGGTATTTGCAGGATTTATCCGGGACCATACCTTTTGCTGCCACTGCTGCTGCTGCTACCGTTACTATTGCTATTGCCGCTACTGCTGTTTCGCATAACACATTTTTATTTATACGGATTTTTTGTTCGTTTGGTGGATGAACGAACGAATGAACTACTTCCCACGGTGATTTCTGGAGTCTTTGTGATGACGACTTTTGAATTGTGTCTGGATTGTTTTTCAGTGTCAGCTGAAAAAGTTTTGTTTTGGTGAACGCAACACCGACTGTTGATTGGAAAGATTTCAAAAAGCATTTGATGAATTTGTTCGAAATGATGTGGCATGAAGTGATCTATTGAGCAAACAAATATAGTCAAAAGCGACTAGTGTCGTTCAATAAATAGTGTTGTGTGCAATAAATCCGCGTTGTTTTCCGGCGGGGATTAATATAAAGTGCGGAATTTCTGCAAAATTATATTGGTGAGTAGCATTGAACACTTTTAAAGCCTAGTCATGCATTCTCTTCACTATCCAATGTATCAAAAGAAGCGAAGGCATTACGAAAATATAAATTCACACTTGTGACAATAGTTCTAAGTTTCGTCCAAGTACATTTTTGCATGCATGTAGTCTTGAAAACAAATATAAAACATTGATCAAAAATGTGGCTAAAATTTGATAACTATTTTACTTAACCAGTTTTGATACGTTCAAGTTTAATTGACATCTGAAAAAGTGAGGATGGTACTATGAGGTATAGAAGGATTTTATTACAACTTCCGATGCTGATTTTCTGTCTGCACTTCAAAACATCCGAATGATGGTTTTCAAAATTGTTTTTTTTTTAATTGACAAAGTGATTTCATATTATTGGAAAGCAGCTTACAATTCTCCCAATTATTGTCGATTTTAAAAAGTAGCTAATGAATTTTAAACCACAGTTTTGTTGAAATCGTCTTTCAAAGATTCATACAGGCCATATTGTTAGATTTCAGTCTGGTGAAAAATTGTCTTAAAAACAACAATAAAGAACATATATGATGTAGATGGTTCTAAACGTTTGATTGAAGGGCATTGGACTCATCAGAAAAAGGCGACAGATTCAACTGAAACTAAGGGAATTAATAAAGTGAACAAATTCATTAGTTCTCATTCATATTTATGACTCCTTTATTTCGTTTGATTGTTCAAAATTTCTTGTGAATTCTGAAGAAAAACTTGAAATACTTTAAGAATAACAATCACTTTGAAAATATATAGAAAATAAGCACAGCGTCTGCTTATAAAAATGTTTAAATTTAAAAGTTTATGGAATTTGGAATTCGGAAGTATATCCAAATTCAGAACACCGAGATTAAGACTGTAGCCATCCCGAAAAGTGCAATCTAGTATTCTTGTTTCAGATCAAAAAATGTATTTGAATCTTTTGCCAGTAGTATTTGACTTTTTATAACTCGGTAATCATTGAGGATTCATATGGAAGATAATGCAATTTAGAACTAAATCTACTACAAAGGATTTGAAAACTTTTGGATCTATTTAACATTTCATAAATTTAATTTTAAATCGAAATTTAAGTTACCAAAAACGTAGCTGAAAGTATCCCCAAAAAATATAAAGTCTTGAATACATTCACTTTAATTTCAATCTTTTTTAAACAAGCCTTCGCATTGAACTTATGAGGTGGACCGTAAAATTAAACGTCAAAGATGGTAGAAATTGAGCTTGCAAAATCAGATTGATAGGAAATGAGGATTTTCTAGGATTTTTTGAAAAATATATACTAGTAGCCCAAAGTCCCCAATGGTGATATTAACAGTTATAAATTTGAATACTCCTTTTAATAAGTGATATAAACTGCTTATTTGAAATAAAAACTATTTTTAATATTCAATACATATTTTCTGCAAACAACATTCATATTAACCGGTTGGCTGTCATGGTATATCCCGGCTATGTGTACCCTCATAGCCTCTCTGTGTCACGATGCGAAATCTTATAAACTCACCGTAATGTCCAGAACTGTAATTCCATTTCTAATTGGCTAAAACAACTTTAAAACATACGTACATATTTGATTTGAAAATGCCAGTCTCATAGATGGTTGTTGGTTCTAATATAAAAGCTTGGAAAAGTGCTTCCTGTCCACCCGATTGAGTATACAGTAGCAATATTTTGAATTTTCGCGTCGCTTAATATCGCCGGACAGAAAAACAGTTGAAGTTTTCATTAAATGCACCTGGCAGTCAACCTATTAACTACACAGATAAACATAAAGATTGAATTTACGGTTATTTGCCTTAAATTAAGAACTTTGACAAGGAAACATTGATAACGTAAACTTAAATTCCAAATTCAAAGTATAAAAGTTTTGCATATCTAAACATCATGATCTAATATTTAGATACATATTCTGGAAACATATAAAAAAACAGATTACAGATTATTATTAAATTGGCATACTTTAATGTAGCATCACAATTCGATCGTAAACAATCCCTTAAACTAGGCGTTTCAACGAAATGCAATTAGTTTCAGAAATGGATGTGTTATTTGTCTCCGTTCCTTTATCAAACGTAATTGTAATTATTTACACGTACATTTCTACCCGACTAATTAAATATGCAAGTTTGCCAACATTAAACATAATCTACTTACTAGACAAATCTCGGATACCTACTAGCAATTTCCATACAACAAAACATTCGACAAAGTTTAGAAAATTGCTTCAAATGCAATTTCTAAATTAAGCGATAAGATTAAAGCAATAAATTCAAAGTTTACAAACCAGTTTGTTGCATTTTATTCACTTATATTCACAGAAACCGGGCAAAGGTAATTTACTTATCCCTGCACGAGTCAATTTGCACCTCGAAGCGTTATAATCTTTAAAAACAATGCACTTCCAAGTTTGCATATCCTATCATTATACCTAAGTAAATTCAATGCCTGCACACTAGAAGTCTAAGATAGTTGTATCTTCTGAATTTATTTGCCTCATTATTGACTTAATAAACTAATTATTGTAATTAGTGTGAAATTTTTATCAGTTGTTTGCATTGACCTTGAGATACATGGGTTGTTTCTGCTATTTGCTTAGCGTGGATTATCTTTGAGATGAAAATTTAAAAATGCTACTGAATTGTTTGGTGGCAGAATGAAAAGTTGGAATCAAACCATTAAAGTGGAATATTATGTTTGCTTATCTAGTATTTTTATGGGGAGGTAAAAATAGTTCGGAAGTAAATAGAACCTAAATAATTGCAGACGAAGATAGGAAAAAGCTATAGTTGAAAGAGTTCATGAAAAACTGAGCAATATACATTGGACTAGAATTTGAATTCCATTTACATGCTAAGTAACTGTCGAAAACACTTTTTTATTCCAATTTAGCCAAACCAACAGATAGAAACAATTTTTTGAAATTTTACATCCTAGCTGAAAATTCTGAATGTATTCAAAAGTAATAAATTGCCATTAAAACTTCCTCGTCTTGATTACTTGTAATTTTTAAAAACTTTCCTGGATACTTATCATTTGTGCATTAAAAGTAATTTCTTCATTCTTATAAAATAGGGCACCAAAATAAATTTACAAACAAATAATAATTCATTGTGCGTGTTTAAAACGCGACTCATTTTGTTCACTGGTTTCAAAGGGCGACTGAATATTTGAGGAAGATTTTCAATTTATAATTTTTCCTCTAAGAAAGCACGCTTGCTTCCATTAAATAAGCTACTTTAAAAACCTGGAAAATACTGAAGATTTCTTTTTCTGTATGGTATTTAAAATTTACATTGTAAGATCATTTACATAATCAAGAATTGTTAATATTAAAATTTATTCATTTTGTCTACTTTTCCATTTAATTTAGAGACAGTTTTATATCTTTTTGTATGTTGAATTGATATGAATGGAAATCATCTTTATTTCGGAATGACTGTTTTGGTAAAGCATTTTTCATGGGGTGTGGTTTTTTATGTACCTTGGCATCATGAGACTCATTTTATCAGATCTTAACATTTTAACTATCATCATTGCCTTTTACATGTTTTCAGACATAAAAAAAACTAAAATTTTGCATGCATCATTTTCAACTAGGGTAATGTTTAAGAAGCGTGCATATTTTTTACCTTTTGTATGTTTTTTAAGGTGTTCGAAATTCTATAACATAGTTTTCCTAGACTGTGGGTGGGTGCTGCAACGAAATGCTTATATTAAACATATGCATGTACGAATGAGTCACTCGATATAAACGTAATGAAATCTTAATGTAGAAATGCAAAATCCTTTCATGCGTTAGTTTAAATATACATATATTCATTTATATTTATATATATAATTAAGATTAGTGCCTGTTCGAGATAAAATTGTTTCTCTATCTGCTCATATTGTTAATACACTAATAAACTTATTTCTTTCCGTATTTTTAATTTTGAAGCTTATCGAATTTTTCTATAAACGTTTAATTCTTTTCTTGTTTTCGGCCGCACAAAATTCAGTGATAATTTCGTGCGTAGGTTTCCACAAAAAAATTTCTATGGATGCGGCACAAATAAAATGCATTTCACAAATTATCTGTTGGAGCATTTATAATAGTTAAAACCAAAAAATATATTTAATTTTGTAGAATTAATCTTCAGTGAAAGTATGATAGTTATTGACCAAAAAGTTTTGTTTGAAATATTTTGGATTTATTTTCTCATGCAGACTTCACCATAAAATTAACTCATTTACAATGAATTGTTACAAATTTTTATTCAAAAGGCTCATATTTCGCTAGAGCTCAACATATTGCATTTTGATACATGGATTTATCATATCACACTTTGTTCTGAAGATGGGATTTAATATAATTTTTGGTTTCGTTTTTTGGTCTACTTTGTGAGGTATAGACTATCGTTAGTTTTTGTAATGTAAATAAGCCTCAAAACATTAATAGTTATGTACATTCACTTCTGCACGTTTTCTTTTTAATTTTCAAGTTTAAACAATTATACCATGATGATGATTTTGTTATAAATTTAAATTGTGTAAATATTCTTTTAACGATTGTTGTATTTAAAAATTTAAAAGTAACGCTGCAAATACCTAAAATGTATTTTTTTAAATAAGATCATTTGCTTTACTTGACAATTAATTGAATTTCATTGGGGAAATCCGCTTAGCCCTGAAAGCTTTAAAGAACGTCCACCAGTTTAAAGCCTGTTTTGGATGATTGAAATCATAGTTTCCATTTTTAACTTCCCAGTATATGGGAAGTTCTTGTAATCGCCTCGAAAATCGAAATTGAAATTTTCAACATTTCTTTACGTTTTGAGGTCTTACGAGTATATTTTAAGTGTTTTTAGAAAGAAGTATGTATGTGTGTGTGTGTGTATGTACGTACGTCCGTACGTACGTATGTGCGTTCGTGGACAGTTTTTTCTACGAGCATAACTCACGTAAACAAAGTTCTATCGACTTCGTTGAGGTGTCAATCGAAGCGTCTTTGCAATCTTAAGAGCTGATTAGTTTTAGGGATACTTCGGTCGGGGGGGTTTGCTGTTTTGCCCATTTGAAGTTCATTTCTGTCATGCGTTATATCTCCCGAACAAAACATGCGATTTTCATCATTAAGAAGTCAATCGACGTGTATTAGCATTCGTGTCAATCTATCAAATTTTTAAAAAAATCGGTGGAGCCGTTTTTTAATTTTTTTGAAAAAAGTGCAAAAAATTAGGTTTTTTTTCATAAACAGTAAATTTTTAACCTGATTTTCGAAACACAGTAATCAATATTTATAAAATTTATATATTCCAAACAGTTTTTGTGCAAAAACCAACAAAATTTTCTCTCATGATTACAAAAAAAAATTAAATTAAAAATCAAAAACCATTAAAAGTCATCATGATTTCAAGGTCATTTCTGCCATTCACTATATCTCACGAACCAAATATAATATTTGCATCACTTAGGTGGCAATCGACGTGTATTAAGATTTTTATAATGTTTTTATATTTAAAAAAATCGTTGGAGGCGTTTTTTAATTTAACAAAAAAAAATGCAAAAATTTAGGATTTTTTCATAAAAAATAAATTTGTTAACCAGATTTGCACAACACGGTAATAAATGTTTATAAAATTTATAAATCCTTATCAATTTTTGGAGGCAAACCAGCAAAACGCTTTTCCATGATGTTTAAAAAAATTAAATTAAAAATAAAAAATCATTCAAAGTCGCCATGTAAAAAGTGTTCACGTGAATGATTTTACCCGACTACTCTTATTCTGAAGACATTGTTGTTAAGCCAATCACAGTTTATTAATATTAGCATAATTCAAGCAGATTTTTAATAGTCTTCATAGCACCGTGTTTTAATTTTTATATCAAAACTGCTTAAATTTTGAAAATCAAAAAAAATTAATCAAGTTTGCATTTGTGGCAATGAACGCTTTGAATGGTAAAATGTTTCGTAGTCAATACTTTGCTAGATCATATGCTATAAAAAACGCTTTCATCAATATGAAAATAACAAATAACGTAGAAACCCCCCCCCCCCCATTGATCCGCGTGAATATCCAATCAAATCAATCTGTCCCCATCGACCAAAAACCTTACGTAATCAATTGACGCTCCCGTAGATGATACGATTAATATTAAGTCATTCCAATTACTGTTATGAGAGGTAAATTATTATTATTTAAAGTAGTATTATTTTCATAATTATTATTTTGTTTAGTATTTTTAATATTTATGTAAATATTACTGGGAAGTTGACCGTGTGGTCCTCAAAGGTCGCACCTCGCGGCTTGTTTTTTCTTTGAATGACCAGTCAAAAATGACCTTTTTCCCAATCGTTTACTAGTTCTTATGTCATTATTTAAAGTGAAAATAAAACATGAAGCTTTAATAACTAGTAAAAAGATTAGCAGAATTAATACTATTGTGAAAAGCTACGGTGGTCACTCTCCATGTACCTAACCTAGCACTCATCGATTATCATCAATTTATAAGAATATATTGAAACCTTGGTTTAATGTTTCTTTCTGTCAGATGAATCCATAGTAGAAGTCTAACCCTACGCCTGACTTGAGATTGCTTCAAATGTTACAATTTATTAGTTTCCTTTCTTTAACTAGCTGGATTGCATCGAAACGTGCAGTCTCATAAATACTTTTACAATGGCTATCTATTGTTTCGTTATATTTCAATGCATATTTCATCAAGATTAATGCCTGATAGCTCCATAATATACTGACTTGTTTGCTACTCTAAATACAGTTGTCACGAATAATCTAGGAATTCAAAACATTGCTATTTAATATCTTTATTTATTTGTCTAAGCAAATAGTAGAGACCAGACATTTTTCCGCACACGAATACCGTCAGCTACCATCAAAATGAAATATAAATTAGAATGTCAAATTGTTTCATTGCATCCAGAAGTAGGTACATACTTACTTACGTTTGTGCTTTTTATTAGCCATGCTATTTACATTTCAAACTTGAATTCATCCACTAAATTAACATTTTCTTAATTTACACAATTTCTCTCATTGTTTTTTCCCACTTTTTATATAATCGTGTCACGTGTGCAACATAAAAGATTCTAAGTGAATCTGGATATCTAAATTTATCTCAAAACAAGACAATTTATGTTTCGTGGCTCGTTTTTTTGCCTCAGTGTATTATTTTTGTTTTGTTGTTCAAAGAAATCTGTTTGCTGACTTCTAACCTTAGTCAAACGAATTAAGATTATCTTAGCAAGATCCGAAAATGAGATGTTATCTTAATTAAATATTTCGCTTAGTACAAGACACACATCGTGAAGATTGTAAAGGTACGTTTAGAGTTCATATTAATGTGTGGTTAGAGATTTTCATCACTGTTTAAATAATCAAAATGTAAACGGAAGGGCCGGTTAGGAGGAAAATATGTAAGCGCCAATGTCGGTGTATGCAGCAAGTTTGTAATATGAGACGATTTTTTTAAAGGAAATTTAGGCTTTATTTTGAATATGATTGAACCTGAAGCTGATTGGTTTTTTTTTTTGAAAAATTTCAACTGTAAATCAAATTTTTGGTTACTTAAAACAAAGAAACTACTTTGGGATTTACTTGAGAATTTCGTTTAAATATTCTTGAAAAATATCTTTAGATATCTTTATGCACCCAAATAAATTATCAAATCCCCATCTTAAAAGGCGACCAAATGATTCTTGACAATTTGATTAGACATCCATAGTCAATAAAGGAGTATTTAACTTCCTTCCATATGTTTTCATCTGTCCATCTGCATGTCACACCTAATTTTTTTTTGTTTTTGATATCTGTAAGGAGAATATAAAACCAGCTACTTACTCTCAGTCAAAAATGAAAGAAAGATAGGTCGCTTCACTAGCAGGCTATCATTTTTTCCCTGAAACTGTTGGGACATTTTGAATAGAACAATTTGTTTAAATGGGTGGAATTTTGAAATAAAGTTTTAATCTCATTTATGCATTTATTTCGAAGTTTTTTATTAGTATTTGGCTGCAGTATGCTGTATCTTCTTCATTGCAATAGAAACCCCTTTGATTACATGGCGTCATAAATGTATTGGCACTTAACGATTTATTTATTTTACTGAATCATCAATTTCTAAAATATCTAGGAAGCCCACCTCTTAAAACATCGAGCCTTTTAAAACTTAAATCTATTGAGAAAAAGTTTGAATGTATTCAGGAACGTTTTAAATGTTTTGGAAAACAGTTGAAAAAATCTGAGGAAAGGTCTAAATCAGCAGGAAAAGTGTCAAGATCATTTGAAAAATGCTATATATTGTAAAAGGTTGCTAGAATTCATCGAAATTATTAGAATTTTTTATATTACTTCTCATTCTGTGAGAACTGATCAATGGATTAGTTGTGTAAGATCTTACGACCATAAATTCGATCTGCAATGAAGGTACAAAACATATTTGAATATTATTAGTACTCGCACAGTCAAAGTAGTACCGATTTCACGATAAATGCTTTTATTATCAGAAATTCACAACAAGATATGCATATCTGTAGAGTCAATAAGATAGAGCAAGTTAAAAGATTGTGCAGTTTTTCCAAGTTTATTACATATATAAGAAGAATTCAAAAAATTTACAACTGAAACAATTTAGACTTGAAGCATAACTTTAATTTACTCAACCATATAGAAATTATCCAGGATGTCGAATGTAATGTTGAAAATCAAAAGTTTTTAAACACTATGCTCTTTTGCTTGCGTAACAAACGATAAGAGAAGCTTCGAAGGACTAAGCAGTCACCAACTGTCTGAAGATTTCGTATCAAAGTTTTCCTTCAGCATCTTGAATTGAAAACTAATGTCAGCATTAATATAGATAAGCAATTTAATTGGCTATTGTTTTCAAGCAATGATTGCAGTCATAAATTTGTCATTCACATCACAAGCGCCGAAATTAAGATTCCTTAGTTTCCACATGGTCGTTTTGATCAATTTCAATTTGGAATTTAATTCATTGTTTAGTGGACGGTCTCTGTTTCCAACAGGTGGTTTTTTGCGAATCCATTGATTACCACATGCTACTTTAATCATAATCATTGCCGCAAAGCAATGTTTTTCTCATGTCTACTATCAGCAATAATTTTTATGATCAGCTTCTGAAACCAATAAAAAGTTTGGGGTTTTCAAGTGTTCCGTGATTTAATTGGAGTTTGGCTTATGGAACTATACAATCTTACTACTGTATAATTTTAGCTGATAAGCTAATAAATGAGTAAGTTTTCTTCTTCTTTCAAGCAATGTATAGTTGAGGTTGATTATGCAACTAATAAATAATTTCATAAAACTGAATTTTTATTGACAATTTCTCGATTTATCAAATGCAGCGGCAAACGCACAAAAATTGAAGCGATAATTTTTCGTAATAAAGTAAAACATGTATTGAATTGAAATATTTTTTCGACTATATCTAAGATGTTGCTGTTTAAACTTGTTTTTGTACTGATTCAAGGCAATGTCCTCACATCATTATTACAGCACAATTCTAACATTTTTAAATGAAGAAGAAAAAATACCAAAAAAAAATCCAACAAAATTCTCAGCAACTTTCACCATTTTAACATTACAATGCGCAATTTTCTCTAACAGCTTTTTATATCTGACAGACTGCAGTGTAATAATAGCACAATATAAATAAAATACAAACAAATAGAATGTTTGTACCTGTAATGTGTTAAATTGCTGCCATGAACGCAAACATGCGCTTCTATACAAATGAAATGATTAGATAAAATATTGAGGCTATCCTAGATGTCAATTAACGAGTATTTTTGTTAAATTCCTTATCGAAAAGCATGCGACATACCGTTTGCAGTGGAGTGTACCTACGTTACACTCATTAGTGTATAGGTAAGTGGGTAGATAATAGGTACACGGGGCATACTGTTACGCATCAATTTAATATGGATGGCAATAGCATATAATAGGGGAAAGCAAAGCCATTTAAATGGCAATCTTTTGTTTGATTCGCCACATCACTTACTTTCCTGTTTCTGATTTTGCTCAGTGATAGTAGGTTTTTTACCCTTTCTAAAGAGTTTTTAAACAGTTCTCTTCCATGCCAACAAAATCAAACAAATAACTAATGAAAATTTGTTCCATAATACAGTTCGCATCATTTTTGGCTGAATTGCTATAGTTGTAATTCTAAACGAGAATGGCAATCTCTAAAATTGATTGCACAAAACAAAATAATAATAATAATCGTGAGATATACATGACCGAAAAAGTTAGAGATATAACTCATAATTGTGTTTTAGTGGAAGAGCTTAGCCTAGGATCAATACTAGTACTACTACTATATTACACCCTAATTTTGTTTCAGTAAAATTTATTACTATTTCTTTTCAGTGTACCTGCACTGAAAACTGATTTCATTCCGAAGCCAATATTATCAAATAAATATATGTTTGAATTCTTGCATCTTACTTTATATATTTGAATTCTAAAATCTTGTCTTAAAGAATACAGCCAATCGCTATTTGATAAATATTTTGTTGGCTCGAAAATTAAATAAAAATTTCTTATGTTACAAACAGTAAACGAAACCTCAAAGTCAGATATCGGTGTTATTAATATACAATTTTAAAATTAACTCAGTGTTACAACTAAAAACTTAGAACTTAACTAACACTTAAATGTGTTTTAAAGTTAGAATTTTAAAACTAATCTTAATCGGAAATTATGTTAAAAACATGATGAAATTTTTTAAAGGCTATTTTTATTACAATATATTTTGTAGTGAACAAGCAAATCTTCCGAATGTATTATCCTAGTTTTTGAATCCAGAATACCATTAAAATGATAAGGTTGAGTAAAGATTAAAAAAACAAAAAAAATTCACTCAGAAAATTATGACAAAACTGGAAAAAATTGAATTTTGGAACATGTACTATCACATTACTTTACTTGTTTTCAAACATATTCATACAAAAACGTACTACCTATTGACATCAACTAAACTTGGCTAGAACTTGCAAGTTTTAGCTACTATTGAATGAAAAATGTACATGCTTAAAAATAATATTTGTGTGGTTTTACCATGCCAGTACCCCAGTTTCGAAAATTTTGAGTGATGACACTCTAGTCGCAAATGATAGATTTAAAGAGACATTAAAATAATAAGAAATGACCTCTATTTCCCGAAAATACTCTCGAAAAATATCCGGATACTTTTATTGAATTGTTGAGGCACAATCACCCACTGTTTTGTTTTATTTTTAATTTTTCAAACCTAGGCTATCTTTACCGGCAAACTCTGTACATGTATCCACGCTTAAATTATGCAAATAAATTAGAATGTGCTACTTCAAATTAGATGTTAAAATAATTTCTCTTCAAATAAAAATCAAGATTTTTAAAAGATATCTCATTTGTTTTATCAAACTTTTAAGGGATCTACTATTTAAAGAAGTTAATACCTATGTCTAAGCTCAAACCGAAATAAATTTTAATTTTTAGAAGATTGATTAAGGATGCAAATTAAAATGTGGAAAGCACATTGTTTTTAAAAGTGAAAATCATAGAAAACGGCTTGGTATTCTGAATAGCACAAAGGTACTTGGAAAATTAGAGCAACGTGATTTTTTTACAAAAGTATTTTAGCAAAGTTATTTTTTAAATAAATTTCAACAAAAATTTTAGAGATTTTCTTTTCATTTTCATTTGAACATTTCTTCCGCAAAAATATATTTTTGTTCCACTTCCACACAGCATATCCAACATATAATGTCCTGCGATATTATGGGAGAAAAAAAAATTGTGCATTTCAGAAATTTTAGTCTCTACGACTTTTCTTTGGCATTATTTCGCTACTTATGTGATATTGATAAAATTTTAACTGAAGATTAATATATTTTTTATACAAAAACAACAAATTCATAAGCGTTGAAAGAAATAGAGATCAAGGATTACAAAGAGGTAGAAATTTGTTAAAATGAAAAAGTCAAAAAGTTCTGATAAGAGCGACTACAAGTGAAAAACTTTCTTTCGCAATAATTTCGTTTTTTTCCTGAATTTGGAACTTTTCTCAAAACTCTCTTATATATAACTTTATGACGAAAACCGGCAGACTTTCAACTGTCTCAAATACAAGGCAAATTATTATTTCTATTCTAAACCGTGGGGATCGTCTACATGTAGATTAGATGTGATTGGTGCGTAATAGGATTCGGATTTATTAATAAAAACTTTCACATGACTCTTAGAGATATGAAAGAATTCTGTGCTAGATATTTTCTATGCGTTACAAAAATGTTTTAGTATATACTATTTATTTAAATCGAAACCATTGTTTTTCTTCTCCTTAGTCTTGGGAAGATTGTATGAATATTAGATGTTTTTGTGTCAACTCACAAATATTTTATTGAATTCTTGAGAAATTCTAGCATATGCATATAATATTTATACATGATTGTTATAACATGGCACATGTGACTCTAAGAAACAATAAATTTGTCTCGGAAACATTTTTGTTTTCTCAATTTTAACACGTGTCTACTAAATTTATTGTTATCCGAAAATTTCTTCATCATTTCACTGAAGTCCTATCAACATTTATCTCTCCTACATCCAAAATTTCGGACAATATCAATTCAACTTGAAGTGAATCTCATCAATAATATCCACGATTTGATAATAAAGAGGGTAAAAACTTCACGCACGCAATTGACATGGTGAAAATGTAAAATAGAATGATGATCTAATAGACGTTGTGTAAATAAATTAGTAGTAGATGACTATTTGGTTGGAAAAGGCAACATTTGATCTATTTTTATCGTTGATCGGTCAGAATATGCCGTCGGGGCTGCTTTTGGAATTTCAAATTAAACAATTTCTGTCTCCGCGGTAATGAAGAAATTAGTTTGGAATTAGTCTGGAGTGCCGTCGGAAGTTCTTTGAATTTTCAGGGCGAGGATGATTAGATGATAAGGGTGTGGAAATAGTTGAAGACAAAATATAAATAAAGCATGATTTGGATACTTTGGATTAAGCAGATATGCGTAGATTGAAGGCAAATACAGGTCTGAAGTTTTCTCTATGATTGATAATTAAGTTCAATTCAATAGATGATCTCAATTCACTGTTAACAGTGCATAGATAGTTTATATGAAGATATCTGTACATTATACATCCATTCAACCTAATAGAAATAATGATAATATAAAAAAAATCCGAATAAATGATATACAATTTTGAATTTAAACTTATTACTAATGATCACAAGCATTTGATTAGCCGCTATGTACAACAACGCAACAGATCAATCGATTTATCTAGTTAATTTCGAACCATTCCAAGAACATGCTTTTCTCTTCAACTGTTTTCGGAGAGATTCGAAGACAATAGTGCCCTCCATAGAATTGGCCAATGTTTTCATTTCAAATTGCGAACACAATTTATCCGCAGCTATCTACGTTTATATGAAACTAGAAAATATATCTTCATAGCCGATGGAAATATATAGCGTCAGGGGTTTTCGAGTACGTATGCCGTTTCATAGGAAACAAAAACATTCAACGCTGGTGGATGGACACTATGCCAGGACACCATCTTCCGACAAAAGTAGCAAACATAGTCTGGCATCGGGAATGGTACGAATGTTGTCCTAATGGATATCTACGTTTAAATGAATATCTGAGATGAGCACTTTTCTTGAAAATTATTTTTGTAGTGGAATCACATGTTCAACCACTTGTCCATCTGCACTCATTCATGCGTATTATGCCACGCATGCCCGTTCATCTCACTAATTTAAATTCAGCCACGCGTGCCCACAAGATGCCCACGAACAGTATTAACACATAAATCACAAGGGTCATTTAATATGAATTACATACGGAGCAATGCCATCCCAAACGTGACTAAAAAGTGTCAAGTAGACACGGCGCTCTTTTTGATGACCACTTGCAAGGCGTTGGAATCCTTGCAATGTGATTATGGGTCAACATGTGAAATACGGAAAACTAATGAAATAAATTATAGATTTATTACAAACATATGCATTGGTCCTGTGGGAAAATAGTTTTAAGTCAATGTTTAGTAAATAGAAATTAGGCTAAGATTTTGTATAAAAGGAGAAAGATATTTGGAATAAAACAACATTCATACAAGTGAATTTGGACTGCCTGCATCGGCACCCTTTCATTTGAGTGTTCATTGCGGCGCTTGCGCTGTACAGAAATATAGGCAGCTCACGCTTGCCATCAGCTTTGGCGCTAGACGCCGATATTTAGGTGAGTCCCTCCTTCCTCTAATTGTTATCATAATGGCCCCTAACGAAAACTTATTACATGGCGATCCTGCCAACCTATTTGCCGATATTTAGGACCAATAATGGAAGGTTTTGAGGAATTATGGGAACAATACTCCCCTGGTACACCAGCAAGAGCACCAGCATACAAGGCGACAGGACGAAAAGAACTCGCAGCAATCGGACCGAAGCCACTCACAATAGAGGACTACCGCAAGAAGATAGCGAAAAAGCAACCACCACCACCGATCAACAAGGAGAAGAGGAAATATAGGGGTGGAAAGAAGGTGCGATTCAGGATCGAACGTGCGAACCTATACCGCTTGATAGCAATAGCAAAGGGCGACAACAGGAGGAAGCTGTTCCAAAAGCTAAAAGAACTAGAGAGATCGTATGTCGACAACATACAAAAACACGAACATGGGCAACTGCAAGTCGGTGAACCAGTCGACGTTTCAAGAATACCAGCAGGCAACGACCACGACCATAATCTTCATAATAATAGCAATTACATACAATAAGTAGAACAAAAATTATGTTAAGAAACAGTCGAGTAGGAATGTAAATGTATAAAATCTTATAACGTTATGTGAAAAAAAAATTTTTTTTTTTTGATTAGTTGATGGACAAAATTAAAGAATTATTAATTGAAACAGAGAAACTTTTGTCTAATGCAAGAAAAGGTTTAAAGAGATCATATAAACCAGAGACAATACAAGAAAAACTAAATCGTTTGGAAGAAATACAAGAAACCTTAAGGAAAGAATTCGCAAAATCAGATTCTGATAAATATTTAGACTTGAAAATACGTTTCGTCAAGTCATCAAAAGAACTAAACCATATATTAATAAGTATGCTAACTAATGGTGTGGACGATCAGACAAACGACGACAATATGGCTAATTTCGAACTTCATATGGCGATGAAAGTCATTCCATCCTTTGAGGGTAGAGCAAAGGAATTAAACGCATTTTTAAAAATTGTCGAATATATAAACAAGAAATTGAATGATGCATCAAAGCCGGAACTAATCGACTTCGTCTACAATGTTAAACTTGCGGACAATGTGCGCACTTCATTTAGCGCAAACATCCCTAACACCTTTGATATTTTAAAAACTCAACTTTTGGCTAGGTACAAACCCTTGAACTCTGTCGCGAACATTCACACCTCGCTAAGTACCGTCACCCAAAATCGTTCATCTGTTACACAGTACAAAGAACGAATTTTGTCCCTTCTTGGCGAACTTAATCAGCTCCAAATAAATGATTTAGGGACCAACGCATCAACAGAGCAGAAACAAACGATTATCAGTCTGAACGACACTTATGCTCTGACTATATTTAAGAATGGTCTGCACGACCAATACAGAAAAACCATTTTTGCCGCTAGACCACAAACACTAGCCGATGCCATTAACCTGACAATGGAGTTAGAGAAGAGCAATGCAAACACCGCAAGTAATATACTACATTACAATACGCGAAACGAGCGAAATATGATGTCAAATAACAGATACAACACTTCGAATGGAAGACAACACATCCAGGCATATGGCCAGAGCAATAATAACAATAGAACGAATAGATTCGGTAATAATGGTAACAGAAACTTCAGTCCAAACAATTTTAATAATAATAATAATAATAGAAGGTACGACGCCAATCAGCGCAGTAACGGAAACAACTTCAATAGAAATAACGCGAATAACAGAAATAATTATAACAGAAATAACAATAATTTTAGAAACAGACAAAGCAACAATCGGTTCAACAATAGTAATATGAACATGAATAGACGAATCAACGTCATTCACGAGCAGGGAAACGAAGAGGGATCCGGAGAGGAATAACCAATAAAGAAGTAACAACTCCTACCGGATTAACAGGATACAAAACCGCTAAAATTTACAAAGTATCCGCATCTAGCCCAAGTTTTATCAGGTTATTTTGCACGAATACCAAAACATATCTGACTTTTCTGATAGATACAGGAGCAGATATATCTATATTTAAAATAAATAATACAATATCGTACATAGATGAAAATAATATATGCAACCTTACTGGAATAACCAAAGAAACGATAAAGTCCATTGGTACAACTTGTTTAAATCTGAGTATTGGCGAATCTAAACAAATTAACACATTTAATCTAGTAGAAGAATCGTTCCCAATCATTACGGATGGGATTATAGGAAGAGATATCCTAGAGAGATATCAATGCAAAATTGACTACGAAACATACACAATCACATTCATAATCAACAATGATGAGGTCACAATACCAATGAATACGAAGCCATTAAAAATGTACAATTTTAGAATTCCTGCAAGAACTGAGGCTATAGTACCGATCGACCTAGACCGAAGTGAAGACAGTATAGTACTCAATAAAGAAATACAAAAAGGAGTTTACGTAGGAAATTCAATAGTGCCGTCTAAAGGTATCTGCCACATTAAAATACTAAATACAAATAATGAACCATGCAACATCAAGAATTTCAAAATAGATACTGAACCACTATCAAACTATAATATATTAAAGAACAGCAAGGGATATAAAAATAATCCAGATCGTTTACGAGAGCTACTACAAACAATTAGATCAGACTACAAGGACGAGAGAACAATGGGTAGCCTAATGAAAATAATCGAAGAGTACCAAGATGTGTTTCATCTCGAAGGCGAAAAACTCTCAGTCAACAATTTTTACAAACAACACATTGAACTTTCTGACAGTACACCCGTATACATCAAAAACTACAAGCTACCACACGCTCAACTGGAAGAAATTAATGACCAAGTGAAAGAATTAGAGCGAAATGATATCATAGAACCATCTATTAGCCCGTACAATTCACCACTTTTAGTAGTACCTAAAAAGTGTTCTAGTGATAAAAAACAATGGCGATTAGTTGTAGATTTCCGTCGTTTGAACAACAAAATAATAAACGACAAATTCCCATTGACGAGGCTAGACGATGTTCTAGACAGATTAGGTCGAGCTAAATATTTTACTACTCTAGATATGACCAGCTCATTTCATCAGATTGAATTGAATGAACATTCTAGACCTTTGACAGCTTTCTCTACAGGAGACGGTCATTTCCAATTCAAGCGATTACCATTTGGACTCAAGATTTCGTCCAACAGCTTCCAAAGAATGCTTACGATAGCACTGACCGGTTTAAGTTCAGAAGCATTTCTATATGTTGACGACATTATTATTTTTGGTTGTAGTGTCGATCATCATAACAAAAATTTAACAAAAGTACTACAACGACTACGGAAGTACAATTTAAAACTGAACGCACAGAAATGCAAATTTTTGAGACCAGAAGTTGTCTACTTAGGCCATCTGATAACTGATGAAGGTATAAAAACCGATCCTACTAAAGATGAAATCATACAAAACTATCCTATCCCGAAAAACGCAGATGAAGTTCGTCGGTTTGTTGCTTTCTGCAATTATTATAGACGCTTCATCCCGAACTTCGCCGAAATAGCAAAATGTTTAAATGAACTGTTAAAGAAGAATGCAAATTTTGTTTGGAACGAAAAATGTCAGAAAGCTTTCGAAACTTTAAAGGAGAGACTTATCTCACCTCCCATCTTGCAATATCCCGATTTTGAGAAACCATTCGTATTAACAACAGACGCATCTAGTTATGCCCTTGGAGCGATACTCTCCCAAGGTGATATTGGTTCAGATCTACCCATCTCGTACGCAAGTAAATCATTAGGTAAACATGACATCAACAAACCTATAATTGAGAAAGAGCTACTTGCAATACATTGGGGAATAAATTTTTTTAGACCCTATCTATATGGCAGAAAATTCATTGTGGTTACTGACCACAGACCTCTGGTATCATTATTCACGCACAAGAATCCATCATCTAAACTAACTAGGATTAGATTAGATCTCTCCGATTATGATTTCGAGATTGTGTTCAAGCAAGGAAAAATAAATTGCAACGCGGATGCATTATCACGCATCAAGCTAGACTCAGATATTTTAAAAACAATGATTCCTCCCGAAATAGACGAAAAAGTCAAAAAAGTGTTGGCAATAACAAGGGGTATGTCTACAAAACAAAGAACAGACAATATAAATAAAAATACTACGATAGATGAACCCGATACACCAGTAAAGTCTGATCAACTTTACGTATGGGATTGCACATCAATATCAGAAGTAAGAAAAGTTATGAAGTTGAAATTTATATTGCGCAAAAATAATAAATTCGATATCGTCAGAACAAGCGACGAAGTCATTGTATACTGTAGTGATAAAGTTACCGAGAAATACGTTTCCGCTAACGAAAAGCTATCAGCGAGCTCAAATACAATTAGATCGAATGTAGAATCTGCAACGATAAGTCCAGTGCGATATACGTATCCACCATGGAAAAGTTGTTAGATGGAATTCTCGAGATGAATTTATATGAATTAGCGTTATCAAATAACGATGATATCTTCAAAATAATAAGTAAAGAAGATTTCAAAAATATAATTAATATGTTGCAACAAAGTAAAAAATACGAAAGTCGCGCAAAACTAAGTATAATGTTATACGAACCCCCGAAGAGTATAAAGGATACAACAATACAGAATCAGTTGATACAAGAATATCACGACACGCCACACGGAGGACATTTAGGAGTGAGAAAAACCCAATTAAAACTTAAACAAAGATATTGCTGGAAAAACATGAACAGCATGATAAAAAACTATGTCAACAATTGCAAACAATGCAAAATAAATAAACAAGTACGGCACACAAGAGAACACATGATAAAAACCGACACACCTACCACCAGTTTCGAAACAATAGCTATCGATATCGTAGGACCATTAAGAATCTCGAACGACTATAGATACATCTTGACGATGCAGTGTGAACTAAGTAAATTCGTGATAGCATCACCACTAGAATCCAAAGACGCCAAAACAGTCGCGTACACATTGGTGAACGACCTTATATTAAAATTTGGACATTTCAAAATATTAAAATCTGACCAAGGTACGGAATTTACGAATAATTTAATGCAAGAAATTTGCAAATTGCTTGAAATTAAACAGATATTTTCGGCTCCATATCATCATCAAACACTAGGCACGGTAGAACGCAACCATCGAGTGTTAAATGAGTATTTTCTAGCTTTTACCGAAGATCTAAATTGGGACAAGTGGATCCCGTATTACACGTTCGCATACAATACAACTCCACATGTTGATAATGGCTACACGCCTTATGAATTAGTATTCGGCAAATTACCATATCTACCCAACGATATAGTCAGACAGACAGACAGAGTCTACGATACAGAAAATTACGCAAACGAATTCAAAATTCGATTACACCATGCGTTAAACAAAGCAAAACAAATAATTGAAAAAGTCAAACAGAAACGTGTCGACAAGATAACAAAAACCAATCCAATTCATTTAAAAACAAACGATTTAGTTCTCTTGAAAAAGGAAAATAGGAGAAAACTTGATAGACCTTATATAGGACCTTTTAGAGTGATAAATACAAATAATGTAAACACAACAATAGAAGTTGATGGTAAACCAAGAAAGGTCCACAACAATAATTTAAAATTGTACAAGATGATTGACTATAAAATATAAATATAAGAGACTAACTAGTAGCAATTTAGAATAAGTCAACAATATTAATTATTTTGAAATTACGAGTATAGTAAATTAAATATTATATGTAATATTAATTATAGTAACAAAATAAAAACACATGTAATGAGACTAGATATAAGCTCACTGAAGTATATTTTGAATTATATAACAATGAAAAGTAACATACTTATCCTATCTTTAGTTGAAAAATCCCATGTAACCCATGCATATGCAGCGCGGATAGCAAAACATACAGATAATTATTTTTTTGTGTTTCGCACTAATTACTCAATTAGTACGCAACACTTCTAAACGGTGAGGGTGTAGTGGAATCACATGTTCAACCACTTGTCCATCTGCACTCATTCATGCGTATTATGCCACGCATGCCCGTTCATCTCACTAATTTAAATTCAGCCACGCGTGCCCACAAGATGCCCACGAACAGTATTAACACATAAATCACAAGGGTCATTTAATATGAATTACATACGGAGCAATGCCATCCCAAACGTGACTAAAAAGTGTCAAGTAGACACGGCGCTCTTTTTGATGACCACTTGCAAGGCGTTGGAATCCTTGCAATGTGATTATGGGTCAACATGTGAAATACGGAAAACTAATGAAATAAATTATAGATTTATTACAAACATATGCATTGGTCCTGTGGGAAAATAGTTTTAAGTCAATGTTTAGTAAATAGAAATTAGGCTAAGATTTTGTATAAAAGGAGAAAGATATTTGGAATAAAACAACATTCATACAAGTGAATTTGGACTGCCTGCATCGGCACCCTTTCATTTGAGTGTTCATTGCGGCGCTTGCGCTGTACAGAAATATAGGCAGCTCACGCTTGCCATCAGCTTTGGCGCTAGACGCCGATATTTAGGTGAGTCCCTCCTTCCTCTAATTGTTATCATAATGGCCCCTAACGAAAACTTATTACATTTTGTTCGGAGTCCATTTTGTGCTAGGAACTACCCAGATTGCCCTTGTGGATAACATCTAAACTTCCCAGTTTGCATTGTTGAGTTGAATCCGAAAGATACAGCGTTTGCTATAAAGAAGTAGCTGAGGTAATTTGAAATTTTCGATTAAAAATATTTGTGGAAAAATGTTGATCATAATACCTCATAAAAAATTACATTCTTCGTTTTACCTATCATATTCGAATTTTTATGAATATATCAATTAAGAATTAGAAAATTTTACTAATGTATGTTTTATTCTTATCTGAAACCATTCCAAAAATAATTGTTTTTCGAAATAATCCAAGCCAAGAGGCTGTTGTATTAATCTTATACATAGGAGAGAGTTTCC
This sequence comes from Oxycera nigricornis, assembly GCA_963942545.1. NCBI lineage: Eukaryota > Metazoa > Arthropoda > Insecta > Diptera > Stratiomyidae > Oxycera > Oxycera nigricornis. The sequence goes on along the minus strand of OZ012659.1, from coordinate 110,056,753 downwards.
GTTCCATTGCAAATATTGTAATTTGTAGATAAACCCAAAAACGAATCCACACATCTTTGAAAAGTGCTGAAGCACATCCACACATCTTTTAAAAGTTTTTTAGGGTTATTTTGCTTGAAAGTATATTTTTAATAGGTTTAGGTTAAAATTACAAAGCCAAATTTTACCGCAGTTGTGAGCTTTTTAAGTTATTGCTCCTACCAATTTGAAAAACTTAGTTTTGAGTACATAAACTTTATATCTCAGAAGGCACTCAAACGTCTGTTAAAGCAGACTTACATTCATGCTTTAAATTGAGACTTTGAATTTAATTAATGAACTTTAGTGGTATATTCTTGAGGTTCCAGTACACATTAGAAGGCCAAAAATTACGAATTTTATGAATTTTTTTCTCAATTCCTTCATAAAATATGAACCGCGGTGGCTTTTCATAAAATTGATGATGTGAGTTGTTTGGTTGGGGAATAAATTTGTCAATTTGGATTCAAAATCAATCAATTAAGCTATATTAAAAAAATATGGAAACCAAACCTAGAGATCAAAATAGTATTCTTTGTAAAGGAATTTGAAACGGGACAATCCCTTTGGGAAATCTTTTATCAGCCATAAAATCTCAAATTGAATTCAAATTATATATTGTTTTTATATCTTTAAAAGTATCGATACATATTAGCTATTGTTTGTTAAGCCTAAGGCCCTTATTGGTGTTTCTTAGTTTCAAGTATAAGTTTTAGCATAACTCTTTATACTTGCACGTGAGGTTTCAGAAAAATTTAAATAATTTAGTTATTATTAACTTCCCAGTATATGGGAAGTTCTTGTAATCGCCTCGAAAATCGAAATTGAAATTTTCAACTTTTCTTTACGTTTTGAGGTCTATAGAGTATATATAAAGTGTTTTTAGAAAGGGAGATGTATGTGTGTGTGTGTGTGTGTGTGTGTACGTACGTACGTACGTACGTACGTTCGTGGACACTTTTTTCTACGAGCATAACTCACGTAAACAAAGTCCGATTGACTTTGTTAAGGTGTCAATCGAAGCGTCTTTGCAATTTTAAGAGCTGATTAGTTTTTGGGATACTTCGGTCGGGGGGGTTCGCTGTTTTGCCCGTTTGAAGGTCATTTCTGTAAGGCGCTATATCTCGTGAACCAAACATACGATTTTTTTAAACAAGGTGTCAATCAACGCGTATTAACGTTTGTGTTATTCTATCAAGTTTTTAAAAAAAGCCTTCGAGCGGTTTTCAAATTTTTTAGAAAAAAGTGCAAAAAATTAGGTTTTTTTTCAAAAACAATAAATTTTTAACCTTATTGTCAAGTCGTAGTAATCAATGTTTATAAAATTTATCTACTCCAAACAATGTTCGCAAAAAAATCATCAAAACTTTTTCTCATGATTACGTAAAAAAATAAATTAAAAATAAAAAATCATTAAAAGTCATCATGATTTTCAAGGTCATTTTTATCATTCACTATATCTCACGAACCAGATATAATATTTGCATCATTAAGGTGTCAGTGTACGTGTATTAACAACTTTGTGAAGTTTTCAACATTATAAAAATTCGGTTTAGCCGTTTTTTTAATTTAATAGAAGAAAATGCGAAAAATTATGGTTTTTTTCATACAAAATATTTTTTAACCTGATTTGCACAGCACAGTGATCCAGTTTATAAAATTTATACATTCTCATTAGTTTTTGAAGAGACACCGGCAAAATGTTCTTCCATAATTATGAAAAAACTAAATTAAAAATAAAAAAATCATTCAAAGTAACCATGTAAAGAGGGTTCATACGAGTGCTATTACTTTATATCTTTTATTCTAAAAAAATTGTTGTAAATTCAATCAAAGTTTTAAGATATTTGCATAATTTAAGCAGATTTTTAATAGTTTTAATAGTCTTTTAATTAAAAAAAATTGCTTAAATTTTGAAAACCAACAAAAATTTTCAACACCAAAAAGGCCCCCCCGATTGATCCGCGTGAATATTCAATCTGTCCTCATCGACCTAAAGCCTTACATAATCAATGGACCCTCCCGTAGACGATATGATTCATATTAACTCATTCCTGTTACTATTACCTCTCATTGTTGTAATGTTGTTGATGTTTATGTAGATATTACTGGGAAGTTGACCGTGTGGACCTCAAGGGTCGCACCTCGCGGCTTGTTTATTATTATTGTCATGCTAAATGAAATGGGATAGTTTATAAAAAAATCAATTCTACTGTTTTCTTTTTTTTTAAATATCATATTTTTTATCATGACATCAATCTATTTATCTATTTGTTCACATTCTTTCGCATGAAAACAACCATTTCCAGCCAACGACCATTCAGTCAGCAGCCACTTCAGTTGAGTATTTGCCCATTCACAAATCAAAACTGCATGCCAATGACTTAGACGGGGGGATTCGAAAGACTTTATATCTAATCCGCCCAAATGATCAACAGATGAGCTTTTATTCAACCGATTATCATTAATAATCGCCTGAGATACTCAGCGTATGTGGAGGAATGATATCTATGGTCTCGAGACGTCACGAGCAGGCGAAGACGATGTGGGAGAACGGCTCGATTCGATCGGCCATAAAATGGTTGATTGGTAGCCGCAGCCATTATTATAATAGTCTGCTCCTCCTCTTCGTGGGATCCGACGAGCACTAAATTATTTCAAGAATTTAATTTAGCATTTTGATATGGAAATGCGATTGACTTCTTGTTACTTTTTTCTATTGTCGTCGTGTTGCCATCGAGTCTTCATTGGTGTGAAAATGAACAGTAGCCAAGAGAATCCTATATGTTAAAATCCTCATATCTTTATAAGTATTAAGATTTTCTGTAGTCTGAATTGTTAAGTAGCTGTTTATTGTTGAATTATTTTTAAGTGAAAACTACAATCAGATACCGCACTCCTAGCACAACCACCCAGCACATATGATATCCATAATAATTTCTTGCCAACTTTCCCCTCTCGGTAAACCCAAGAAGCTTATGTGGAGGATATATTCGGCAAATACATCGCAAATCCTTGTTGATCCTCATTTGATCACTTCGATGTAATATTTTAATCGCTCGGCTTACGAAAGATGATACGAAAGCGAACCGGCTACCGTCCCGAGTCATCATTTCCTCGACACGAATGCAGACTGATGCGAATATCTGCCCCTGGTTATCCAGAGTTGACGCTCGAATAATCCTCTGTTTAAAGCGTTGGAATCTCGGAATTTCCTTCAATTCGTTTCCGACGGAGTGTGTTTTATTTTAATCGTGTTTTGTAGGTTGTTTTTATTGAAAATGAGAAAAAGACGATGAAAAATGTGTATGTGGCTAATATTTTTAGTAACATGGATGGCATTGTTTTATTTATAGCTTGGAAAATGAGTAATATGCGTTCGTGAAGGACATTGTCTTGTCTAGACCTTCGTAGAAATGTATAGTTTTAAGAGGTTGTGAATCAAGGAGAATAAATTTTGAAATGATGAAATTTAGTGAATCAGGAAGCAGCTTCATATGACGATTTTTGATAGTACCTCGAAAATGTATTTTGTAGACTTTTTAATTGAAAAGAGAACTTGAGTTGTTAGTTATCATTAGTTTCTCATACCACCGATCAGTTTTTTCAATGGATGATTGAAGCGGAAAAGGCTCGTTCTGAACGATCAGTGAATGTTGGAAGGAAATTTTTTTGCTATGTGGTCTGAATAGATGCTCTTTGAAATTCCAAAAAAAAATTAGATTTTCTTAGCGCATGTTCAGACCATAGAGCAGTGGCAACAGTAGTGATATACATATGTAAAAGGCTTATACTAATATTTTGGATTCAAGGAATACATCCGATAGGTGAAAATATACCGCAATTGAGCTTGGACAGAAATTTGACGAGTAGTTTGTAGAATCAAAAAAGAGACCAAAACCGAATAGAGTATTTACTGCGCGCATTTTCCACCAAAAACCACATGCCCAAACTAGCGATAAGGTTCGCTGGCGTTGTCAAAAAACGGTCCAAAATCTCAATACTCAATATATTTTTCTCTTTTGCGGCAGTGGGTCACATCGAAATCAATAATATAATAGATGATTGAATTGGAAATCAGTGAAGATAGATCAGAAGATAGATTTTACATCTATCGATGAATGAATACATAGCTCGAAGCTTGAAGACAAAAAGATATATCAATTGTGTTACATTTCGGCTGCCTGGAATGATAATGAAGTAATTTTCATACTAATTCGATAGTTTAAATTGCAAAGATCCGTTCAGAATTGACTTCATCTAATCCAAATCGAATGTTTGAAATAAAATTGTATCATGTAATAATTAACGTAGTACATTGATACTACTAAATGCATCCATACATGAGGCAGTCATTCAATACAGAACACAATATCTGCTTAGAATCGTACGAAAGATGAAATCCAAGAATTTCTGTTGCTCATGCACAAAAAATTATGAAAATATGAATGGAAATAATGCTTAATTCGAATAAATGACGTGTGGAAAGCACACTAGGAATGAAAGAGAAAAATAAAAAAACGGAATCCTGGAGTTGTTTGCGAAGAAAGGAGCAAATCATCTACATTCAAGTAGGTGTGTTTTTATTTTTGTACAAAGTTAAATGACTCTTTTCACAATAATTGGACCTCTTAAATGCTATTCTGCACATATATTTTGATTTTTTTTGTCATATGATTAAGTGAATCTTTGATTTATAGCCTGCGTCAACTAAGTCAATAGACAATAACTTCCCCGGCACGCAATCCCACAAAGCTCAAATGTCAGCATCATGCGAACGTACAACATTTAATTATTTTGTTGTAATTAAGTGAAAAAAGCAATATGTTCACACTTGATTTGAGTGACTGTGACTTTCAAATAATGGAAAAATGGAGTATTGTAAAATTTCATATCTTCTTATTTAAACTAGTTCACGAGCTTCATTTTAGTATTTAATTTTTGTAACCCGATTTTCACCGGGTTTAAATTGAAGTTAGGTTATAATAAAAAAAATTTAGTTGATAAATAATTTCAAAAATAGCTACTGCTCTCTTTCGTTTTACATTTTTGTCATATTTTCTTAACTAAATAATAGCTTTCTTGATGCAAACTAAGATGATAAGTTTACATTACTGGCGAATCTTCTAAAATTTAGTAAAACAATCGTAAAAACACTTTTACGGGATGCAAACAATTAGCAAATTTTTTTGTATATATCCTTCAGGTTTTTTCAAATATTGTTCGTTTCTGCTTGTTCAACGTTAGGTACTTTATAATGCAAGCCATCATTTTGAGAAGTGACCCACTTAGGCCTCAGTTTGCCCATTGTGAAAGTACTAGAAACTTAGTTTTGAGATGCTGAAAGCCATTTGGATGCTTTTATAGATCTAACTGCGTTGCCAGCATTTATAAAAGTTACAGCTGTGGGACTAGCCAAAAAGGAAGAGCCTAAAAATTTTATTCTTCTTTTTGAAAGTACTGTGCAATTGCATAGGCAGTGCTCAACCTTTTCTTGTTCTTCCAACCTGCAGGAGTTGTCAAAGGATACACTGCAGCCAAAATTGTATTTATGATCCATCCTAGTAGATTTCAACCGATTCCTGTGCCACACACCTTTCCTTGCCTCTTAAAGCGATGGTGGAAGCAAAGGATCGGAGAAGAAAATTTTGCTTCTTCTGGTGCAGATTCATCCCTCTTTAAGGTGGTGCTGGTGGAGTGACCATTGTTTCCCTTATATCAGAAGTGCAGAGCTTTCAATCGAGTTACATGGCGTTCATCCTGATTTCTCGTAACGAGTTTTTGCGGGAGCCAATTTAACAGCATAAACAGTGCTTCTTTGGGGGCGTACGTAGAGTCCCAATGAACTTAATAGCTGCAATTCTTCTAATTTTCTGTAACTGATTCTGATTTGATAGCTTTGCAATAGTTGGCCCCCAAACAAATACACCATACGAAGAAAACCGTAGTATTATACCTATTATCAAGGGTTTTCTTGCAGCAGTAGATTGCTTGATACTAACAAATGCCAATGAAAATTTCGAAAAATCAAAGATACAAAATATCCGTATGTTGGTAATTGACGAACAGAAATTACAAATTATCCAAGAAATGATGTAGCCCAAATTGATTTCTGGAAAGTTTACCGAATGCAATCCACAAACAGCAGCAAATCGTCGAATGAATAATTCATCGATTCTACCAGTTTGATATCCGATAGCAACAGAAAATAATGTACAGCGTCCATTAAATCATAAGTTATATTAACCCCATAGATCCTTCAGTGAAGTATTTAACTGTGTACCAAATTTTCAGCACAATAACTTTTCATTATTTTTAGAACATTGTTGCCATGTTACCAATTGAATTTGTTGTGTTGTCTCACACCTCTTGAATAGTTATGATACAAATGATATGCACACTTTACCTCGGCATCAAAATGTCTTCCATCATTGGAAAAACCCGCAATATTTGAAGACTGGCGCCAATAGCGGCCATCATATGTGCAGCAATTTAACTAATTAAACATCTCGTGCAGTTAAAACTCATAAACAAAAATATTTTATATTTATTGCACTCCTTTGTTAAGTGCCAAATAAATATTAGAAATGTATTTGGTCTAATAAAACAAAGTAGATTCGTATCTCTGTGACTATATGCATATCGCTATAATTTTGTATGTTTGTGTATTTTCCGCTTCGACAAAACCATATTTCAAATATTACCAAGCACTGTTCGGTTGACTCATAAATGTGCCTCGGTATAATCAGATACCCACCTACTCCTATCCAACTGCCAATTTAAATTTTTACTCGGGAAACTCAAAATTTCCATTGTTTGAACTGAACTTACCTCGTCTCCGACAAAAACTCCATTTAGAATTGCTTAGAATCTTCAATGACGAAGAAAAGATAATGGAAATGATGGCGGAGTGACGACGATAATGAAGAAATTATAATGCCTTACAAGACTCGGTAAATTTGTAAACAGTTTAGGAAAACAAAAGGATTTGCAATGTACGCTGAAGAATAATTACAATATAATTTAGATGATGTGACAACAGGCCAAGTACAACAAAAACGATTCCAAACATGGAAATTTAGATGATTTCAGCTGCGCGTTATCATGCAAAGCTTTGGGCATACATTGAGTCTATTTATTTTTTTCGAAGTAAAATATTTTATCTAAATAAGATGCAAAGCTGTGGGCAAACTACGTTTCTAAACATGGATTTTCGGTTAGTCATATGTATTTCAAATAAAAACAATAGCAGATGCCTCAATGATGCACTTAAGCCCCATTTTAGTGTACGCGTATCTATTCAAGGCAATTGAGATACATCTGAGATTGTTTTTGAAGAGTGAACGTTTATTTGGGAATTAAAAGCTTCGCAGGATGAATGTCGAAAAGGCAATATTTCATGTTTGATGTGTGCTTCAAATGTTTTCTAAAAATTTCGACAGGAATATGTTATATGGCGGTATCATGCCGCATTTAATTTATTGCCGGTCTTAAGCGAACTTTTAGTTGGGAATGACAAAAACGACGAGTCGGATAAGGGTCATGTGCTGCAGTTAGTTTGGCCGAGGCCAGTTGTCGAATGTGAACATCAACGGGTTGGTTAAGTGAGATAAAAAGTGCTTACGAGGAAAGATACTTAAGGTACTTTAAAACTCTTGTACTGAAGTTGATTTAAAAGGACCTAAAACTTTAATTCGAATGGATTTTGCCTCTAGAGAAAGGATTACTGAATATATAGAAGGAATTAGATGGTGGCGTGTTGTTTTTGAAAGTGTTTGGAAATGATAGTTACAGATTTGATGAGCCGGACACATAACGTTGTGTAAGAACTGAAATGTGTAATATCTCATTTATATGACCTACATTTTGAGATCTCGCGAAAGATTGTAGAGCACTTTGCATTAAAGACTTACACTTGTATTGGAACTTTGAACAGGAAGTGTCTGACTGGATCTCTGCCTCAGGGTACGTTAAATCAACTAACGTCTAGACTCTGTGTCATGGATTTCTTTCGAATCCTTCTGGAGTCCCTTGATTAACTAATTGTCAATTATATTTCATATAAGTCACAACTTATGCAAGAGAGTTGAATATATTGTAAATGTTGACTTTATCGGAGTTGCTTCATAAGAGAGTTGATGTGGTGTATGAAATGGGGCTTTTTAGGAAATGAGTTTAAATGTTCATATCTTCAGTAAGCACCATGATTTAATCGATGTTTTTGTTTCTTTCGCAGGTACAAAGTTTACCAAATTTTTCTTGTTGGTGACACGTTTTATAAAACCGCCTCAAAACGACGTTCCTGCAGCATTTCAAAGACGTCGTTTCGACAAAATTCCAAACCAAACAGCAAAATTTCTCAACCATATTTCCATCATATATAAATATGGAACGTGGTGGATTAGAGAGCATGTCGGACTCCACCGGCCTCTGTTTACAGGATTTAGTTAACGGCGGAGGCCATGGTGGAGGCAGCGGAGGGAATGGTGGTAACAATGGCACAGGCAATGGAAATGGCAATACAAACGGTGCCAGCGAACATTTGCACAATCATCACAATTTGCATGATTCGGCTGGAGCAAGTGTTTCGCCGACGATAACAGGACTAATGCCTGTTGTAACAGGAGGTAGCGGCCTGAACCACTTGCATCATAGTTCACATGACATTAACAATCATCATCATCATCACCATCACCATCATGGGATAGTTACACCACACGAGCCACTAGAGAAATTAAAAAGTAAGTATATGATTGAACTTTGAATTTTCATGAAGCTACAGTTTATTAATTCACTAAGACATACTTGTCAGTCAGGAATGAAATATAATGGAGAAAAGAATACTATTAAGTTCTAATTTATCCAAGTTTTTATGAACGTACAGTCTCCCGCTTCAGAGTTCATGTGTGGTTGATGATTTTAACGCTCTTAAAATGTTCAAATCTTGTGAAAGCCTCCCATCTAATTGCAGAAACACAAATAATTTCCTTGAATATTGAATAAGCTTCTCCTTTCCGTTTTTCAAATGTATCTTCACAATGGCAATGGGACCAAAATGATACTAATATTATATTTTTTTCTGTTTTAGTCATACTACATTCTGTAATTGAAAAATTATTTCAATACGACCCAGTCAGATAGAGTGTCTTCAAATCCATTTATTACCACCCCGAAGCAATTTTTTTCAACATGTCTGGTTTAATAGATAGGATAGCAGGATCATAAATGCATGGCACTTTTCAGTTTGCGGTTTTGAACGAAACAAAGATAAAGCTATACAAAGTAGTTCTATTTTTCGTGAAACTTTATCATAAAAACGACACGAAAAACTTGAAAAATATTATAGTTCACTATGTTCTTTGCACCTCTTAATACTTTGTGCTTTGTATAGCTACCCAATTCGCCAATTATGGCAGGAAAGATGGTGAATTCAAATTTTTGGATCCTCTTATACTTTATGGTTCAGCTTTTGTCTTGAAAATATGTAACAAACAGTTTTTCAACTTCTAGTCGACATCGATGAAAAAAGAGATTGATAACATTATCAATAAGGTTGGATTTTTATTATTATTTTATTTAGTTCATAGCAGGTCAAATTGTTTATGCCCGAATTACAGATTTTTGCTTTTTAAATAAGAATTCGTTTACTTGGATTAAATTGTATCATACACGGTAAAATTATGAACACAACTTCACTCTGCATAGCTTCAAAAACCCTTTTATTGCAAAGAAAGCTGAATTCGCATGTAAATCTTAAGCGCAACCTGATTATGTGCAAACAATATCTAAGAAAACAAGAGAATCTAACATACCGTCACATATGCAACTTCACTTTCAAAGCAATGTATGTAGATACTCAACACACGTACCTTATATTATATAAATCTTGAGATCATCATTGAAAAAGATTTGCACTGCAACTTTGCGACAGTTTAGGAAACAGGGGTAAGAATGAAAACTTGTTCTGAACAAACTATTTCGACCGAAATCAAATATTTTTTTTACTCTTCGGAACATATTTGCATGTAAAGTAGGCATGTCGATTTTCCGCCATTCACTCGACGTATTCATGAAAATGAAAATTTCAAATCTTCGAAATTATCACCTTAAATCTTTTGATTTTTATATCTAGTCATCATTATTTTATTTTGTCAGATTTAAATAATACCAAGCATAAAATCTTTTATTCACCGAACTCATATTAAGTGTGAATTTGTTCTGCTGGACTCAAAACGGCTGTTAAGTCTTTTACCAAAAAAACTCTTAGCTATTGATAGGTATTTATGGTATTATAATAACTTCCAACCAATCTTCATATGTGACTTGTCTCACAATGTTGTTCTTCGCCCTTTAGTTAGATGGTGGTAACTGATAACTAAACAAAATTGTACAGGCTATAATCGCTTGGTAAGAGTACATTTAAAGATTTCAAAACAGTGCACCCATGCTAGCTACGCCACTGGTTAGAATTATCTCATTTACTTGAGCAACTGAACACTATAATAATTAAAGTGGTCATCAACACGCTCGTCTGTAATGTATAATATAAAAGTGTATAGTAAATTCAAACAGCACATACACTTTACTACTTTTCAACTCTATTTAAAATGCAAAAAATATATGCAAAGGAATATATTTCCTTTGGGTTATAAAAACACCATCTGTACATTGATCAAAGTATTTATCTCATTTACAAAACTGTACCAAATGTTGCTTCTTTCGATGACAAGAACTTTACTAATCAGTCGTAAGTAATTACTCATCGGCAAGAATTCATTTTTAAAAAACCTCAACTATATATAATATATATATATATATATAATTTTCACTTTCCACAAATTAACATAATAGTTTCCAAATATCTTCTGCACATCATGCTCCTGCTGTGACATTCCTTGTAAGCTCTTGTCCTCATTGTGACACTTATCTACAGAAAACATGTTACAAGATATGTGAAACCACACGTAAACAAATAGTTTTTGAACAAATTCAAATTTGTAAAGTGAAGAGTGCGCTTGCCGCCTTCAAAGTGCTTCTGAATGACTAGTTTACGTAGTGGATGATACAAAGAACATTGTTAAGGAACCCTTGCAGGAAAGCAACGACCGACCTGTGACTTTATCATCGAGTTGAAGAGCACATTAAACAATGGGTGATAACGCTAGGACATCGCACCAAGTACATATACCACATAATGATGATGACTGGTGAACTCGGAAGGTAGAAGTAGGTTATTCGACATGGTGCCATTCAATGAGTTTGTGAAGGTTTATTGGCAATGATATGAATATGTTGGTTAATATCATCAATTTAGGATGAAATCATGAGTTATTAATTTTCTAACGCAGCTTTATGCAGCAATTAAACATTTAAATAAACGCATATCAAATTCCGGCATAAATTGGCCTAGAAAAACACTTGAACACCAGGCGTTTTTCAATCATTCATGGCCGGAAGATGTAATCCAATCTTAATTAAAAAACTATTCTTGCACCTGCTTCAACCCATACATAATAATCTGGGATTAAGGCTACATTATCTGATAAAAAGGAACTCATATTACGCTCAGATCACTATGCCGGGACTGCCAGTGTAGACACAACGAATGAACGAACGCCCTTTCTTCTCGCTTTTGTGGACATTCTTTGCAACAAGTGCACAGAATCTCATGTCAGCATTCCCATCAAACACGACCATTTTTCTGCCGTCCGCCTTCTCCAGACGAGCCTGGGATCAGGGAAAAATATGGTAAACATAATTCGTGCCCACGATCTGAATATGCATACTAAAAACGCTGTTCTACAAGGAACGCAAAAATACACATCGGAGGGTTGTGGATCCATCCGAATCGTCGATTCATTGCGGTCCTTTCTAGTCTCTCCCTTCATGGGAGAGCTAGCTACGAAATCATCGTTCAGCACGAAAGTAATTCGATCCGCTGAATCCAAACTCATGAACTATGTACGTTGGGAATTTGACGGGCGATGAGCCGCACGTCCTCTTTGCTTTTACTCCTGCGATAGATGCAGCAGGTTTTCGCCTGTTTTAAAGGCCATCAGCGTATTCGATATCCTTTATGCAAACATGCATACAAATTCCGTGTTTTCAGTGCAAGGGGCAAACGCTGTGGCACTTGGCACACTAGGAAAATTTCACACTTTTCCATCGTTTGCCTAGCAAATTAGCCAAGAGTGTGGAAAAAAGTGTCAGGGATCGAGGGTACAGTAAACTTATTATCCTGTGACGGCACTTTGCTTGTCGAACGTGAAGGCGCAAGGGAAAATGTTACGGCTAATTGAGCACCCTCCTCGCTATAGCGGGAAATACTCTTCCTGTTCGGATACGTCAGGAACATTTGGAGGGAAACCGTCGCGGCCAGGTTTCAAGATGAGTTCACACAAAGGGAAATGAGCAACACTTTGTATACAATTATGCTCTATTATGTAACTGATGAATGATATCGAATTACAAATCGACGTAAGCGTATTATGGCTTGATTTTTCCGATTAAAGTTAATTGAGATGTAGACACTCGTATGGAAAGCGATAGGGATGGGGTTATAAGTACTAAATAAAAGAATTGTTGAAATGATGTTTATTTTGTTAAAAGTTAATTCGGGCTCATTGATATTTCTGTCGGTAGACGGATAGCTTGCAATGTGAATCGAAACAAATTTGCAATAATAATTGTTTGCAGAGAAGTAAAACCTGAATCGCTTTTTTTCACAGCAGACATATTCCTGGAACTAGAGGTAGTAACTGCTGCCTGCAGAAAATTAACTGCCGCTTGAGGAGATCGTCTTTGATGCTCGTTTCACGTTCTGTTTGTATTTTGCGATCTTTTTGACCTCAACGCAATTTATATTACCATTTCATATCAAATCGAGGCTTTTTGGTACCCTCCAACTCAATATGTTGCCAAATTTGAATCTTAGATGACTCAGTTGTTCGGAAAACCGTTTTTCTATAAGATATTCATTTTTATTTCCATGCTGCGTTTAATTTCTACGAATGAGTTCTGTGCGGTCATATTGATTCCAAAATATAGTGAATGTTATTTTGTTGAGATACAGACAGAGGGTTAAGGGGTACTATCACTCAGGCGTGCTAAAATAATTTGGTTTTTTAATAATTTTTTGGATAAGAGAATTTTGAGTTTCAAGACGTCTACTGCTTTCTGATCGGCACAAACACGCTTCAATTTTATTTCAGTTTTACTCTTGAAAAAACTTTTGAAATTCTGCAAATATCGTTGGGCGTAAACTCAAGCGATAAACCTGAGTTGTTTGGTTATGGGTGGACTCAACAACCTGGTCCACTTGAACAATGTAAGTCAATCGCGAAAATGAGCCGGCCTTTTGTGATGTGTTGTGACTTTGAGCCATTTTAAAACTGAATACGATCATAGCACAGCAAACATGACCAAGAATCAGATTGATTTATCTCAAATGAAACATCTGTTTTTTTATCCTTTCCTGAAATTCGATATTTTAATTCCGATTTACACGCTGCGAACTTCCTCAAGCCCCAGGATTTCCATATCCGGATGAGCAGAAGACACGTACTAAAGAACTTCAAAGTGTGCAATTGATGCAAACGGTTGGTAAGGGAAAAAGGCAGCATCCAAGATATCTATATGTATATTTTGAAATTTTGGAAGCCGTTGTACGTCACAGTTTTCAGTGGCGTTCTGTGGTTCTGGCTTTAAGTATCCTCTTCAGACGAAGATAGACCAATTACTCATCTCGATAATCCTGCCACTTCTGTTCACATTACATCGACCTTTATGCAGAGTTTCACCCTTGGGTCTGAGCTGGCGCACACACTCGTCTTAGCCCAGCTTTATTCGACACGGCACCCGCCAGAATGTATCTGTTAGATATTATAAATAAGACAGGGGAAGTGTGCATGCAATATCTAGACACATTTTTTCCTGTTTGTCTCGTTCGTAGGTAATTTATGTTTGATAGTAAAATGTAAAATAACACAAGAATTATTTTATACAAAAGTCCAATCTGTTTCGAGGGGTTATATGGAATTGTGTTTTAAACGATTGAATATTCTGAAGTGATCGCATGTGAGTGCAGCCTCTGGAGTAGTGTGGAGTCCAAACCTTCAAAGTGATACCTAAGACTATCAGGTGTTAAGATAAAAATACGAACTGGTCTGTTTTTATTTCAAATTAAATTGAATCCAATACAATGCATCTGTATCTAAAAATCTGTAGCACAACGAAATTTTTTATTGTACGTCTAAATGAGCATCTGATTTATTCTGAACCCACATTTGCAGCTGCTATCGCCATAATTCTTATGATCAAAATAATTAACGAAGGGAACTAGCATCGTATGAAAATATTGCTTGGCTTGTGTTTTTTATATGAGTTCCGTAAAACGCATTCAGAACACACATAACTGTTCTGCTTCAAATGGAGAGATTTCACACATCAATAGTATTTTTTATTTTCTTCAGAAACATTTTTAGTTTCTAGATGTATACAATATTCGTCTGCTGCGGTGTTAAATCGTGAAAGAGCCAACACTCACCAGCTCATTAGGATATTTTATTGTGTCATCAGTTAGGGCCAATTTGTTCTGTCTATAATCTTTAATAATTAGTTGGGTTTGATGGCACCCATTTGAAAATTTGAAAATGTGAAGGTCATAACAATTTAATTACTCAATTTTTCGCTAACGACTGGGTCATGTGAAGCCATTCTTTATCCAAGTCAAAACAGAAAATACCAGTTAAATATTTTTTAATCGCACGGATCAATCAAAACTGACTTTGAAAATCTTTGAAGTGTTCCTGGAATAAAAAATTATGATTTTCTTCCAATTATTTGACGTTCTTTTTTTAAGCCAGTTTTATAACACTCTCTACTTAATTATACAATAAAAGAGCTGATATAATTTGAATTGAATAAATTAAGTAGTTGTTTAATAAACGTAGTCACCGTTTTGTCGATTATGATATTCTAGAGATAAACGTGATTAAAGCTTTTCCTGATATGCCCGAACACTTTGATATGTCCTTGTAAAAACTGTTTTATTTTTTTGATTTCTTTCAAACGAAAATAAAATTATACGTGCATACTTTCCAGAAGATATAGTACTTTGATAGAATTGATTTATCAAAATTTATGGCCAGCTCCTTAAGACAGTTTACAGTTTGTCAATATTTCATTAAAAATTCTTCGCAAGCACAAAATATTCCTTATCATCTACCCTTGAGAGTTGTAATTATTTTTTTTAAAAAAGATTAGTCCTGAATCTATGATTGATGTTAAGAAAAATTATAATTTTCGTGATGAAACAACGGCTAACTTATTATTTACGTAAACACTCAGTTATCAGTAAATGGTAGTCATAATGTTTTAAATTTTAACAAGAGTCCACAAAAACTTCATTATTAATTTTGTAATTGTTTTATTTAATAACTATAGCTAATTGTTCTGCAGTCAACAATTGGCAAATTATGCCAATTAAATATAAGTAAGAATTAAAGCATTTTAAATAAAATATTCGTGCATTATATTTCAATACCACTTTCGGATTAATTGAATTTACTTTCAGTTCAAGAAATATCAAAGCAGCCCTCAGCTTCCATTATATCATCACGTTTTCATCGACTGATATGTTTCTTTGATTATCAAACAAAGTTATATTTCTTCAGTCCACGATTTTATCACTAACCAACGAGGAAAATCATTTTCCAATACAAAAACTTTAAAACAAACTTTGAAAACTCTACCAACAGTTGATATAAGGACATCTAGATAGTATCTACTCTCTTGGGTGTCTTGAAACGTATTGGTTTCTATAATACAATATTTTTTCTTTTCTGAAATCATGCTAGTGTCTCAGAAAGAAGGGTTGAACTCGAAACACAAAAACAAGTTGCACCTGACTTTTAGAGAATTCTCAACATAAAAGTGAGAGCACGTTCGAATCCCTTTTTTCCATTCACTTGAAAATAAGATTTCGATTGGAAAGTTGTAAGGACTAACTGCAGAGGTAATGGTAGGATATTTTCAGATGGAAAATGGTCACAAAGCTGCCAAAAGCACGATTCTATAATTTACTGGAGAAAAGCTTGAGAGAAGAGATGTCTTCCAATGTTGAAGATAAAATTTGCTCGAATAAAACTTGTTCACAAACTCGTTCAATTTTTACTGGACCCTTTCGTTCTCGCTTAAAATCTACTGATGGCAAATCATCAAAGTTGGAATCATTTCTTTCGGATTTGTGTTTGCTATTTTCTACAAAACTAATAAAATGATAGTAAATCTGTCATATCTTGAATCGGCACTCAACGTATTTGCTTGACAAAAACATTGCACCAAGGTATTCCCTATCTAATGGAAAAGTTGAAATTGAAAACGTTCTCGATGTCAATAGTTTTCCAATCGACAAAATATATTGCGGTATGCGGTTAAGATCCATTGAAATCTGATCACGCTCTTCATCACAGGGTAGCTGAATCTCAAACGTAATTTATTTTCTTGTCACTGGTTGAAAACTGCATACAGGAGTAAAATTAGGATCATTAACCGCATGTTGTCAATGCAAATGTTGACTTTGCCCTGCGACAAATTGTTGGAATAATATTGAAAATATTATGGTAGGAATATGAGTGAATGATTTTGGTGTACGATGACCTACACCAGTATCTACGCCAGAATTGTGTCCAGCTGCTCACCTTTTCTTAGGGACATTTGTACAATTGGGATAATTAATTGCTTTCGGGCTGTTTTGGGTTGATTTTCATGGAAGACATAATCTGCTTGGTCAATTTACTGCCGAACAGTTTCTAGTTGCAGTAAACGAGAGTATCCTGTATGATTCTAGTGCATAATAGTTGATACTGTGTTTAGTGTCGAGTGAAGTGATGCATTTCAGTAGGTGTAACCTTAGTCCACCTAGTAGACTTCATTTCACCCCATTAGTGTGAAACATAATATTTTTACTCGAACTGTAGCCTCAGTGGCTTTTCTAAAACCTCATAATTTCAATATGTTTCACACAATACTTCTGGAGAAGAATGTATTATTCTAGGAATGAGCGACACTTTTCTGATTCACAATTGGCTTTTCTGATTCACAGATATGTGTCTCATCCCAAATTCACATGCTACCAAACCATCCAACATAGGATACAAATTGTGGTCCCTTCACTTTCAATTCGGACATTAATCCTTTCGTCGCAGGAAATAAGAATCAAATTAAGTTATTCATTAATTTGTTTTTCTACCCATAGAATAATTTTACGAGCAGTCATTTAAAGCTGAATATGTTCCTAACCCTGTCCATCGAACTGGTCTCGCCATCTCATCAACTTGGCATTTACTCCAACCCTATTTCGGTTTACCCCAATAACAGTTTACGATTTACTCTTTTCCACGATTCAATGTTAAGGGTGACATGAGTGTCTTATAACATAATAACCCTGGCTCCTGAAACAAAACAGAAGGAAAACCAACTGTTCAACGTATGGAGCAAAAATCCTTGCGACAAAGAATGTTCCAAGACATAATAACACTAATACGAAGACAAATAAACTGGGTGGCCCATAATAACAATCACAGACTTGGTTATATCATCGTCTCACCCAAAACATAATCTGCAAGCGAGCAAGGGTCACCCTTCTTTCGTCCTTGCCATTCTGTTTACGCATTCATACATGTAACGACAATGAGATGGGCATGGGGCGAATCACGTTGAGTGTAGATGTCCTGCAGCGCCGAGGGTTGACATCAGGACGTGTATATGTAACTTATGTTAAATGGATATGGGATCGGAGAGAAATGTCACCCATATGGGACCAATTTTCTGCCTAAATGGAGAGTTGCAGGAAGGAAGATACCATAATAGGCGGAGATGTGCACTGGTTGTGGGGGATCGGTATGAGGGAGACTTGAGGTTACATCGATTTGGTGTCATCATCGTGATTTTTATCTTAACAGAAATGTGAAAATGTAGGCTCATCTGTTGTTGTGATTTTGATTGTGATATCTATGAGTCTATTCATATTCAAAAACTAGATATCTTACCCATTTTATTTTCAAAGAGGTAGCTATAAATTTAAACCGTACTAGAATAAAAACAATAACAGTTATGTAAATTCACTTTGTGGAAATTTATTACATTTTATCAAACTTTCAACTCACAAACTGACATTGTGATAAAGTGTACAGAATATTGTCCAGAAAATATAAGAAATTTCCAAAGATATAGAATACCAAATGGACTAAACACCAATTAAATATATGTGAATCTCAAACATTTGATTTCCATCAACAAAGCTTCTTAATTTTCTCCAAAATACTTGCATACATTTTTAAATATTATCATGTAATCATCCGAATGTTTTTTAACTTTTATACTGTTGCTGTTGTTTTTATATTGTTCAGAAATTTGAAATTTCGGATGTATTGCAATGTACATCAGTTACAATTTTTTTCATTTGCCCTTAACCAATAACAATTTCCCATCAATCCCTCAACATATCCAACACGCTGCCAACCGAATCCATATGAGAAAAATAAGATGTGATCTTTTGTGGCAAACGTGCTGTACAGTATGCCTCAGAATCATTTTTTTAGTGGCAGATGATGGGATTAGTCAGGCCTCGATGTCTTTCAAAATTTATGGCTTAAGGCCACTATTTTTGGAGCCTTGCTACGAACCGATCCGAAAACGTAGTGGTTGTACGACAGCGCGTTTAACACATCATTGTGCTTGTATCGAGCATATTCACCACCGCACCCCACTGGCAACGTGCTTTATTAGCATTTTCCCGATGAAATGATTCAAGTCGGGAAAACTTAAATAGATTATTGGCTTTTGATTATCGTTTCACGGATGTTCACGACACTTTTCAATGGACTAGTTTCCACTTTACTAGCTGAAAACTAATGATAGAACCACGCACGAACTAAATTTACATTTGTTTTGGAATGTTTCGTGTGAACTTTATTACAAATTATCATGCTTTATTGGTTAAATGTATTATTGATGTTGTTAATGGTTGTGGAGGCTGATTTATTGGAATGTGACATCAAGTGGTCACCTTGTTGTTGATTTTCATGGAGAGTCATAATATTTTCATACTCTCAAAAGCCAGGCTAAGATGAGTGATTAAAATTATCTAAAGTAGATTAAAATGTGGTTAGATGCTTAGTCTGATAATTCTTGGGCAATCCATCAGCTTTAGAGATTGAGATAAATATTTTGGTAGTTTCTCCCATTGTAATGGCACGAAGCTATAGAAGTAGGTTTTGGTGAAAGTTCACATCAGATGAAATTTAAAATTGCATTGAAGCTTTTCATTTATCTCTTCAGTAAATAATGTTTTTTAAAAGAGAAATAACCTCACCTCAAATAAGTCACTAACTTTATTACAATTCAACTCACTATCCTTTGTTTCATCGTCAATAGAGCAAACAAACAAAATCGGATCCTCAACCCTCATAAGCTACTGCAAACCTAAATAACTCATCGCAATGCCAACAAAAAAGGAACATTACAGTCCCATTACAGCTTTGAGGGCTGCAAAACATCATTCATTTAGCCATCCATCCATTCATTCATCCATTCATCCACTCATTCGTCCGTTGTGTCCTTGCCATAGATAGCCATTCTCATGGTATCACAGTTAGTCCTGACACAGGGCGGCCAAGGCATCATAAATCATTACATTGCAATTTTGACTTTTCGTTAACAAAAGGAGGCCTGACAAAATACATACAAAATGTTAAGGAAAAAATCAGACAATCAGGATGAGAGGGCAATTTTTTTTCAAACGGCATAGACACAAGCACTCGCAGTAAGGGCGATGCGTTATGGTAAACAAACAAAACGCCCGGCAGATGTCCGAATTACAAATTTGCCAATAAAGTCTTATGTCCTTTGCAATTTCGATCGTTGTTTGGAGATAGTCTCGGTTAAACTTGAGACACGTTCTCACTGTGCGGAAGGGTTATAATAGGACTCGAAATCCTAGTGTATGAAGTGGTAAACCAATAATTTCACACCTCGTTTGCTACGAAGTAAATCCACTTCGAATTAAGAATGTTCTGGATATGTGGTTTCTTTTTTGCTTTGGTTGGAACAGCTAGTACATTCAATAGTAAAAACTGATGGCTTCCTAAATAATGAACATAAGGAGCAAATGGTGAACAGAAGCTTGTAATGGGCCATTTTGGGATTATTAAATGGACTTCAGTTCATTGAAAAATTATTTTAATTAGTTGATGAGTTTTTTCTCCATGCCGGCTTGGATCATACCATGTAGAATTTATATTAATTCAATATCGTTTACATATGGACTCATTATATCAATGTGGCTCGGGGAAAATTTAAAGAAACAAGTATGAATATTTCTGAGCTCTTTGGAGATGAATGTGCTCTGAAGGTACTTATTTTGTATCTCGTTTTGGCTTGTGAACTTTTATAACTTTAATTGATTGTCTAATAATGTATTAACGGAATCTATGTACTCAATATCGACGGAAATTAGTATTTTATTAACAAAATTATGGATGAAAAATTGCATACGAAATGTGCTCTTTTGAATTATTGAACACTTTAGAGTAGTTTATGTATTATCTTGGAATACATCGTTCTGATAAACATTGTTCAATAACAAGAAGAGAACATGTAGCATATTCATGATTTCACTGATAAACTCATTTTTAGAAGGTGAAAGTTGTGTCTTCTTTTTGCAAATTTTCGGAATTCCAATTACCAATACATTGATTTTTTCACAGTACATGTTACTTCGATGAAGGCAACAATGACTCGCTTTAAATATTGACTGAGAAAGAAATTTTCTGTAAAAAATAGAACATCCCACGAGTTTCCGTGTCGGGTTCAGATGAATTGCAAAAACACATCGATTTTGGTTGCAAAATCCACTTTTCATAGAAAATTCGCTTAAATTTTGGAAGATTTTTCAAAAACAGAGTTGTAGGATTTTAGTATCAACACATGCATCACAATTCAACAGGATTAATAAAAATATTATACAAATTTAAAACAAACTCCAAATATTTCACGCAAAGATTCCCAAAGCAGGGCAATCTTACTAAAGTACAAAATTTTAAACATTCTTTTAAATTAAGAAAAATCGGAAAATTTATCATTTGATATATTCTTCTAAAAATAATAAAATAATCGATAACATCTTCATTAAAAGGACTCTCCATTTAATCGAAGAAATTACATTACTTTTAATAATCTATTTTTTAGAATCATGTTTTTTCAAGTCTTTTTTTCAACGTTGGGAGGTGGAAATCTGCAAAAGATACCGATCAGCTCCTGCCTCTCGGCATGCCGAATTTCTACCGACTAAAACCACCTCCGTTTCCTTCAATCACTCTCTCCATCAAAATTTAGTAATTCTCCGTATTTAAAATTTTAGGACATAGTACTTTCCAAACGATAAGAATCGGTATAAGGGATAGTACCAAATCTGTAAGTTTTAGTAATAGCTTTCATCTCAACTTTATCTCCCCAATGCAGATTCTTATGAAAGTTCATCGCATATGCTATATGTTTGGTCACTTATTTATACAAGGATCAAGGATCATAATTGATTTCGGAATTATCGTCGTTTAAGTTTTGTTTATTATTCTTATCAATTGTCTTTTAATTACTTCACTGGAGATTTCAGATTATATTCTTTTTAGCCTTAAATTTATGATTCTAATCGAATCTCGACATTATTCGGGATCAAAATTAAGAACCGTTCAATTTTTATAGTTTTATTTATAAGTCTTGAATTTCATAATTTATGCCTGTGGTTTCGTATCGTAAACACTAAAATTTGTAGAAGTTTCACATATCATCAAAATATATGTAAACTACAATGCATTTGATTTGTATGTTTTTTTCTGAATTTTCAACTGAACGCAAAGTTTCGTAGTTTGAATAAAACACTGCTTAAAAAACTAAAATCATAAATATTAGACATAATAATTTTCATCCATATTGGGATACTATTTGTTACTACTAAGTATGTAGTTTTCTAAAGCAGCTGCTTTCAAAATCCATGATATTCCTAATGGTAATCGCCACTTTTTAGTGGACAACAGGGAAAACTCACCATATAATAGCACACATATGAACATCGTGTTTTATTCTGCAATTTACACACTTCAAGCATTACACTTAATATAATTTATCCCGTGCAGCTTAGAAATAATCCCCGCTAAATACATTAAATACATTAAATGAACTTTTAAGTAGTCCACTAAGCAGGATTAATTCCCTGTTTGTTTGTAGCATTGCTTGCATAAATCTTAATCCACACAGATTTAAAATTTTTCAGATGCTTCAAATTTTGTTGTTGTCGAACTCACAATTCAATTGAAAATTTACTACATTGACCGATTTGAATATTGACATCAGTTCTTGTCATTTTGTAACGACTTTTATATCATGAACAGTTTTTCCTATTAACGCAACCATAAATATAACCATACAGTATTTGAAAGTTTCTTCATCTTCATAGCGCATTTATTCTTCATCGAAAAAATTCATAAAATATTTCACAATTTTAAAAATAAATCACAACCCAAATATACCAGAGAAAACTGCTAATGAATTCACTTTCAAGCAGAATGTGTTAAATCACCGAACAGCTTGTCAACCAATGGCAGTGACAAATTCTCCACATTCGCCTGTCTTCTAAATGGCCAGAGTACAAATTGGTGTTGAACGCCGACAAATCTCGAAACATAATTACCACCATCACCTCAACTTTTTCACTATCATCCTAATTATCGTCGTCACCGCCGTCAACGTCCTGGCTATGATGACTTCATGGTCTTGTTTGAACGCAGTTTAATGCCCATTTAACACTCGTTTACCACTTGTCAGCCTGCAAGAATTTTTCAAAGATTTATGTCTTTCGAAGCACGTATTGAAAGAAGTCGTGGACCCAAGTGTGTAGAGTGAAATACTGCAAAGAAGGGAGACATGTTCATATCTAGTTGAATTTTGGATTGCTTTGTCACGACGAAACCGCATACTGCAAATAAAAATGCCATTATAATTGAGTTGTAGTTGCCGCATCATACTATCCATACTCCAAACATGTTATTCCAGCAAATAATCGTCAAATTTGTATCACCTACAACCTTCTCAATAGAAGCCACAGCGCATTAGCTCCAATCCACAATATGCCAATATAAATCTTCCCTGCTCACTTGCCACTACCGTAACACATGTCCAAATTTGTCTGGGAGTTTATCCGATGCATCACAGCATTGGACTTGCACGGATAATTAACTAAAAGATTTATTACTCCACACCCAGCCCTCCTTAAGCCATGGCTACTTGAAATTAATTAGGAAAATTATGCGAAACAGAAGACCTTTGGAGATTTCGTATCACATTAGAGACCATTAAATGCCATCTTGAGCACGAATTTTATAAACTTTTAAGGGAAAAGTACTCCTGGCTCAATGGCCAGGATATGCAATTTCAAGCGGAATTTTATATATACAAAGAAAGTACATAGTGCATCCTAATAAAGCTTCCGAGTGGTTTTTAAAATGCTGGAGGATAACATTCATCCTAGATGTGCTGCCCAACGATGCTACGATATAAACAAGACCGATCCGCCTTTCACGGATATTCTGACTGGATACAGTGGAGTGGCTTTGCTCAGCCATTAATGAATATTAAAGTTAGCCTAGCGCCATAAATTCTTTTATGATCCTTTTAATAGTGCACTAAAAAACAGAGCTCTGTCCTCCAAGAGCTAGGCGCTACCAACTCTTATGACTATATAAAAAAGCATTTATTCCTTGTGCAAGAGTTTGAATTTTAAAATTCGCTCACCGCAAAAGTTGTAGATGCTTTATATTGAAGAGATCCTTATCCGTTCCCCGGCTCAACAGTGAAATATTCTGCATGCCATGTGTTTTGTCTCGCGAAAACAATACTATTTATTATTTTGGATTTAATTTTGATACTTTCAAGTAATTGGAGCCTTTAAATTTTTTCTTGTGTTGGTTTTCTATTTTCAGTGTGGGCTGAAACTGGTGATTTTCGTGATACAACGCATAGCTCAATGACAGCCGTCGCGAATAGTTTGGACCATACACAGTTGGGTTTTCAATCATCAGCCATACGAAGTCGGAGTAGAGATCGAAAAAATGATGGTAAGCGTGAACTGTTTTAATTATAATATATCATTAAAAAGATTGAATGTGTTGTTTCAAATATACAAGAGATCAAGACATAAACAATTCTTTCGGCGATTCAAGGACGAGCTAAGAAACCCAATTTGAAATAATCGTGCATCTCTCATTTACTGTAGCTTGCATTTGAAATCTGCATGTGAAAGTAAATACCATACATAATTTAAATTTAATATTATGAAGCGCCTAAGTCATGAATTTTACATTAAATTACATTTCAAACAATTTCTAAATATGTACAAATTCTTTTTTTGAAATCTTCATTTTTCAGTCTCTGTATAAACAGACGGACTAGAAAGCTACCTGTCTAAAATTTAATTTACCGAGAAAATAATTTTTATAGGTTTTACGGCAGTAAAAATTTGAAATTCGATGAATTTGATTCTGGAAAATCGCTTCATGTTAAATTCTTATAGTAAATTTGTAATGCTTTCCGAAAAGATCATAAATTGAAAATTATTATCATCCAAATAACTTTAAGAGTTTATAAACTACTCAAAATCATTATCAGAATTCTGGATAAGCAATTTTCAATAACATTTCATCCAAAGTATCTTCAAAATGGAAGTGATTCGTTACAATATATTAGCCTGAATTTAAATGAAGTAACGTGAATGGCGTGACAAGGAGTAGTAAATAAAAATAACGAAAAATTTGTATGTTAGGCTTGGTTTTCAAAAAGTTAGTATATTTTTAACATTTGAATATGTAGTCTGATTACCTGGGTACTATTTAATACTGAGTGTTGAGATTTAATGTGCAAATGCCTTAAAACGTTATCCTAGAGTCAAAAGTGTTACTAGTTTTTTCATCAGCCGTTCTATCATATTTGATAAATTTTCATATGAAGCAACAAACACTTAACAGCTTTCTTCCTCTATCAGCATCCATTTTTACTTAAAACTCTGTAAGTTATACCCGAAAATTTGATTTACCAATATTGACTGAAAACCCGACAGTATGCATCATATATCGTTGACATTCACGGCTTTAGATACGGAATCCTTTTCAACATCGCCGCCTTTAGGAGAACAATTACTTCTTATCGAAGTCTCCATTCAAATTGATCATGTGTACGACATTCACTTATCCCTGATGATTAGAAATAAATCCACTGCATGTATGATTTGTTTACAGATGACGCGAGTGCTAGCAACAACAGAAACGGGGCCTGACCATATTAGCCCCGCAACTAGCTAGGGAGGGTTTCTAACCTTTTCTGCTTCCCCAAAATATGATAATTGAATATTTATATGTGTCGGCAACGTGTGGATCTAAAAGAGCCGCCCGTTTGTCTTGAGAGTGGAGCCAATCATTTGGACTCGATTTGTTGCCTTTCGAACAGATAAAAAGCATGCATGAATGATTTGGACAAACACCACGAAATCACCAAAAATTATGATCGATTAGGCAAACTGTCTCCACTTTTATCCTGATTAATCGGTTCGGTAGCCTTTGAAGGTGTTCGACTCCCCACTCCGTTGTGCTCCTATCGGAATCGCTGGCAATGTGTGACACCTTTTGGTTGCAAAAAATTATATTTCTACTGGTGCTGCGTTATTAACAATAATTATTGCGGTCATATATAACTGAAATTGTATTCAGTGGTGTGTTATAAATGGAGCAATTAGTCAGGCACAAATGAAAAAAAATATCTTGAAAAGGTGTCATTGTAGTTTGCCGCTCTTCTATCACAGTCAGTGTGGGGGGAGTTTAGTATTCGGACATTTTCAGGTCCACATGAACAAAAGTTGGAAGCAATTTAGTATTGGTGGTTGATAACATGCTTCAATAGGCCGAGACACGACATTGGTTATTGCACACGAAAATGTCTATTGAACTAGAAATGTGGATAAAGTAGTTTTATGTTATGGGAGCGAAATGGAGAAAATGGCGACATGGATTGGCACCCATTCCCAAGACGGTTGGGCAAGCATAATCATTTTGATTGAAGTCCTCAAATAGCAGTTTGGACGGTTAACTTCGATGGGCCTGATTATATCCAGGGAAATATATGGTTGAAAGCTTACTTTTTTCAACTTAGCAGCTTCTATTGATTGCTGTAAAATTGACTCTACAAGTAAATGAAAGTGAAAGGCCTAACTTACCACTCGATGGCCAAAAAAGCAAGAAATTATTCTCACATTTCAAACAACTTTTGCCAATTTTAAATACTTTCGGGGCATTCGAGAGCAATAGAGATGCAAGTATCTCAAGCAAAGATTTTTTTAGTGTACTGGAACTATCGTTGTCTTGTTTATACTGCATACTTTAATACTGGGTGGATTTTTACAAAATCTCATGCAGAATTTTTCATGGTCTCTATTCAACTGGACCACATCATAACTATTTGCTACAACCTAACAATGCATGTTGATTGTGAAAAAATCAATACATCGCCAGGCGTATGTATTTCTATGCTTCTATGCTCTAAAATTTCGCTTCTGAATTGAAATATAATTTAACTACACAGGTTAAATTTTTATTTTCAATTTAAATGTTTGTTTCGTAATAATTCATATCTCTAAGATTCATTTTAACTATAGTTAAGAAAGCAAGCTGTCAGCCGAGAGAGTGAGCAGGCAGCCGTCAGCGACTCTCCGTCGTACAAAGAACGGTAGTATTGGCTGAGTGTCGGCTGAACGCTATAAAGTGGCATTGGCCCAGCTTGGGGAGCACTGTAAAATGGCACTACTCGTTGAGTGCTGGCTGAGCTTTGTAAAGTGGCATTGCCCCAGCACTGGGGGAGCGCTGTAAAATGGCACTACTCGTGCTAGTGCTGGCTGAGCGTTTAAATTGACACTGTGGTTCGATATTGGTTCAGTGTGCTATAAATTGGTTCTGAAAATTGGCACTGACCTTGAAGCTACTACTGCAAAATAGAACTCTGCATTGCAACTCGTCATTTATGTTGTTTATTCGAGATACGGAATGTGCCAGCCGTCCATATATTGGTGGATATAAATGCCATTTTAAAAAGAAGACATTTTTAGCAATATTTCGAAAAACGTGACTCGCACGAATATGTTATGTCCAACAAACATGGTCAAAATGCAGTTTTATAAAATTCTGGATCATGAATTTTGGCTGCCAAAGAAATAGGAGCTGTAATAAAAATCGTACATACGACACTTCTAGTTCTTGCAAAAAACCATTCGGGTGTAAAAATAAATAATGAAAAATTGTGTGTTCGGGAGACTACTTTGTGTTCGTTCTAAGAACAAAGAATAGTGTGGCCCTCGTTTCATTTACCTTCGCCTGCAACACATTTCTTCGAAATATCGACGACAACGAAAGGGAATACTGTTCAGTCTACACCTTCAATATGAACGTTTATGCGTTCAATCAATATTGACTATGAGTTCAACAAGAATTTGAAATAATGCAATGATTTCTCTCATTTTTTGCCATTTACTTTACGTTCCAATATTAATGCAATACTATACATTCAGGCATTATAACTATGCAATACTTATAATATAACAAACTTGCACTAAAGCTCACTTTTGAACTTCTTTCAAATCGTTTAACATTCTGCCTGTGTCCTGAATAGTTATCTCACCGTACATTTGAAATAAAATGACTAATTACAAAGCTGCCTTTTATTATAAAATAAAACACATCCAAATAAATTTACAATTGTCTGTTGAATAACAGAAGGCAAGTATAAATTATCTATAAAGTATACATTTCATGACTCATGTTATTAATTTGAATAACGCATAGCGAATATGAATCAGTATTTTTATCTAAAAATTTGTTTTTGTCATAACTTTTCTAACGAACAGGAACAAACTCAGCTTCATTTATTCAACCACAGGTGATACCATCTTTTTAAATCTCCAAAGTGTCATTTAATTCACTATTTTTCTAGCAATTTATAGAATATTTGTGTATCATAGAAAATATCTATCTTATGATCTGATTGAAATGTAAAGCTTCAAACGTTTCCCTCTGTAGGAATTTTGGTAAATTTTGTAAACAAATTTTTAGTTATGTCCACATTATTTTGCACAACAATATTCAAAACCGAATATTTTCATTGATTTAGTGAAAATTTGTCCAAATTTAATATCGAAATACGGTGAAAAACACAGACAATATGATGATCACTAGGACTAATTTCTATGGCTATTCAATATTGTTAATATGCAGCATTGAATTCTAAAATGAAAACCTTTTTCACATAAAGGTTCTCAGACTATGTGAAGATGTCCCAACATAAAATATAACTTTGACAGCTGATTTTGAATTTCCTCAACTATAATATCACTTCGTGTTTGCATGAATCGTAAATTGATATCTCATTTGCCGAAACATATTTATAATTTCTTGATAATATATTGCAGATATCTCATTTTTAAAGAATCCCGTGGGCATTTAATTGTGAATGTCAAACATTAACCGATATAAATTGCACAACGCAATGTGATTGGAAATACCCAGTTGACTTGACCATAGCAACGAAAAGAATATCAGAGGTTGATATCGCAAATTATATAAAACATTTTTAGAGATGCTCAAACCAAAGTGGTGATTCAGCACTCTTATCATTTTCTGAAAAAGAAGTAGCTTTCACCTACATGTTAACTTGGATTCCTAGAAATCTATTCAGAATATTCATATATTTTCACAAAACTGACCCCTGCTTCTCCTGTGTTATCTGCAGTATATCTCTCATCGGCAAGTTGTAATGTTTTTTTCTCTCTGTTGATCAGCTGCCGATAAACTAGCGTAAATATTATTGATTATCTGAATCGCGGTCTACAGTTTGATTACTAATCGCCATGCAACGCATCCCCGTGCAATATGTTCCACAACTACGCCAGTAAATTAAGTTTGAGGCGAACGTAGCAGATGTAATCTATAAAGGCTCCGAAAAATATGATATTACTTACGCTAATCCCTAAATCATTCAATTTTTGAAGTTTCGATAATCAAGACAGTTTTGTCGGGGTTGTTTTTCGGTATTATTTTGGAACATACTTCGATACATACTCAAAAATACATACATAAGTTGAAGATACTGTCTGGAAGAATTGTTAGCACAAAGTTGCAAATTAGTCACATGGATGGATTTAGTTTCTCGTTCAAATCAGTTCCACGTTTGAGAAAACTTAAGCCGAACAATTGACGTGACATGTTCGGTCTATTGTTCGCAAATTGGTTGATTTATTTCTGGTTCTGATCATTGTCTGATTGAATGTTTTCGGCACAGACGAGTGGAGGTTCATGGTAATTAATTAAAGTTTTCAACAGTTAATTTATTACAAGCTAGCATGTGAGGATGTCGATCTCTAGAAAAGCATACAATTGATTGCTTTATTTCTCCTGATTTTTGAATGGCAAGGCTTTCAAGCAACAATTATTTGCTTCCAACGAAAACAAATTTCATGGTGTCAACGCTATGAAATACTTAGAAATCCGTCAGCACAGCATTTGATACGAAAAGCTGAGAATCTGGAACTCATCTTGCCAATTGCTGCCAGGTTACGGCTTGAAGTCATAGGATCTGGCTGGCAAGTTCCTTACTGTTCAGTACAGATCTGAATTCACCGATTCTTCACAATTCAAGGTATCTTTAAAATCAATGGGGAACAGTTTTTACATCATAGCTATCTAAATTAAATCGGAGCAATTTTAACATTAATGAACATGTCAGTTATTTTGCACAAAAATGTTTTTCAAACTGAAATATGAGTTCGCAAATTTTTTAATGACAATATATTTTGCTACAATTGAAATGTAGTATTCCAGCATATAAGGATAGCAGACCAAGTTTACTACACTTGTTAAGAAAAAAGGATGTTGGTCGATTGTTCAAGATTTTTTTTCTTCATTTCATTAATCAACTTATACAATTTATAGGCAAAGCAGTGTCATATTTATTAAGTCTAGCTTACAATTTTTTATTCTTATCACAATATTTAGATTCAGTCAAAAGCTTCTCAATTTTTGCTATGTGGGCCGTTTCATCAGGTAATATTGAAAATGATTTGCGTTCATTGATTTGTCTTCCAACATTCGCAATTATCGCTACATTGCAGGATTTTATTACATCATTTCAAACATTGGTGCAAATATATTTATTTCATTATCATGGGTCATGCAGAGCTTCTATTAAAATCTTATTTTCACTTTTTCTGTACAATAAAATAGCTTCCTTGGTTTGATTTAAACGCTATCTTGATGTGTCTAAGGAGCCAAATCTTCATCCAAAAAGAATTACTGCTGTTTACTAGCCTCAATCTCCATTTAAGAAAAATTGAGAGAAGATTCGTGTTATCGGTAGAAGATTTAAATTGAAAGAGCACTTCCCCAAGTAAGGATTTAATACAAAGCTAATTGAGTTAATTTTTGGAAACATTGAGGAATATATTAAGAATTTTGAAGCAAAATATTGATGATAGCAGCATTTCGAAACCAAAAATGAGTGCTGAAAAAGAAACAACGAAGTTCTTACCTGAAATTTAGAGTTTTTTTGCATTGAGAAAATTTTCGAAATAAATATTTAACTATGAAAAACATGCATTAAAAGCACTTTAATCAGAGCAAATTAAGATCAACCATTGTTGATATTTTTAACATCGAGACTTTCCAAGCGAAACGATTTCCATGAAATAGTTTAGATTATTTTAGATATAAACGTATTCCTTCCGATTTCTTTCAATGCGGGGAAGATACAGGCATTGCTTTAATTTTTTTCTGCTTTTAATATCTATCAGCAAATGCTTCTTTTTCATACCTTATTATATTTTTATTTGATTCAAACACACTTCCCATTAAAAAAAATATAATCTAAGTCGGTATTATGCAAAATCAAAGAAAAAAATAATACTTAGATTATAGTTACACTTAACTTCCAATAATAATGTGGCTGTTCTAATCTAATGTGGTGAGAAAACACATAAATTGATTTGACTGAGCAGTGAGTGTAGTGATATCATTGTAGATTGATATATAGATTGAATTTGTAAATGGAAATAGAGACGTCAACATCAATGCCACATCGATATTTCTATGTTATCTTAAATATTTGTGAAATTATCTCGAAGGGTTGCATAGGTCTTGAAGGAAAAAGAATAACTTTTTGAAAAAATTTTTTTTTAAAAACCAAAAATCTATGTTATTTAAAATTTACATACATAGAAGTTTAAGTTTTAAGTTTCAAGAATTTGTAAAAAAAAACTTTCAGCTAAAAATATTGAAAATTGTCAATTTTCCTGCAGTTTTCAGAGTCGAACCCTTTTTTGCGGTAGGCAGAATATCTCGATGCAGGTTCATCTCAAATCAAAAATTCAAAAAAAATTCTTACAGTTTATACTCTTGGCTTGTGATTCAACAAAGGAATTGAAAAAAATGAAATTTAAAGTTTTGAAATGAGTTTGAATGAATTTTCGTCTCATATTTTTTAGCATTTTTCCGATTCTCATCGTTTTTAAAATATTTTTAACTTATAAAACAAAAACAAGTCTATCGAATGAAAATCCCTTCATTCAACCATGAGACAAAAGAAAAACTGCAGCAAAATCGGCCGATTTGTTCTCTAGAAATCGTGCCTACCACACGGAAAAACGAAGTTTCGAGAAAAACGCGCTTAAAGTTTTTTTTTACCGCGATTTAATGAATTAAAGTTATTTTTAAGCGACTTACATCGAGTCGTCGATTCCAGGTCTATACAGTAATTCGGTCGCCTCATTCGCGATGTCCAGAGCATCCTTTTGATGTTTTAATGCTTGATGAAAAGGAAAGGAGCTGATTTTACGCGGAAGAACCGCGTCACATGCGTATAATACGCTAGGTAAGGCAGAGCGCACATACCGACCGCGCAGTATTCAAATCTACATAACTCCGGTAATATTGCTCAAATTTACTTCAAATTTGGTGTGAATACTCTTGACCTACTATACTTTTATATGAAATAAAAAAAATTTGATCGATTTTTTGAAGATACAAGACCTATGTAACCCCTTAACAACGATTTATCAATATTTAGAAGTTTTCCAAAACAATTCAACTCAAAATGACAGCAATATTTAAATTCATCGCCTAAAAGTTCACTTTTCCCATCCAATCAAAATTGAATCACTGTGTAGCCTAGCTTTAATTTCTCACATTTGCTGGTCAATTAAGTCAACAAATCTCACTAATCCCATGCTTAATACTTTGGGTATACTATACAGGATTTAACATTATCCTCCGATTAGATTTCGGATTAAAACAGCTTCAAACAATTGTTATCGATACCAATTATCTACTTACGACTACCACAATATCTATCGGAAAATATCTCGTAAATTTAACTTTAAATTTAATTTGATTTATGACCATCGAAACCCATAAATTTTCTACTGTTCGTTGATAGAAATAATTATGTTGGCCAGCACATTTATGTACAATCATTATGTAACCGCTTGGTTTTGATGAGTGCGCAAATTAAGGACACATTTGTAGGCATATCAAAGACATCGATAACAATAAATTTCTTGCGTGCAATTAATATGTACAGATACAGATTTAACTCTAATGATTTCTTATTCTCGATCAAATCTTTTTTGATGTTGCAGGTAATCAATCTATAAACGAAACGACGATAAAAACAGAGAATGCCTCCAGCATGGGTGGACATGATGAGACAATTGTGTCGGCCGATGATTCGAAAAATGATAAGAAAACGAAACGACAACGACGTCAACGTACGCACTTCACATCACAACAATTACAGGAATTGGAGCATACGTTTAGTCGGAATAGGTATCCGGACATGTCGACCCGGGAAGAAATTGCTATGTGGACGAATCTGACGGAGGCACGTGTTCGGGTAAGTTAAGCCTTTTATCGTATTATATTTCATTTTCAATTGCATCAATTGGATTTATAGAGAACTGTTCAATAGTTTGAAGATAAACCCGTTGATAGGTACAGCTCAATAGTTGACTGATAAAATATTTAATTCGAATAATGATCTAGAATGCTGGTATTTGAATGTATACATTAAATACCACTTTTTTGAATCATCGTTGATCCTAATCAAGCCTACGTATAAACGCGAAAGTCGTTCCAGTTTTCTTAACAATAATATTTTCGTGTTCACAACTGCGCTTTCATCTTCATTCAAATCTCAACAGTTATTTTAAATGATCAGATACTCCGTTCAAATGACTGGTATATCCCTTTAGAATCAACTTGTTATGGTTACCTACTACTATCTATCGTTCATATACTCGCATGCTTGATTTCACATACAAAGGAGAACGATTTAATTTCAAAAGCTTTGCATAGTATTTTAAAAGCAACCCTGAAATTGTCCTTTGACCATTGTTTTCTTATTTTTAATGCTAATTATTCAAATATTAACATTTTTGGTATCCACCGCCGATACAGACAATGCTGATCATTTATCAAACTTAAGAAATGATTGTGCTAATTTTATTGCGTTCGATCAAATTTCTTTTCAACAGTCTTCCTGATCGAAAAAAATCATTTAACCGAATTGTCACAAATTCAATATCAAAAAGGTAGCATTCTCCATGATGAAAAAGAAGGATTCATTGTAAATTTCTTAAGGGATACACCTACTTTACAAGGCCAAAAAAATGTCAAATTTACAATTTATTGTGAAGCCCTTGTGACCGGTATAAATCCTTTTGCATTCAATAAATAAAGACTTTAAGTTAATAAAAAAAAGTTTTTTATTTAAATATATGTACATACTCGTATATTACCATCAAAACAGAAAAAAAATGATTACCGAACGTTGCCATTGATTCCAACTGGAAGACTTGCCTGAAACACGAAAATCAGAAATATTATGTTTTCTTATGTTACTGGCTATCGTGTGAACCAATAAAAACAGTTTCCGGCAAAAAACAAACAAAATGGCGTCGGTTCAAATAAAGTTGTCCAAAAATCGTCATTTTTTATGTTAATTTGTGGTTTAAAAATATACAAAAAATAAGAACTAGTAAGATTTTCACATGATACCTATACATATTAGGAATAAGCTGTAAAAATTTCAAAAGGATCGGTTAAGTAAATTTTGAGAAATCACTGGCACCGTATCAAAAAAAGTAGTTTCAATAAAAACGTGTTTAAAGCGCTCCAGGTGTATCCGACGCGCTCGGAAGTGCTCTCGAAAACATCGAAATAAATATTGATGTAATGCTCAGATCATTATCAGTTTTTAACTGAGCATTACTGAAGTATGTACTTTTCTTTCAAGACCCGTAAAAAATCGATTTTGTTTTCTTGTAAAGTAGGTATAGCCCTTAAGTGCCATAAGAATCAATTTCTTTATCAAGGAACACTCTCGATAATGACTTCTCACTGGAGTGTAATTCAAATTGTTTAACTGAATACTTATTGGAATAATAGGAGAATGAGTCTGTTTTAACATGAATAAATAATCATTTTACTCAAAGGAAACAAAATACAGAAAAGTGATCCAAAGTAAACACATAAAGTATTTGAAAATTTATATTTACTGAGGCATGTTTTAAAAACGTCAACTCAATAACTTAATCAGATGAAATCAGATGCAATACAAGCCTAAATTTTATTTGTTTATGTATAAGAATTTTTTTGATGGTAGGTGCTTCCAAGGCACAACATAAAACATCTTCAAAATACGCGTTTTATATTACAAATTTGACAAAAAATCAAGTCTGCAGCTTAGTAGACAATAATTTCCCACTCTATTCATAAAAGAATCTATCGTTTAGAATCCGGCAGCTTCATTTTTTTGAGTTAAGTTCACTTTTGTGTCAAAAATACTACCTATATCACACAATGTGTATTCTTCAAAATGATTGGTAGCGGACCATGCATAGTTGCATTGAATATATCTGAAAAATATATTTTATGAACCAACCTTTATGTAAATTAAAACTTTGAAAAAAATTTCAAAATTTCTCGACAGCGAAAAAAATTGTAATTCCATTTTACCTCCTGGCTGCAAGTGCTTCAGTTATGGTCATTAAAACTAACTAGTTTAGTTTCTTCAGGAGCAGCATAAATCCAAATCATAAAAAGGGGCTGTGCAAAATATGTTTTATTATTTGCATAAAAACTAAGTTGAAAATGCAACCCAAACAAGCTCCCTAAAACAATCAGCGATCCAAGTTAAACCAAAAATAATTTATTACCAACATTACAGCATCTGTTACTATTTGTCATGATGCGATGACAAATATTACTACATGCTTCATTATTTCTCTCCCACCAACAACACGACGAAAATATGGTCCACTTGCCCATTTGTCACTTGGATCTTTGTATCTTTTGCATTCAATTTCACATTGAACAAATAGATCTACAAAAGAATTAAACGTAAAAAACAAAAAAAAACTGCTTGTCTGTAAGGGTAAAGTACAATTTATTTGCTTGCACCGATGCGATGCAATGACAATGTAAAGGGCTGTATTTATTGTCGAGCTAAAGAAAAGGTCACAGAACTGTTTGCTGTATAATTCAAAGAAGGGTGGTAGATTTCAAAATCGATTCTAAACGCAAATGATGCAATGATTGCAACATTAGCTGCTTCCAAGTTTTAGGGTGTCTAGAATGTAAGCTGCGTCTAATGAGTTAGAGTGCAGAGAGGGTAAATTTCGCGGTGTACCGAAAGAATTTATGTGAAGCGTCATTAAATTCACCCCCTCTTGTAATGTTATTCGCATTTTATGGGTTTGAATTGAGTTTTGCATATGAAGACGATGGGGCTAACTTTATTGCAACTGCTACTGTATTCCAGTAATATACATATATACATTCCATGGTAGTAGTAAAGATTAAATAAAACTTTGCATCGTTTAAAGACATTGAAAGTATGAAAAGTTAAGCATAGCTCAAGTTTTGAATTGAAACGTTTGAGCTGCAAGGTTTCAATTTGCTATTATGTTACAAATAAAAGTATAAAAACATTTGGATGCCTGTTGCATTAAGGGAAAACGTTTCAGCTAAAACACTCTTCGCTACAAAAATACATTCTTACAAGTCACACAAAAAAGTCACCAGTCGATGTTACATCAAATTCTTACCACTCATCTTTTCCCATATAAGCCTGAGATTAGCTTGGAGCTTATTCATTAAAATCAAATAGAATTGACCATTACTTTCAATTATGCTGTTTCCATACAAAGTCCGTTCCTTACGACTTTCCTCAGATACCATCATGATGCCCATGTCTTTTTAAAAACGACTCAATCTGCAGGATTTCAATAAATCACTTGTAACTCAGCAGCGTTTCGCATATTGCCATGCAGTGAATACTCTTTTGGAATGTTCTTGGTAAACCGTCACCACCCCAGTGTTGCATGTGGCCAGTCAGCAAGGATGCTAGCGCAGACAGCCAGAATGGTGTCGCCTAGTTTGAGCTGCAGGTCCACCATTGCCCGCTACGAAAAAAGTGAAAACAATGTAAATGTCAATAAGATTATGGCCAGCATAGACCGAAATGGTCAAACAGTTTTCAATTTTCATGTTTTTTCCTCGGTATTATCGAAGAGTTCATATCCATTGAACTCTTCGTTATTGCCTGGGAAACGGAAGGGGCTACAAGGATACTCGTACATGCAGTACATGATTGTGGCTTTCCGTGTTTGAGGCTATTCGTATGCATATTCGAACATGTCCTGCGACTATATGAGTATTTAGAGTCACACTATCTATAAAGCTGGTCAGTCTCAATCTGCAGAACACAGCAGTGAACTGTTTGCATTCATGTGAAGGTGGTGCAAGGATTCTAGTCAAATCAGCAGAACCACAGAGAGAGGAGTCGCGTTCCCAAGCCTTTTTGTCGGGGTACTAAAAGCGCCACTTTTTCTGGATGGTTAGATAGTTTTCGGTATAGCTAATCTCTAAATGATCATCAGGTGATCGGTTTTCAATTCGGAACATCACGAGTGTGTGGTATTAGATTTTTATCTTCTTTCACAATTAACTACGAACAATGTTAGAGATTATCAGCTTCGGGGAATTGTTAAGGTGTTACTGAAAATTGATTGGTAAAGGATGAGTTGCTTTTAGAGTTTTGCGTGGTGTTCATTGGGAAATTAGTTTTGATTGTAGCAAACCTCTGTATCATCGAAATATCCTGAAAAATATATCATCCTTTATGCCCGTATGGTTTAATTTAGACACTCCGCATCGAGTAGATGATTAAATAAGTATGTTCATGGGAAATGAATGGACATTTTCGCTTTTCAGGACTTATTCAATATTCCATTTTTTGAATGAATATTAATACATTAGCATTCAAATTTTTAGATCTGTTATTTAGAATAATATATTAAAACGATGAATTGAATTGAACCAATTCATATTTAGTATTGTTTTGTTTCTCGTTTTTTCACACTTATTTCAAAAAGAGTTTATTATTTCTTAGCGAAGATTTTCAATTGTATTTGACAAGTTCTGGCTAAAACAAGATCAGATCATATAAGGTTATTAAAAGGTACTCCTGAGCATCAATTTTCCAATCTCTTACCATGCATTTTATAGAGTTTTGATAAGTTTTTATGAATCTTCTTTCTTATTCTTATATGATGAGAATACACTAGTAATGCTAGATAAATATAACTTTCACTTATGTTTATTTTCCATACAACAATCACTCTCATAAGATTACTGAGATTGGTTTATTCCTTATTTTCAAAGAATTTCTTATGAAGTAACCTCGATTGTGTAATTGCTAATGCTCCTTAGCTGATTTACGAGACGAATTCTCGTCTACCTAAAGTTAACACCGATTTTCATTCATTTATCCAAAGAGTTCGTTGATCAATATGCTGCATTTTTTACATTTCCTGTCATCCTTTCTTCACATACCCATTTGATCATTGCCAAAAGTAGGAATGCTCTTCAATTTTCCACATGATCACAAAAAATTATCTGTTCAGCTCATCACATTCGAGCATCGTAGCGAAAAGAAAACCGAAAATACCATAAGGTCTTTGCATCCTATTCTAGTATGGTTTTCACATCAAGCCATATCTTGAGATATATATCAGCTCACCTGACGTGGAATGCTTCGTAAGACGAAAGCAATATAGAACGGCTAGTATAAAGACATCCTTACCACCCATCCTTCCACTTGAGCCAATGTTTTCTGGCGCAATACTTTTCCAATTTTCCGCAACAACAGAGTCATCGATCTCTTGCCTGTCATTTTTCCGTTTCATTACTTCACTGAAGTGATAAAAGCTGCTGATAGTCATGACACAAACGGAAATCATCGAATGGAAATTGTCCTTCGATAGCCATGACATTCGCTCCCATTCGTTCCTGTGCAGAATGAAAAAGTGAGGGTGTGTGTGATCAAGTGGATGAATTGAATTGAATATGATGTGAGTCCTGGAATGGAAAAGATTATAAAAAAAAGTAGGGAAGGCGTGCTGTTGTCGACCGGGACCAAATCATTTTAAACAAAAAGCCATTTTATTTTTGATTCGTTCCGCAGGGATAAGCTAAACTGCCTCAGCGATGGGAAGGCCTGTAAACTTTGAATGTGCTTTTTCAACAATAATTGAAGGGTAGTTGCTGTGGATGATACCTATGAAAATTGTGCTTACACACTAAATGCAGACACGATCTATCAAATTTCAAAGGTTCTATTGCGAGTTTTGAATGAGAGATATTGGATTAAATGATGTAGCTAAATCCGAAATTAGTTCAAAAGCCAATTGTCGGTCAGACATATGTTTGCCTCATCGCATTCCAAACGACAAAGCTAAACTTCCTGGATGGATCAACCGTTCTGATTTAGCATTAAGTTTAAAACCAACTTCACTTTTTTCTTCAGCGTTCCAAAGCAAACAGACTAAAATGAATAACGACCAATGTCGTGCTATTTTTCACCCACGATAATCCTTTTTCGACATATTTACGGTTGAAATTTTGCAGATTGTAAACAAAAGCAAAAGCAAAACCGAATGATATGTGCCTTTCTGGGCAATGGTCGACACCAGTCTAGCTGCTAGTATGTCCACAGTTCCCTTCCCGTAACCGTTTTCATGGGTATGCTTCCGCGAGCCGAGAGCCATAAATGTTGCTAGGATGTTGAAGTACGTGGCCACGGGTCACAAGCAATTTAACCTTCTCTCAGGGGTAGTCGCGCCACTACCGCTTAATATGTGTGTGCTATATCAACGTGTATTTTGTAGTTCCAACAATTGTTTGCACTCCTATAAATTTTCGCTATGATCGCAGACCGACGAGAATCCTTGACACCCCTACTCTTTCAAGCCAGCTTGAAAATTATTGGCTGGCCGTAATTTTACCAGCGATTCTCCACTAAATGGGCCACGAAATGTGGCGTTGCCTCGCCAAATTCCTGAATGTTGCGGATGGCGGTCCCCGATGCACACTGCAAGCAAAGTTATGCGGAAAACCCTACGTTCATTTTGAGGTTTGTGAATTTACTAGTGCTGGAGGTGTGGGAATACAGAAACACAGCAGGGCTACACTTAGGATCGAAATCATGTATGCCGGATTTGGTATTGTCAATGCAGTTTATCCGTTCTAGTCAGCAGTTGTATTGACTGTTCGATGCTGTTTAAGACCATTGACCATGTTTACGATATGCTGTGGGAGCGGTTAACAACCTGTAAATGCGATTTATTGAATACGTTTAGAAATGTTTGATACGCTGAATGCTGAAATTGTGTACATACACCTGCTAAAATGTTGTTTCGAAATTGATTTGTTTTCTTCAATGAGTTTGTGGTGAGTTTCCAAAAAGTCCAAGTAGAAATTTTGAAATAGTTTATTCAGCTTAAAAAATTCTCAAAAACATGGATCAGGCTTTCTATCACAATTTTTTTAAATATGATGATTATGGAAGACGGGGCTGATATATTCCAATATCATCAGATCACTTTCCAATTTATGTCATAAAATTGATCAACAGTAGTATGCATTTGTACTACTTTATCAGTAAGTACAGTTTTTGATCTAGGTACCGCAACTGTTAGGAATTTATAATAAAACAAATAATTTAGTGAACGAACTAGACTGCAGAATATACCATATTGTAATAAAACTCTGCTGACTGTTTCCTATTATCAAAAAACCATCAACCAATACCATTTAATCCATGGCTAAAATTTAAAGAAAGTTTGGACCCAAAACTAATGCAAAGCGAACTCACAACTACGGACACAACATTTTCTGAACACACTTGACTAGGTTTCCTAGTTCAGATGGTAGCCAAATCGTTATTAAAATCTCTAAGTTTTTCTGAGCTCAAATAAACATAACGATTAGATAATTAGTGTTTTTGATTAGTTGTTTCCTATGTACAACTTTCAAGACTATCTTAGCTATGAATCAGAATTTGAATCATTTTACTTTCACTTTTGTTCGCGGCGACTATTAATTAATTTGATTTCTTGCATTATTCACTCATTACCATCAATCTACTCGGCACACCAATATCCATAATATAGAGAACTCAGTAATTACAACAACACTACAAATCCAATGAAACCTAATTCTCTAGTCCTAATAATGTCACATATACGACACATATCTACTACAATAGATATAGCATTGAACAAAAAGGATAATTCCTTTACCGACAAAGCTTGCGTAATTAAAATGGCTGACATTGTTTAGTGTATCCTTTACTGCGTTAAATAACAATTCGAAGAATGGTGCAGATATAATGTGGACAACTACCGAAATTGAAGAGACATTCACATTCTTAGTAAAAGCAGTTTCTGTTACCATCAGAAGATTTCATTTCACTATTCCTAGTGGAGAACATTACAAACTTCTGCTCCATTTAGGATTTGCTTTGTGTAAGGTTTGCATTATTATTAATTAACACAAATATACATGGATACAATACAAATGGATAA
Source organism: Oxycera nigricornis (assembly GCA_963942545.1). Classification (NCBI taxonomy): domain Eukaryota; kingdom Metazoa; phylum Arthropoda; class Insecta; order Diptera; family Stratiomyidae; genus Oxycera; species Oxycera nigricornis. The sequence goes on along the minus strand of OZ012659.1, from coordinate 110,015,670 downwards.
GGACTACTAGCAGATTCAGAATGGAGCAAATGAAAGGAAATGGGTGAAGAGTAGTACAGAATATCCTTGACTACACACTTTTCTCATATCACACTGAAACATGGCGGCAAGCACATGTCGAGCCTGCTGAAGGGTGCTGGATTCGATATCCTTGCGATATGAAGAGAATGGAGTACAATATGCGCAACGCGTATTTGCGATACACTCCTCCTCCGCCGTCGACTTTAATCAAACATGCAAACACCTTTCAGGCGAACGCTATAGAATCTGTCAGGGGAGAAATAATAGTGGAAGATGCTTTTACTCGTAGAATGCACCCGTCCTCAATAAAAGCGAGCCCTCTAGTTAATGTATCCTTGAAATATATTCTAAATGTACAAAGGTGTCTCAAACATGGAGAGTACACTAAACATACGCTACTTTAGATCAAATAGTCCCATCATCATCCAGATTGCAAACGGGGATATTCTTGTCAGCGTTTAGCTCATCGCAACACGCATGTCCTCCGATTCCTTAAATCCACACAATGCCACCCTATCTGTAATGTATAGCTCTCACGTGGACGTAGTCCCAACCTCATGCCAAATAGCATCCCCTCATTGAGAATACCAAGAATTCATCTCGGTCACTCCAACATCAACTCGTCCTTAGCTGAGCATTCAATGCCACCATGTTGAGAAGTTGTAGAAGAAAAATGGCGAGGCTGGTGGAGGCTAGTGGAGTGGGCCCGACAGTGGGTTATCCATTGAAGATGCCATAATGGCGTATTTATTATGTAATATGTAGAATAGATCACGTCTTTATGCGTGTTTTCCAAGATTTATTGAAATCGCAAGTGTATATTTCAGAATATGAAAAACCATTAACAATAAAGGAGTCGAGCTCAGCTCGTTTGGGTGAAGTGTTATTTTACTGGTGAATTCCTTTTTTTCTTCGATGGAACATCCAAAGTATTCCGAGTTCACTGAAATCTGCATGTACACTCCTTTTGTCAGAATATTTTCCGTGACGCAGTTAAGATGGAATTTTGATTTAATACCGGCCATCATCATCAACTTATCTAATCTTGATATTGTTGTTTTTTGGTAAGTTATTCATCATTCGTCGGTTTCATGATTTTTTTTTGCATAAAATATAAACTTTATGGTCCTTTTTATGCGTTATAAGATAACTAGCGCTAAAGTTGTTGAAGTAATCTTTTTTGTTGAAAATATACATAGGTATAATATAAAGATTTTAACATTTGTGATGGTGTTTAGAGAAATTTTCAATTTAGTTTTCCATAAGCGAATTTCACTTTATAATTTTTACATTTCTTTTGTAAGGATTGAAATACTCTGTGGCACTGCATGATAGCTATATCAAATTATGTATTCTTTCATAATTGTTGACAATGTTTAGAGCAAATATATTTTTCTTGAAATGCAAAACAAGATGTTAAAACATTAATTTACGAAATAAATGTTTTCAGAAAGACTAAATACGACATTTAATTCGTCAAGATGCAGCCAATCATTTTCCAGAAATACAAAGATCAACTTTAATGTGATCAATTTTAATTATTATTCTGAAAATAACATTTGCATAATCATGAATATTCTGTGGAAACTTTTGCAACGCAACGTAAGGGATAAGATAATCTGAATATTTTTAACAAAGAAGCACCTTTTTTAAAATACATACTTGAGTGTTATTAATTTATTTTGATTCAGCTCTTCCTTTTGCAAAACAATTATTTGTTAAAAAATAAAGTGTATAAAAGTAGATGTCTGCATGGATATGGTTCAAGAATCCAGTGAGGTGACAAGTTGTTGTTACTCTCTAATCGTAGGGCAATCAAGTCTTTATTACTATATTTACTTTTACAAAAAATCAACTCACAAGATGTCATGATCGTACATTGTTAGCACAAGATGTAATTAAATAAATCCAAAGATGTTTAGCTTGCATATTTTTATCATTTAAAGCTTAGTTTGTGTTAACAGAACTGTTAACGGTTAAACAGGAGTGCGAAATATTGCAATAGGTGCACGATTATCTTGATAGGGAAGGATTATGTGAATAGTTTATTTTCCCACCTATCACTATTCTATACACTTTCATGTTCATTGGCCATTAAATACCATAAAACAACTTTTCCAGCCATAACTTATTGCCGCAAAATACCTTTTCGTATCCATTTAGCAATAAATTGCACTCCACAAATGTGCAACGAATGTAAACACAAACGTAACGAAATTCAACACGTGTACCAGTCGCATCCTGAACTGGTTGTTCCAATTGCTTGCCAACTTCGACAGCTTATTCCTACCTCCTAGTTGGTGCAACAAAAACACAAATCTAAACTGAAAACGCATTTGTTCGTGTCCATGTGTAAATCTCAAGCCCGCAAGGATACACCATGTTTAGGATTCGACAAAACAATTCGTTCGTTTGCCTTGGGCATCCGTAAATTTTATCGAATCGCCTCGATATGCGTTGATTTAAGGACACGAGCATGTAATGTTTCACGGATTACGAAATCTAATCCCCGATTTACACCATTTTCCAAGCCATAATTACCTGCACGCGCATAAATTTCACATGTGTCGGATCGGTATTGCATTCCGGGAACGATTCATGATATAATTGGTTGGGAGGGTTGGTTCTGAGCTCTTTTATTGGAGTTGCTGATGAAGGATTGAGCATTGCTATGAATGCAGTAAGAAGTTGTTTTTCAACGCTGATTTATGATTTATTTTATTATATTATGTGCTTTACAACTTTCTTTAGTTTGTAGTATTTAGTGGCCATTGCCCTTTTCACTATTCAAAAAACATTGATATCGACTTTTTATTATTTGAATGTTTTCTCAAATTCAAAATTAGGCTTTGGTATACGTCGCCATTTAAGAATATACCGACACAACACAAATTAATTTCATTGGTTCTATCATCCCCACTTACTACACCCAACCAAACTCCTCAAACAAAGAGAAGTTCCTTCCTGAATTTAATCTTGGTTAAGATTTATTGCCTTAATCATACAAGGGATTATGTTCGTGTCGTTGAAAGAATTACATTGTTAAATGAGCTCTGAAAATGATCACAAAGTGTTCAAATAGAATATTTTCCAGTTCTTCTTTCCTCGCTTTGATTTCGTCCTACAGAAAATGAATGAATACAAGCTTTTGCGGTTAGGGATGTGGAGGACAACTGAAAGAAACATTTTATCAATGATATTAAAAATTATGGTTATTAGATGAAGCTGCGTACACTTTTACGGTGACCGTTTCGAAGTTAAATATGAACAGGTCTTGGTGATTAATTTTCAATTAGCCTAAAGAGAGAATAGAACGGTGCGCTGAGTCGAGTGAAGACGTAATGGAGAAGAGAGCTATTTAAAATAATTTTGTAGATGTTTGATAAGATTTATTGAGAGGGTGCAACACTAGTTTGGCATTAATGGTTATAAATTTGGTTCACTAACAGCTAGTGGAATTGAATCAACCATTGAATATATTAAAATTAATTCGATTTGGATTTGAATGTCATACATTTGAAACACTCAATATGGAAACGCAACTATTTACTAATATTAGCATAGTTGATTTTTTCTAAATACGTCTACCCCATATTTAAAAAAATTTATTTCACCGATATCCGTTCAAGTATATTTTGGTTTTTATAATAGAAAAAAGGAGTTTCTGTTAGAGATATGATTTTTTCAATTAAACTGGAAATCGTAGATTATGTCCATAGGATATCCGTGCCAAAAGACGGAATTTTTGAAAATATACTACCACAATCACAAATTTTCACTACCCCAACCTTCTTCTGCATCCTTTTCAAGTATACAATACTTCTTGTTATTTTTTGTTGTTATTTCTTGTACGTGGGAAAACACTTTACTAGTATTAGATAGAATCTTTCTGAACTATCTGTATTTAATATACTTACCTGGACATTGAAATCATTTTTAGCCGAAACCTTCACACTTCTATCATTTTCTTATAATGCAGGGGCAATGTCGTTCTAGCTGCAAAGTGCCTACTTTACAAAAGTGTGACTCCTAGTGGCATAGGTAAATCGATCACAAAAGAAGGAGCGTTTTGAAAACGATATGGGTCCATAGGAGAAATTCCAATCTTTTAAAATCCTGTCTGAATGTTTGCTGGTGTGGTCATACCTTCTTTACTACGCCTGGAAAATCATAAATTCACTTAGTTTTTTCCACGATTTTTTCTCATTCAATTACCTTGACCAGCAGCATTCTAGTTCTTCAAGGATCCGCTTACACTAATTTAAATCGATTGTAACTTGTGTGTATTGCAAAGTGGAAAAAAGTATGATGACGTTGTTGCCCTTGGCTTTCTGTACGACTTTAAAATCAATGAGCAATTATTATCCTGATTATCTAGTAATAGTAACAGGCAATAATGAAGATGATTTAGTATATTTCATTACATAATCCATCATATTTTGTAAATTCAGTATAGTGTGAAAACAAGTACAATGTACAGTCAGTCCACTTTTAGTGTCCATGGCATTTCTGAGCCCAAAAATTAGACAAATAAGAAGAAAATACCAAAAATTTAAGATGCATTTTGCAATAAATATTTAAAGCATCAAATTTTCATTTGAAAATCGTTATAAAAGTACATATAATTTTGAAGTCCCTGCCCTTTAAATGTATTGCTATGCATATCAAATAACGCGCCACATCTCTTTACTTCCTTGCATTAACCAATCTCACTATGTTTTTAATTACTTCACTATTTCTGCATGTACGTATTCACTTTTACCAAAAAGCATTGGTTTACGTATGACTCGACTAATCCCTCCCGAATTCAATTAAAACGCCTTCACAATTAAATATAAATGCACCAAATGAATTTCTCTCTTTTAGCCAGCCATTATCTATTCAATGTTAATTACTTGCCACCATTATTATCAGCTAAAATAAACTCACTCGCAAAGTTAATCCTTTAATTTCCTGGGCTCAAAGTGGGATCTTGGCAAACATTTTTACCTAAAAATATCATATTCCGTACGATAAATTGACAATAATTTCGATATGAGATATATGTTCATGTGGCGACGGGACTATAGCTGTCGCCTTCCGGATGATATCCACGCAATAATTGTTATATGTGTTGTAAAATATTATAGTACGGAATATTGATATTTTTATATCCTTATTGCTATTTGATTGCTTTAGACAGTTAGATAAATAAGTCCAATGTTCAGTTAATTATAATTTATTGATGAAATATTCGTTTGGGTGCCGAATGAGGAATTATTAATTTGACCGACGGTCTGCGAGCGAAAATAATTCTTCCGTTTGGATGATGTGTTGATGGATTATTTGAATATCTGATAAACAAAAACGAGGTTTATAGGTTGGCAAATAAATCTTTTTTTTTTGCTCAATCAAAAAAAAAACAGCAATTTTCAAAATACCTTCGAGTTTTTATGCTTTCCTTCTTCTTCTTTTTAAATCTTTCATAATTTTTCTCTAAGAGTTTCTACCTCAATGTCTGTCATGAAAGCAAAAAGTGGTGGTAAGCTGAGAGTTGCATTTAACCCATCAACAAGAAAATAAAGGACGGTTAAGTACAATTCAAACCAAAGTTTGACTATGGGTAGAAAAGTTTAGAAAATATCAGGGAAAAGGTTTTCCATTGAATTCTAGTTGTTTTCAAATAATTATTTTCTTGTCGAGATTTATCAATAAATAACCTCTTTTGTGTTCTTGCAGGTTTGGTTCAAAAACCGTCGGGCCAAGTGGCGTAAGCGTGAGCGCAACGCAATGAACGCAGCAGTAGCAGCCGCGGACTTCAAAACAGGATTCGGCACTCAATTCATGCAACCTTTCGCCGATGAGTCGCTGTACACGTCGTATTCGCCATACAATAATTGGCCAAAAGTTCCTTCGCCCCTAGGTACAAAGCCATTCCCGTGGCCTGTGAATCCTTTGGTTTCGTCGAACCACCACCAAAACTCGGTGAATTGCTTCAACACCTCCGCCTCGAGTGTGGCGGTGAGCATGAATTCAGGAACCATGTTGCCGGGCGGTATGGGCTCCACTTTGAGTACCGGCGGAGCCGGGGGTGGTGTTTCTGGCCCGCCATGCCACTATACCGCCCCGTCATATAATAGTGTCATGTATCATCCCCGTGCCACGGCCGAACCCTGCACAGCGATGTCCTCGAGTATTGCAACGCTGCGGCTCAAGGCGAAGCAGCACACGTCCGGCTTCGCTAGTCCGTATTCCGCCTCTTCGCCGGTATCGCGATCGAATTCAGCAGGACTTTCAGCATGCCAATATGCCGGGGTCACGGATGCGGTCTGAGAAAACGCCCTTGGGGCGCTTCTTAGCCATCATCAACACCAGCTTCACAACAATCATATCAACCATCATAACAACAACAATATCGTTAAGATGGCGACTTGTAGCGATGATGATGCACTATTGGGTCCTAGTACGGATACAGATGAGGTCGACGAAATGCGAGACTGAGAGTTGAGGATAGGGATTACCAGTGGCACGGTATCCCTTGCTAATGTATTTTGAAAACAAAATGGTTTCCCATTGAGCTTTTTCGCCACCGTGGGTTTGTACTCATACTTTATCTACATCCAAGCCAACTTTTGTTACCGGGGCTGGTCTGAAAGACTGTTATGGTTGAAGATGTTATCAACGATCCACCTTTTCATTTTTTACTGGCAGAAGATAAGGTAGATAACATATTTTGAGTGATTGTGATGATTGTGATACCGTGAATAAATGTATAAGGGGCGTCTACTAAAAAACAAAAGATAGCTTTACAATTATGATAACCCAAAATTCGGTTTTTGGATATTTTTCTACAATTTTAATATAGGTTGATTTCATGAAGATTAAAATGCTTCTTTTAAAAAAACTACGTGGGTACTGCTTCATAATCTTCAAACCTACAAACTGGTAATTTGTGCGAAATAGGATAAGTTCTCATTTAGGTCTCTATTTACAATAAATGAACACGTTTCATTTAAGTTCATTTTCCTATGTGCTTTTTTCTCCAATTCTTTGAATGCCAGCAAACACCACAGGGGTATTATTTTCTAAAACAATCATGTTTTTTTTTAAATTTACCACAAAACATCATGAAGCTAAGTGTTCAGATTGTTTCGCCTCTTGCATTTTTGATTGCCTATAAACTATTTAAGAATGACGCAAATTTATGCCAATCCTTTTCATAGCTCTGTTAAAAGTGTTTAAAACCAGTTAGAGTTTATGACGATAATTCTTCGCACTGTCTGAAAGTCTACACAATATTCTTTCTGTATCATTTATGAATTTTTTTTGCCAAAAATATAATTTTTACTGCCTTTTTTCTTTTCCACATAAAGAATTTTTAATTTGAATCAAATAAGACTTCGTTCGTTATGGATTGAAACAAGTGAGGACATGCAAAATACTTCTGGATGGGAGTGTTTTTGGAAGGATTGCTTTTTTTTGTTAGACATTATATACAAGGAAAAGTTCAAGAACTGTAGTAATCTGCTGGATATTGGCAATTTTTTTAGTTTAATTTTAATAGTGAACATATCATGTTACGTTCTGTTTTCTTATGATACCCGCATTTCGCCAATTAAATGTCTTGTATCTATCCATCAATCTTATGTCTTATTACCCTCATTACATCGATTCCTCGGCACCTAGTGCTCCTCACCTAAAAAGGCGCCTAGCTTGTTATCACTATTACATATCACATGGTCATCCATTACAAGAATTTACATTGCACACAATCGGTGCACTGCAGTGAAGCGAACAATTATTTGTTTATTATCCCAATATCATGATAATGAGCCAGACTGTCCTCCATGTGCACGTATCAGTGTTAATGCCGCCAAACAGTTCAGTTTTGTCGGCACTGTGAGCCTTCAAAGTCACCGCTATTGTCAACATTTGGGGATTCTTCTTCACGGCCGGCGCCAAGATCATTCATCAAAATTTAAGACGCCAAAATTATGATGAGATTATTGTTGATTAAACACGTTTTACAACTTTTTTTGTCGAGTTCTTATATTTACATCCCCGCCAGACTTGTGCCTGTCGACAAATATGAAAACTGAAACTGAATTTTAGATAGACACCATTCCAAGAATTATCTAAAGACAATACAAGAAAAAGTTTCTACTTGCATCAGAAGCCAGTATTTCATTAAGTTTTGATTGTTCAAAATAACTCTACAATTTACTGGAAACATAATATCAAATTCTTTTGAAATACTCAAAATACGACTCTCCGTCTCGCATTTGCTATATCCAAAACTTAAATCAATCTCGTCAACTCACCACTGTGCAATGTATTAATAAATAAATTATAAATCAATCTAGAAGCTAAAAATTTCCCCGATATTCTCTTGAATACATCATGAAAGACAACAATGTAAATAACCCTTAGAAATCACCGCCAAAAACGGCCTCAAATTTTGGATAAAATTCAACAAAAAAATCAGCTATCACCACTATTATAATAAACACTAACAAAAAACTAATCATAATCTGTATTGTACTCAGACAAACTGTACATTTTCGGTAAACTTTCATTTGAAAGAAGAAGAAAAAAATATAAAATATAGTCTCAAGACTTCCAATCTATGCATGGTCCGCAATCAACGGGAGAATTTGCATTAATTTAAGAATTATATGATAAGCTGAAAATTGATACCATTAATAATTGAAAACAACCTAATACATCATATACAAAGAAATATTTAAACAATAAAAACTTAAAAGGTAATCTATCAGAATACAAAAAAAAAGATGTTAAGAAAACAATAATTAAAACAATGAGAAGTATTCTAGTTACATGCATGTACTTAAAGTAGATTCGTGATGTAAAGCCGTAACTTAAAATTATTTTATAAATGTAAATTAGTATGAATTAATCGATTTCTATTTGACGAGAAATTCCTATTAGTTTTATATAATTATGTAAGGCACTTTGTTAATGTTTCATCAACTGATAATATTGGTTTAAAATTGACTCTATGTATATTGATTAATTAGATGATGTATTGATTTGGAGAGCTGATCACATTAAATGCTGTGCATAATTTAGTCATCAAACTATCTTTTCACCATGGAATTTAACTATAGCAAATCAAAGAGATATTCGAAATAACCTCGGCATATGTTTCGATGATAAACAAGAGCCTCCAAATTATTCACATGAAAATACAGTATGATCTATTTTATATCCTTTCTACTTCTGTGCAAATAAGCGTACTTTATCCTAACAATTTCAAATAGAATAAGGCATTTAAAGCTATTGTAAAAATTATGAAACAAAGCAAAAAATAAATCAATTTCTAGACTAATAAGTTCGACGTTTGTAAAAATAAATAGGACCCCCCATGATAAACGATTTACACAGAAGTACATATTCAAAATTGATTCGAAATTGAGTGAAATGAAAATTAAAAGAAATTATATGTGAAATAAAGAGAATGCAATAAAGGAGAACTTTGATTGTAATGAAATTAAAGAGTTGTCTAGTCTGATATAAATAAAAGGAATCGAAAAATATCAATTGTAATATTGTGTATTTTATTTGATCGTCCATAATGAAAAGACCAAAATATTATTTCACGTTACAAACTTGAACGCACTTATTTTGATTGATTATTTTTAGATTTTGGACTAATAACGTCTTGTCTTGTCACTTTTTATTAGTTGCTTGGTTGGAAAAATATTATCAATTTTTCCTAATTTTTGGTAGACGTCTTTAAAAGGAGTTCAAATCAACATTTTTGTTTTCTCGTTATGCATTTCCGAGGAAAAATTTACGTAAGAAAGATATCTTCGGTAAAGTTGTTGGAATTATTTTTCCTTACAAAAATTGCTTCATACAGCGTAACTGTTTTCAACATCATCTATATTAGAACTTTTTCATTAAGAAGATGTGTTGTTTTGGCGTGTGATTTTGGTCTACTAATATTCACTTAAATTTTGCTTTGCGTAGGACAGGTTACGTTTATTAACAGGGCGCGTTTATCATCAAAATTTGTATCTTAGTGATAAAAATTTCACTTACTTTCTCTCTTAGGGTTAAAAAGACACATTCAAAGTTGATTTCATTTTCTGTCTGTTCTTAGTTTTCACAGCATTCCGAAATGCTGAACTTGTAAAACTTTACATGAAATTTACCATTTGTCAAGAACTTTGCTAACGTTTTATAGTGTAAACCATCCATTATTGACTCCAGGACAAACTTTTCCGTCGAATTATTCTGATTTTTGGTGGCATTGAATCCGTAGTGATATCACCACAAATACTGATGAGGTCAGCGAAGTGCAATATATCACAACAGAGAACATTATAAACCGTCATGGTTCGAAAAAAAACAATCTTATGGTATTACGTGTCCAAAAAGGAAAGTTCGTTTATAGGGAAGAGAAATTTTTAAAAAAGTTGTTAAAAGAAAGAAGGGTATAAATGATCAGCCTGTGCACTGGTTAAAAACGAGGGATGCTTACCTAAGAAAGGCTTCAACTAGCATTGCTTCAGGAAAGTATATAAAGTGTATCCCTATATCTACCAACATGTTCACCCTTCCTTACTTTCTATACCCAAGAAAATGCAAAAATACTTCAAGTCAATAATCTATCTTTAGGTACTCTTTGATATATTTCGATTGACAAATCAGAACAATCACAATCATACATGCAAGAAACATCAGTACGGATAAATATTTATATAAGAATATAAGAATGACATATGTTTTTCCATAAAAATCAGCAGCGAAATTTACTCTTTCAAATCTAGGTGAAAAAAACATAAATTATCTTACTTCCTATCAATAAAAAGTAAATTTTACACGAAGCAATTTCATTCGATTTTAATGCAGCTTTAAAAATATATTTAATTTTTCTAGTTAGGTTTGCTGGTCATATTTTTAATTCGATGAAAAGCCATGTTCATTTCCTTTCATTGTATACTAAATTTTTCATAAAATCTTTACAAACATTATGCTAATTGTAGGATTGTGAATTTTTGCTTACATTAAAAGGATTTGCATTCAAGAATGGTTTTCAAAATAAGTCAAACGGGAAGAAATTCTCTTAGTTCAAATATTATCAGTTTTTGCTGCGTAGAATAATCCATATTGGCAACGACTGTAAAATAGTATTCCAAGAAAATTTAATTTACAAATAATAATTTCGAAATACCACAAAAAGTGCATAAAAATATTTTAATTTTATTTGTTCAGCTATAAAATGCCTGGAACTGCCTCTTGTCAAAGACAAATCGTAATATCCAGCTTATAATGATTCAAATTACATTCACAGTCATCATTTTTTCAAAAAAAAAAAATACGCAACTGATAATGGAGACGATAGCTCATACTTACAAACTCACAATTCCATACCAATAATACTTCACTTCATCAAATTTCAAATTAAACAACCAATAAAACGATTTTATTGGCACGAACAATAAGAGAATTTTACAATATTGCCTAAAATTATTACATTTCTTGTTATATTCGGGAATGTCTATAAAGACCAAAACGAAATTTAAGTCCGGAATAATAGCCAAACCATAAAATCCGGAATTAGGTTTCGGTGTCGACCTAAAAAGCCACCCAAACAGCAAAAACAGTCGTAAACTTTTCGTACTCTGGGAACCAAGATGCCATCATTTTTCGCCAAGCCAATACATCTCTAATACGATGCTGGCGTCTTTTTTTACCTTCTAATAAGATTCATTGACATATACAGACTCTGCTTCTGCTGACAGTGAGGTCCTGCGGAAAAATGGCGAACCGAACAGGACAGAAAAAACTTCTCATTTCAAGGCAGGCTGATTTAGTACGAGTAGGTATGCTGAGACTAGAGCCCCAAACGAAAACGAAAACTTCATAAAGACAACAATTTTGGATTCCAATTCGACTCTTTGTTCCACGCATTCTTTTATAACATTTGGACATGGTCGGTTTTATGACTTACTGCCATATTGTCCCCATCTTGGCTCAAGCAATCTCACCATCACTGGCATCCACTTCTGCTCGGTGCGTCCATCTCACCATTTTTCCCTTACAAAACAGAAGATTTAACGACGGAATTGAGAAGATTGACCCCGAATTTTACGAGTTACCATAAAACAAAATTTGATGTCGCCAAGTAAAATTCCTATGGATATTTGGTGCGTCCTGTTCGTTATCCCAAAGCTGTCGGAGAAGGTTTGCTACCAATGGTGGTAGCTTAAATTATCACTAGTCTAAATATTCGCATGGCAAACTGAGATAAAGTGACTCGCTCGTGATAATGAACGGGAGTGGCTGATGTTTGCAGGACTAAAATAGTTTATTAAAAAAAATTAACTAGTCTCATAAAATGAAGTCTTATGCTCTGTATTTTAAAAGAAGTAAAAGAAGTGGCTAAAAGCTTTCATCGAAACTTTAGTCTGGATCTAGATTGATGATTCATTTTTGACTAAAAATCACCACAAAACGCTGTTCATACCTGACTAGTACTTAATATCCTATTCTTTTAATACCATATACTAAGCAAACCCTTGTTTGATCTTGCATTGTTTAGAATTACTTTAAAAATGTTTAAATTCGGCGTACGAAATGAGTAAAATTCAAGTACCCTAACTGCAACTGAATTTCGTATGATTTGAAAAAAAACCAATAGAATGCAAGTTAAATCGTGTCATGAATCTTCACTGTCATCGTCCTGGTTTAATTTTAACAGAAAATGTTCATATTAGGGTCTTTTTCCAATTCCACTTCAAAAGGGATTAGTTTTTGTATATCTGATAAAGACGGATAAAATTCAGAGTCAGAAGTGGAAATGTATTCAAATTTAAGCACTTTAGTAAGAAGCTTAGTAACGAAGAACCGCAAACTGGTCGCGATTAGCAAAGGAAGGAAGTTCAAACATGCTAGAATTGGAATTTTTAACCACAGTTTGAATTGAGCTCACCCGCTTTCCCGCAGAATTTGAAAATATCTGAAAAGTGCGAAAACACTGTTGAGAAAAATTTCAGATTTGCATGATGAGTCGACATTGTTAAACGCAAGACAATACTAACCTACCGTTTTGCTAACTGATTGCTATATTTTCTGGAGTTGAGACAACGAACCACAAAATTTGAAACTTGCAAGCTGAGAAAGGTCCAGGTTCAGAAATATTGCTTGCTTCAAATCAAACAATTTTAACGTGTAAATTTCGCTTAAATGTGAAAACTGCTTCTAAAGAAGGATCTATTCAAATGGAACTGTTAATGTACAGTTACATGAAAAAGTAGCAGTTTTTCCTATTTTCTTACGACTATTATCAAAGCCACTAAAACATACTACGTATGATGTAAGATTGATTCCTTTAAACGGATAGAAAACCTTTAGCATCCTTTACATTCCAAATGATAAAAACGAATGCTATGATTTCGGTTGCTTTGGATCTAAAATAGGAAGAAAGTTTAAAATGTAATTGTTCCAATTGTTCCACGCCACAAAAATTCAATGATAGACTGTTTTGCATATACTACTTATAATGCAAAGTTCTCCTTTCTCCGCCCAGTGTAGATTGTTTCTGAGGGCCCATCAATCTCCCAATGCATTTTGAAAACTTGCAACCTACTACCCATAAAGAATACAAACTCCACAGCTAACGCATTTGTCTTGAATGATTGACCAGCATTCTTATTAAATCTTGTTTATTACTCCATCGGAGGACTCGGTTCTGGTCCAAGCTCGATGGCGCATCTGATTGTTAGAGCCAAGATATTCTAAATCGTTTTGTTGCCCTTTTCACTAATGCGTTCACCACCCTCGGTGTAGTACCAGAGGGTGCATAAATTCTATATCATTATTCGTGTAATGAATAAATTGATGGATGGTGCATTTGATTTCATTGCCCCGTCCACCTACCAACCCCGACAAGGACTCGTGACACGGTGCTCGTGACTGAATGGACGAAATATATATTAAGGAGACATTTATTATAAACGCATTGTGGGAGACCGCATTTTGTTGACAGACCAACGGCAGTTTAACATTTATATTGGCTGGTATAATTGAAAGGCAACTTAATTAGAGTTTAACGGCGGTGAAATAAAAGTTGGCTGGAGATGAGACGTGAAGTAGCATAAAAATTTCGACAGGATGGGAATGGTGTCAATTAAGTCTGCAAGCAGTTGTAGGCATACTGCATTTTTAATATTCTGTGATTTCAGTCGTGATTAAATTTACATCAGAATTGTCATCTATAAGTAATAAAAAATTAAAGTACATAATATTATTAATGAGAGTTTTCGAATGTGAGCTGAAATGGAACATTCTTGTTTTGGTTCAATATCTGAACTTATTCATTATGGACAAACCACGAGGTACGACTGAAAAGTTCTGAGCCTAGGATATTACAAGTGGAGTTAAAAAACTGCACAAAACTTAATTTTTTACTATAGCTTTCAACTTTAACTCAATTTTCATATTTACTGTAAAAGACCTGTATCCCACTTAAAAAGGTCTTTATTTTCTCGCTCAAAATGTTTCCGTACAACAGCCTATATTTGCTCATCACCTTTATATCTTGGTCCTTGCAAACGTCATCAAATTTTTACCTAGAAAGTTATCACTTAGAGCCAGGTCCGTGCTGTAGTGGTTAAGTTCTAAGAAGCCCTGTTTTCTCAAGACTTGCTTCGAAATGCACGCCTTGTAAACAGGCGTATTGTTTGAAAATAACAGGATTCCTCTGCAGATTTGCTTCTTCTTTTTCTCAAAATGACTTCTGGCAGTTTTTTTAAAGTGCATCATAGTAGTCGGTATTTATTGTATTTTTTGGAAAGTAATCAATCAGCGTTACTTCTGCGGAACCCTAGAAAATGTTGGCTATGTGTTCAAAGTCGACCTTGCCATCTTGAAAATCTTTAGCAGCTCCCTTTTTTTCTACCCATTACATTTAATCTTTCGATAATTGATTTTGAATCATACTGTAGCATCAACAGTGACGATACAGGTATGAATTTCAGCAATATCGTCCTTACACAAGTTGTAACATTTTATCCTAAAGTGACTTAGTTCAATGCGCCGAGTCGGTAAAAATATGGTGAAGGTTAAGATTATGGCAGTAAGAGGGATCGAAAGATGGGGCTTAACTACTACTATGACATAAAAAGTTAGTGTCGGTCACGGCCCCATAAGAAGTTATGGGGGTTCCCACACTAAAAAATGGCTATTTTGCCTATTTCCAGAGATCATATGAAAACGTTAAATTGCTCTGGGAAATGAGTTTTAAACTTGTTTAGAACTCGAAAATATTAAAACAATTAAAAGAATTTTTTTTTGCAAAAATATGAAAAAATTAAAAATAAATAACAAAACTTTAAAATAAATTAAAAAATATATAAAAAAACGATAAATGTCATTTTTACCATAAATTTAATACAAATAGGGCCAACACTTTGAACACACACTTTGTCGTTTTGCACCCCTATCCCTTTATTTCCATGCTTATCAATGAAAAGTATACAGTAGAATTTCAAAACTTACCAGTAGTCACTTTAATCACCTACATCTGATGAAGACGAATCTTCCATAAAATGATCCCCCCCTTACCCCCTTCGGAGGTCCTGGCCATAATCTTAAACTTTTCCAAAAGTATTATCATCAGTCTTCTGTAACTTTCGACGTTATTTTTTAATTTAATGAAAATTCCGATAATTCAATTCTACTGTTGATTAAAATTGTATTAAATAGAATCTGCCTCAACTGGAAGTATAGGCTGCATTTCTTTCTTCGGTTACGTCAAAGGACACAAAGCTATTAAATAAAGTTGCGAATGACCATCGATAATTTCAAGTTATATTATTAATGGTTTAATCGTTACGAATATCCGCAGGGCAAGTATCTAAACGTTTTGCTGTGTTCTTGCCTGAATTTTCTACAGTCACCAAAAATGTCTATAAAAGTAAAAGCTCCTAGATCGTTTCTCTAAAAATAACAATAAAATTAATGCCTTGATATTTTACTCTTGAGCTTCGTTGCATCTCGCGCAAATAAAACTCATTCGGTTCCATGTACTACACCGTCCAAGTCAAATTGCATTCAACCCATCACATGTCTTCAATTTACATAATCCCGTGAAAAGTACAACTTTTCCGAAATTCAGAACGAAACTATCCATTTCGAAACGAGATTGTAATTCATCATAGTGCAACAACAGCTTCAAGCACCGACTAGCAACACGAAGTAGTGAATGTTTGGAACAAATAGCGAACAATATAGTTTTTACGACTTGAATAAAAGACTCCATCGTCCCGAGAAAGAATGTCTCAGTTGGAAAAGTCAGGAGTGTACATAAAGCAAAACTACAACAATACATCAAACAAAGTTGATCCACTTTTGCGTTCGTGACTCCTTTTTACACCGTTCGTCCCGTTTTGTCACGGCGCTTACTATCCTTGTCCTTGGCTTCCATAGCTCCAACTTGCGAATGTTCGGTGTGAGATGATGACGGAAAATGGGATTTCATGTATTTTTATATCCTCACATATGTGAAAGGAAAAATGAGAGATGAAATGGGACGCTAAGATACTTTCTAAGTTTTTGAATATTATAGCCGTATGAAGTTTTTTTTGCCATGAGTGAATTTTAAAATACAATAAATATGGGGTAAAAGCTATGACGTGGAGGGTATTTGATGTGTGTTTCATGTCATAAGAGATATAAATTCTTAGGTAAATTATACTCACATTTTTAATAAAATCGTTTTACGTACGTTTTTGTTATCCGTATTTTAAGTTCATACTTCTAGGTGATTCTACTGGTATTAGAAAAAGCTCGTGAGTTACATTTATTTATTTCAATTTTCGACAGATTTAATTTAGCAATGACAAAGATTATGCCACAGTTTTTATGCATCTTTGAATTGTTAATTTTACATATAAAATTATCATTTACAAATGCCGTTTCTATATTAGACAGGAATGACCACAAACGATGCGGGCATGATAAATATTGTTATTAAACCTAATTTACAATTTACCAGCAGATCTCCTTCAAAAAGGTGGACCAATACTAACGCACCGCCTCCACCAGATCATCTCCAAGGCATGGGTCGATGAAAAATTACCTGATGATTGGCGGACGGCCATCATATGTCCCATACATAAGAAAGGAGATAAGCTTAGATGTGACAACTACAGAGGCATTTCACTGCTGTGTACGTCCTACAAGATCCTGACCAAAATTATTAATAAAAGATTGACACAGTACACTTCCACAATAATTGGCGAATACCAAGGCGGTTTCAGATCCGGTATGTCGACGATAGATCAACTATTCTCAGTAAAACAGGTGCTGGAAAAGTGCTGGGAATACAATATTGACGTGCACCAGGTCTTCGTAGACTTCCAACAAGCATACGATAGTATAGATCGAAATATACTATATAAAATAATGCTTGATTTTGGGATACCTATCAAACTTATACGAATGACCAGACTAACGATGACCGACACACGATCTAAAGTCAGATGTCAAGGCGATCTGACTCAAAGCTTCGACACCAGCTCAGGTCTTAAACAGGGTGATGGCCTCGCCCCCATACTCTTCAATTTGGCCCTAGAGTATGTCATCAGGAAGATTAAAGTAGACAATGCGGGAACGCTACTCTTTAAGTCTACTCAAATAGTAGCGTACGCCGATGACATCAACATCATGGCCCGATCTCTATCTCGTGCCAAAGAAGCGTTTACTGAGCTGGAGTCAGCGGCTAGGCAAGTCGGCCTAAGGGTCAATGTGAACAAGACCAAATATATGACCCAGTCAAGGAAAAAGACGCCAAATAGACAAAACATGACAATAACTAACTACAGTGTGGAAAGCGTTAACTCTTTTATTTATCTTGGTGTCAACCTCGCCAAAGACGGGAATGAAAAGGACGAAATTGAACGGCGAATTGGTCTAGCCAATAAAATATATTTTTCAGTCCTCTCGGTGATTAAAAGTAACAAAGTGCACCGAAAAAATAAGCTGCGCGTCTATAAAACGATCATCCGTCCTGTATTGATTTACGGATGTGAAACATGGACTTTGACTCAAGCCTCAGAAAAAAGGATTGACGTCTTCGAACGCCGCATTTTGAGACGTATTCTGGGGCCCGTGAAGGACGGACCGGACTGGCGAATCCGGTACAACCATGAGTTGTACGCTCTTTATGACGAGCCACCGGTATCGATTCTGACGAAACTGCTACGACTTCAGTGGGCTGGCCATGTGGAGCGTATGGATGACGGGCGAATTCCCAAACGCTCCATGAAAGGCCGAGCAACAGGAAGCCGCCCACCAGGAAAACCACGCAAACGATGGGAGGATGCAGTTGACAACGACAGCGAATCCTTGCTGGGATTCGCTAATTGGAGGACGCGGTCGCTGGACCGAGACAGTTGGAGGCAGTGTCTTCGGGAGGCCAAGGCTCGATTTGGGCTGGTGCGCCATTGATGATGATGAAACCTAATTTTGCTTAGAAAAACCTCAAAGATTTTTCAAGTTGCAAAAATGGCATTTACTCAGAAAGCAGCTATGGTTTTCAGAATTTATTTAACATTAATTCAAATAAAACCGAAATTTCACAAGGATATTATAAAAAGGTAAAATGGGAAGTCAAATAATTGCTATTTTTGAGCATTGCATTAAATTTAACAAAATTTTAAGTTTAAGATAACAGCCAGCTACGGAACACCAGCTGGGTGTTATCTTCTTATAAAAATAATTGATCATTTCCAATAAAGCAGCCTTTTACCAAAGACGAGATTCTCAGTCATAAAATCATATCCAATAAAACTATGAACTATTATTTGAGTTGTTGCACAATTCAAAACTCATAATAAATATTGATTGAAGAGGCCGATTTGTTTAGATTTTTTGTAGATTAAAGCTACACTTAATACTAATAATAACATCCGTAGCCTTTTAGTGCTGTTACATTTAACCAGAGTTTCGAAATTTGGAAGCAAAAATAATTTTCTAAAAACTTTGAGATATTAATCGCATACTATGATTTACCTGATACGATTGAACCATTTTGATAAAAAAATAAACTAAAGTATCATTGACCAAACGCCATGAACATGTCGTTTTTGATATTGACTTTATTATCCACACAACCATTTCACGTTTTATTAACTTCCCAGTTCCCTATCGGAAGTTATTGTAATGGGGTCGATTTTGCGAATCCCAAATTTTGACATATCTCCACGTTTTAAGGTCTCTAGAATCCAAATCCATCGTTTTTAGAGAGATGTCTGTGGGTGTGTATGTACGTATGTGCGGATGTGCGTATGTACGTATGTGCGTTCGGAATAATTTTTCGTCTCGATTATCTCAAGAACCAAAGATCGGATTGACGTGAACTGAATGACTTTTCAGCAAAATCGGTTGGGCCGTTTTTTATTTAGGATGAAAAAACTGAAAAAACGACTAAAAATTGCTTAGTTTTAAACTGTTGATACGTACTATTAATTCAAGCAGATACCAAATACTTTCATAGTAATGTTGTTATTATTGTGCGTTTTAACAAAATTTTGATCAAATTTGTAAAAAAAAATTATTTCAACATAAATAAAGATTAATTTATAAAATTCCAAACTTATATTATCAGGTTTGGATGAATGGGAGTAGAGACGCTAATGCAGTTAATAATTGGATATTGTTATAAATAATTTAATATTGTTAATAACAATCAAATAATATTAGTTATAATTTGATATTGTATATATATAAAGTCAATTATAATTATTCAGTAACGGTCAAACATTCTTAATAACGAATGATTATTGTAAATACTAATTAAATACCCTCAATAATAGTTTTGGATTCCGAGGCCGAGATGGAGAACGAGGTTGAGGACGAAGTGGAGGACAAGAAGGATGACGAGAACGAAGAGGACGAGGTTGCCGAGGCTTTGGTAGAGGATGACCAGGTGGTGGAGACGTCTTCCTTTACCAAAGCTTTTATGGTTAGATAAAAAATTGATAAAAATAATAAAAGTGATTATGTTAATTTAGAATAATAATGTTTAATAATAGTAATTATTAATAATAGTAATTAATAATAATAATAGCAAATTATAGCATTTTATTCACCCCACTAAGAAGTTAGTCGTGTGGGCCTCAAGGGCCGCACTTAGACCACATTTTTTAATATTTTTCTATTTTAATTCTCACACCTATTCAAGTAAATTTTGATTGCAATTAATACTAAAAAAGAATAGTACTTTCCATCAGAAACATACTCATTGAAAAATATGAACAACAATAACAAACATATTCAATTCAATCTTTCTAAATAAAAGATCCAATGAAACTTCTCAAATGAAGCCCTTTTTTAAAAGGCATCCCATTATCGCCTTGAGGCCTAACATTCTCATCTATTTTTGCATCAGTTTTAAAAACAGAATTTAAATCGAATTTGTATCTGCTAATTCACGACTGTTGAAACTTGAATGGGCTATATTTTGAAGATGTTTTTGTAAAATAAGGACATGAAATTAATTTGGATTGAATTTGAATTTAACATTCAATTTTTAAACCATTCCATCTCACCATCGTTTGAGACCATGATTATTGCATTGATTTGTAATCTAAGCTCTTCAAGATATTTTTTAAGAAAATCTATGATATCCTTTCGAGAGAGTGTCCAATAGTCTCCAGCCAAAACCAGTTATTTTGGGCAAAAAGACTGTCGAGCAACCTTTCTCCGTTAAGAACCATATTCAATTTATTATGTTGTTTTGTTTTATTATTTATTGGGAATCAACACCTGGATATAGTTCTAACAAAAAATCTCCTCCAAAACTGAAAATCTGTCAAATACCAATATTTTTTTCACTTTTTTGGATTCTGGGGTCATGTACCATCAGTTTTCAAGCAACCAGCTTTAGCTAGTTTTAGGTGGCTTCTTGACAATATAAGAAAGTGTCTACTTACCCTCAATTGATTGTCGTGAATCCTGACCCATTTTCGTTCCTTCAAAATGTTATTACTAACAGCGCAGCTCAAATCATCTGCAGAGACCAATCATTAATGCGATATCTTAGAACATAAGCCCAAACACTAAGAGCATGTCAAACGTAGCAAATATATCAAATTGCAATTAATAGGGGGTATGTTACGTCCAATACAGCGTCCGCACAAGACACAAGAGTAACATAATGGTTTATGGGAGCAGAACACATGAATACGCGCCAACATACATATATCAAACGGGATGCAGCAGGACCCAATCACTGTAACTTAATGATTAATGTCAGCACGTACAGAATGTTATTTTGTAGGTAATCCATGCAGTAGTGGTATATTCACCCCGTTCTTGTTCGCATCTATTTAAATTTGACCAATGATGTGGTTGCATGATGTTACCACCGTTTTGATACTTTCAGAGAAAATAAAATAATGGGCATGAATGAGGTGGTGCAGGTTTCGTTACATACATGCGAAAAAGAGCTTAATGGTTGCGCAGGAACTCGGACTAGAATATTCTGGAATTGCAAAAACTGCAACCATTTTTGTAATCTATGATTTTTTTGGGGAAGTTTTGTGCTTTTAAGAATTAATTAATTAATTAATTAATAAGTGTTTATTTTGTTACCGTTTTCAAGTGGAAGCTTGCTCATACATTTTATCATGCTTTGAATAGACACAATATTTTCTTAAACTTTCAAAAGATACAATCGTTATTAACATAGCTTGGTCCTTGGCCAAAGATTTTGAATATTTTGTGAAGTAATGCATGTGTGCATTTTTAAAGTGTTCATACCATTTGTATCAAGAAAGACAATCTAAAATTATCTTAATTTCAGAAAATATGCTAAGTATTTTTTTTAATATTGTAAGTAATTTGAATCGAATTTTTCCAACTGAAATGATTCTCCTTACGACCATCGCGCAAGACGGTATGGTTCGGTATGAATAGTGAATTTATATTGTCAATTTTCAAAAAAAAAATTATCTTTTGGTGACTAAGGGGCATGCTAAGGGGGATAAGGGGGCTAAGAAGGAGGCCAAAATGGATCTAAAAAAACGAATACAATGTTTGCCAACTGTTTACAGTTAAATCGGTGATAGCAAAAACCTCATTCTTTGCGAAAAATCATTCGAAAGATACTGACACCAGAAACCGCCGGTAGTAAGTGACTCCTCCCCCAGGAAAAATATGTATTTTTTCTTTACAACTAGCAAAGAGATCCTTCCAAAACGGGTCTCAAAAGAAAGGATACAATGTTTGCCAACTGTTTATAGTTAAATCAGTGACAGGAAAAGTCGAATTTTTTGCGAAAAAGTATGCCCGCCGTTTTTGGATCCATATTTAAAAATCCTCACAATGAACTCGTCTTCCAATAAAATTTGAAATCTTAATTAATTAATTATAACCAAACTAGTTCAAAAATTAGCTGATTTCATTATTTCAACTAAAGACTCGGCAAAAATACAAGCATTAACAAAATGCTCTGCTAAAATGTACTCCTAAATATTTACATCGGACCCTAATCATACTTAGAGGATCTATATATCTATATATATATATATATATATATATATATATATATATATATATATATATATATATGGAAGACTTATGATCAACAAGGATAAGAGTTCATATAACTTGAATTATTTTTTTCTTTGTTCGTTTCATGAAGACAGACTGGCTTCAAGTATCCAATTTTTTCATTAGAATTTAAACCGAAAACGCCCTTAATGTAACCTAACCTAAATTTATTCGCATTTTTTGGCCATGTTTTCATGTTTCAAAGTTTTTCATTTATTTTAAAATTAAATCGGGTTTTTCAAATTCTGAATCTTCAGTGTCACCAGAAAATATTCAAACCAGTTAACCAATATATCCTTTCTTTCCCACTGAATTTGTTTATTCACATTCCATTTTAGATTTGATTAAATGCAATAAAATTCAGTCGACGACAATCATAAGCAGTAAAGGACATTTTTTGTTGATTTAAATTCAAAATACGATTTGATCCCATAAATCCAAATCGAGATTCTCTACTGGCAAGAAGGACAATGGACAATCCAGAGACTGTCGTTCGGCCAACAATAGACGAGGCTCTGCTCCAGGAACAATTTCACAAACAAAAACAACCCAGTATACATCCCCGGCGAGTGCCTGACCCCGGGACTGAAATATACGATTTACGGGTTGCGTATGGAAAATTTGCATCTAAATCGAAGTCCAGAAGATTTGCATTGGCCAGTTGAAATATCCTTTGCCGTCATCGATGTCATCTTTCCCAGGCTAGCGTTTGAATTGGCATACGGGCCAGACGGACATACAAACTAAGGATGGATAAATGAAGGAATATAAGCTCAGTTTTGAAAAGCTGTTACCAGTTGGTTTCAAAAGGAAGTTTAGAAGAGATTTGAAGTGCCTTTAGTTCGTGTGCCATTTGAATAGTTTTGATTTTGTCATTCAAGGAAAATTCTCGGGAATGCATGATAGTTCTTTCGTGGAATGAATTGTAAGAAGTTGGGTTGTAGGGATTCATGTTTGCATGTGTGTGGTTAAACGATTTGAAATTGGTAGATTTATTTATACATATGAAACTTTATTGGGATTTATCTACCATATGTAATACATAACAAATTTTTAGATCTCATTAATACTACATGCTGGCAAATATTTTTTAGCTGCCAAGGTATTGCGTATTTTTGAGAACCATCCACTCGTATCTTAATCAAGCTTATGTACGTTATTGGATCATACTTTTAAACATTCCCGCAATAAGAACATCTAGCATCATCATCCACAATTTATATGCTCCAAAACAATCTAAAGAGTTATCTCATTTTTATCTTCGATTTTTTAATCCTCATTATTATCTGAGCATCTTTTCAAGCCAAGCACATCTTTAGTATGAACATTTTCCTTTATACGAAATCCATATCACAAAAAATTGGAAGAAATATGACTAAACTCAACTAGGAAAAGGAAAGGAAACGAAACAACACAACTTCGAAAAGTAGCAAAAAGGTCTGCAACGAGTAAAAATACCACTGCCAACAGTCGATGCTTCCTTTCGCTTTTCGGCGTCATCGCAACTAAATTTAGAATTTCGCTTAATCTGAGTTAATCCGCACATAGTATCTGAATATCTTCAACGTCTACTTTTGACTAGATTGCGATGCCATAGATTTCAGTCTATGTATGGTGTTTACAGATGATTTTCTTTGCAGACAGTCAAGAAGCACGAAATCATGAGAAAAAAATACGTAGACCAAGAAAAGGTGAAAAATATTCATTTCAGACATTGGGCAGATGTTTGGTGTGCAATGTAAAGTGAAAGCAATGTGACGTCAGAGGGAATGATTCAACAATACAAACAGGAGGGAGTCAATCTGGCCGGGTGACTTACACTAGCATACGTACGAAACGGAGGCGTCCCTACGACCGTATTTAATCCTAATTCCATGGCAAATGGGCAATTTTCAAAGTCAACTCAAGTATTCCACTAAATAAAATCTGAGGCTAAATGGAGCGAACTGATTGAGTGGAATTAGCGTAAATTACTGTGGCTCTTGTTACAAAAAGACCGCACCTAATTACGTTCAATCTGAGCCTCGCCCTGAATCGGAAGATCCACACTTCGCATTCGCACATGGAGCAGTGATAAGTACTAGAGTATAAATAAATACACATCTCCCGGAGCTTTCGATTGACTCCCCAAACGATATCATACCGAAGAGGTTGAATACGGGTTAAGATGCTATCAAATGTTAGATAGACATGTAACATATCAAAGAGGGTCTTACATCCTTGGTTCAGACGGGGTACAATTGTAATTCAGCTCGTACACGAATCTCGTATCACACACGCAGTAATTTCTAAATTATATTCGCATCATAGAAACTATCTTTTATGCTGTATTCAGGATCCTTCCTCCTAGATTAAAGTTCGTCTGTTTCAATTGTGTACAGTATGAGCTACAATGTATGGTACAACAGCTTTTTGCTGAAGAAAAACATTTTGAGCAGATGATATGCCTAAGCATTAGATTTAAAGATTGCAGTACGTGTTTCATAAATTTTCTCTGAATCCTTAGGTTCAAAATCCTTTGAAAGCATTGGCTTGATTTCTATCAAATTCAAAGTCAATATAATAATAATAATATAATAAATATTTATATAAAAATTTATTAGCTTTATTTTTATGACATTTAGCCCAATGACACGGAATTGATTGATTAGTGTTGTACAGACAAATTCAATTAGTCTTTCGAGGACTAGAGAGGGGGTAGTTGCTAGCAGGCGAGAATACGATCGTGTTTCGTTTTTCCTAGTATTCACTCTGTTTAATCTTAGCCTACTTGATTTCAATCTCCACATAAAAATGCGAAATTTAAAATAAACAGTTCCCAATAAAAAAATTACCACCTCACAGAAATTTAGGCTATATTTTCTGGGTTTTCGTTAAAAAAAATGTCAACCCGAAAGCGAATTTTAATCATTTTATCCGATTCTGGGAAGCAAACTAACAATTTCTGATCAATTATGCCCCCAACGTGGTCGTCTATTCTCACTGAAGCACGTGACTCCTATTTGGCTCACCAGGCATAACTATGGCGTTCTGTGCACAATTCCGCATCTTACACGTGATTAGGCCCATCATTTATATAGCTCATTAAAGTGCATTCTTCTTGCTGTAAATTTGAAGCGAAAGTTTTGCAAAGAAACGATGGAACGTTAACTTCGTGTTATAGATTTTCATGCATTTCAAACGAGACTATAAAGATGGCTTTGCATAGGCGCATCTGATTGTTTATTTGTAATTTATATACTTAAAAAAATTCAAACCAATTTTGGATGATTGATTAAGTTCAGTAGCTATGCATCAGGTTTTAGAATAACAATCTGCTATTTATTATTAATTGCTTTCTGATGCTTCTAATTGACTTCCTCAGAACGCCTGTTTTCTTTCTATTGAAATTCATTGAAAATTTTTGTATAGTTACTTCTATTTTAAATTTAGAGCCAAGTACTACCACCTGTACAAATATTCTTCGCACTTACAATACCCTGATATCTGTAACAGTGCAGTCAAAGTTATACAAGACACTGGTGAATAGAAACGAAAAGGATGCCCATCACCTCGCACTATTCCCAAGGAGAGATTGAGATGCCCATGTTTTTCAAGGCGAAAGCAACAACCACCCAACTAAACCACTCGGTCTCATTTCATATCAGCCCAACACAAAAAGGTCGTCCCGGGCCAGAGGGAACATACACTCAGACGCGAGGAGAAAATGGTGTTGTATTCTGGACTAAGAAGCAGAACAAAGAAGGGAGTCGCCTTAAGCCCAGGGATTATAGTTGTAAGACCAATCAAGGGTAAATGTTTTGAATATAATAATGTAACGAAGCGGGCACAGGAAGAAGACATTTACCAGAGACAGCAACCATGCCAAAGAAAGTGTGAAGAATGGAACGTCTAGTTGCGACTACAGCTATAGAAGCAGCAGGAACAACACCAGCCTCGCAACATAGCTACTTTGGATCCGATCCTGGAGGAAGTACGCAAGAAAGTTGCCTGACGCCTGTACAACTTGCCTGCACCACCCTCTTGGTATTCTCGCAAACTTTATGGCATACAACACGTTCGTACCATATTCTGCGCCTATCTCATGTTTTGTAAATAAATAAATTGAAGACTGTACAGTTTTGCTGCTGTTCTTGCTGGTGCTCCAGCTCCCGGGGAAAATCAGGGATTAACGTTTTCGTGTTTTCATTGAGCGTGTAGCTATTTTGGAAGTGTCCATATACTCCACTAGTAATTTGGTAAATGTAGAGAATATACTCTCATGACGCTATTCAATGGCGTGTACGTTATTTGAATGACACACTCATTAATTGGGTCTCTGTTATTTTATTCTCTTTATGAATTTTAGCGATTACTATGGAACAGAATCCGCAGCTGACACTCAGGTGGGTGGAGTCTATGAAAACAGATATTAAGATATTTTCTAAGGTGCGCATAATCTTAGGTTGCAAAAAGTGGCCATTGGACATTCTATTTCCAATATTACTCCCAAGGTGTCGGACTGCACCACTGATTCCAATAAAATATTCGAAATGCAACCGACGTTGAAATTCTCTTATTAAACCACGTCAAGCCTTGCATTCTGGCTTAACTTTTATGCTGGTCAACAACATGGAAAATTATAAATTAATTGAATCCCAACTTTTTCAAAAACATTGTAATCCAAAACGTTAAAAGTCTGATGGCTCCCATCCAAAACTATTCACAACACCATCCATGGCTGGTTGCCATAAAAGCGGTCCCATCACACTGCATCGAAATCGTTATTTAATTCTGAACAACATTGGAAAGTTTTATTTATATATATATATATAAAAAAACACAAAATCAAAATCCATCTGAAAAATGGAGATAACACTAAAATAAAAATCAAGAGCGCATTGTCCATGAATGATAAAATCCACCCATCAAGCGACAGCCTGTTAAAAATTTATGAAATGCATGAAGAGAGACGTGCAGGCAGGCGCTCATGCAAGGATTCACGAGGGCACAATGTCATTCTGGGCACATATTCTCCATGTGAAATGCATTTGGACGATGATGCCGTTTGCCGAGGCAGCCGCCGGACAGGTCCATGCAATGCCAACCTATTTGGAAAGTCATGTGCATATATGCAACAATACGAGCTTTAATCAAAATTTATGAATTTTGAATCCAAAGCCAGTTCTGAATGTTCTGAATGTTCTGACTACTACTACCAATGTCACTGGCATCCAGCGTTGCCAGACGTCCCGATTTCGGCGGGACGTCCCGATTTTGAAATCAAAATTAAATGTCCCGCGCGGGACAAGCTCAGTCCCGCTTTTCGGGGATTACTCGATTGAGCGGCGCACGGTAGAGGCAGATCACGAGGTCTCGCGCTGCGAAAAATATAACTAGCTATCTCCAGGCACCAGGTACTTCCACATCTGATCGTCAATAATAATATAATATATAATATCACGATGATGAGCCGCAGAAATTACTTCTACGTATCACACTGTTAAACATTAGTTAAGCTACAATAGTATGGATTGTTTTCAAAAGTTATTGCCACTCATGTACGCCGATTCTAAGATAGCTAAGAATGTTAAATGTGGTAAGACAAAGAGTGAAGCAATAATTTGTGAAGTATTGGCAAAAGAAGCTTTGAAGGATGCAATTCAAAATTTAAAAGATTTTTCTTTCGATTTCCACGGATAGGAATACTAGAAATATGTTTATACTAGTGTCTTTCTTATTAAGTATCCCAACATCAAACTGCTTTCCCGAACGCTTTTTTCCCAAATGAATTTAAAATGGTCGGATGCCAAAAATAAATATTGCGTAAATTTTTTGAAAGCAGAATTAGTCATTCAGTTCAATCTAAAGCTATCTTGAGCAGACTTCTACATCTATATTAAAGAAAAAAGGAAACTTTAAAAGAAGTTACATCTTCTTCCTTAATTATAATATATAATACGGTTTATAATTATATTTTTTTATGACTCAACTGCCTAACTATAGAGTAAACCAGACAATTATTGTTAAAGTAACGTATTTTCATTAAAATACATTTTCTTTGGCTATTTTTGCTACCTATTGTCAAGTAAACATAACTTAAAACGCAAATAAAAAAATAAAGATTTAAAAACTCCTGATTTGACGTTTTTTACTATGTCCCGCTTTCGACGGAAAAATCCCGCTTTTTTACTCAAAAAGTATCAAAATCCCGCTTTGCCGAAAAAAAATTCTGGCAACGCTGCTGGCATCCCACAGCCTGGTGCCTATCACCGTGCCCAGCCCAGGACAACTTACATAGCCTATAAGTTCTACAATTCATGCATAGTGCTCCTTTCATTGGGCAAAGTGTGCGGCATAAATTATTCCGGACATGTAAAATGCCATTTTGAATATGAAATTTGATGCTATATTAAGCCTTTTGTGTAGAGTCCATGTAGTATTTGGTAGAAGGAGAAGAGGTTCTATTAAGGAAAGCCTCATCCTTCCAACCGTGCTAGAGAAAGCTTTCTAGAATACAGTTGATAGGAAAAAAATATTCGTTGATTTGGCTGAAAAAATATAAATCTGGTCCATTGATAATCTGTATATGTATCTTCATATAATATATCTAGATGAATAATTAAAATTTCTTCCATATGAATTTATGCATTAAAGTCAAGCTATAGTCATAAAAGATGCGTGGACACAATATTTCTCGCTCTCGAATGATCATTTAAATGTATTCTCTGGCACTTGGTATCAAAAACTAAATTAACAAATCTAAAACTGCCTTAAAAAATTATTGAAACACAGAAATGACGAAAGCACGATTTCAAGATTGATTTAACTTAATTTCTTATTAATAAAAAACTATGTGACCCAATCACTGCTGGGGTTGGTGAAAATTTGGTAATTCAGAAATATAGTAAAGAGTTTGATCATTTTCAAATTCAAAGTAAAAATTAAGGATTACAATTAATACTAACCCATATGGAGCGATTGTTTCGACGTTTCACGACGTCGTGAACATATCACTGAAGAAGGCTGCAAGTAGTAGCCGAAATATATATTTGAAAAGGAAATAAAATTTGGTAAAAGAAACAGTCACGACTTGTATTATTAAACCAATTTACCAAAAAGTTCGAACAGACAACCAATACATTTCTTCAATCCTGAAAATCATCATAGATGAAGATACATGTACGACGTCTTATAAGTGATAACCGTTTCAGCAATGCAAACATCCAGCATTATGAGGATTTGAAAGCGTGTGTTGATATATCCGAAATCTTCTTTGTCTGCAACTTTGCGACGATGAATTCCAGAAACTAACATATATAAGGTGAGCCCTCTGTTAAATTCCTTTTAAAGTGCATGTTATTTCAACATTAGGATCGGCGACACACTTGGAGTCACTACTCCACCAATCTACAAACAACTGTCGGACTTAATTGAAAATAACCATACAGCTTTTGTTGATTTAGGGTCAAAAACAATCTACAATTTACCATGAAATCAAGTTAATAATTGTAAGAAATGCTGCAAGGTAGCATACAGGACTATGGTTTGCTACTGACGAAAAATTATCAGATTTAACGAAAGACAGAATTTTAGTTATTTTGCGGCATTTTGGGCAAACAACTGTGAGAATTAGAAATAATAAAAAGACGCGTATTCAAAGATGATAATAAGAACTTACACCAACATTTGGAATCAAGAGAAACAATATTAGCATTTACTAGGAGATGATTTAATGGGATTGATATAACCAAAATTTGCTAGAAGCGTTTATTAAGGTTAAGGTTAAACTTATGATGAAATGTTATTCAAAGTATTTGAAAAACGTGTCCTCTAAGACAAGTAATCTTATTTTAACAATCATTTTGCAACTTAAATCACAAGAGAATATTAATGCTTAAATTCACGGCAATCGTTAAGTTCTTTTATGTGTGCATACTGTCCTACATTTCTTACTCCATACGTCCCAGCCCGAGGGTCTAAAACTCGAAAACGGAATAGATAAGTAACAGCCTCCTAAAGCAAAAGGTGCTGCAGCCCAGTTAGAGTATTGTTAGTTAATTGCCAAAGTGGTGAATGAGTACGATGGTAGGCCATCTTTCACAAAGCCGTTGTGAAAACTAGCTTATTACCATTTTAGGTTAGGTACAGACTCCTATGAACTTTACATTTTAAGAATTCATCGGTTTGAATAACAATAGCAAACCATAGCAACGGAAAGCACTTTGCAAGAATAATTTACAAGGCTGACTTCAAAGTAGCTAGAAGACAGTTTGAAGGTTTTCTTAAGGATGTTTGTTGTGCCAGTTAAATAGTTCAGATACTTACATATATATATAGTTCCTCTATAAAGCAGATACTTAAAAAATTTCATCAGCAATCATATTACTCACGACAACCATAAATTATTCTCATCGTCTAACATTTAAACAGGTTAAACAAATCAGCTATGTAGCAACAAAGTTTCTAGTGCATACCAACTTTTCAAACTTTTCTGGTATCACAGGTGTAATAAATTTTTGGCACGTACGCATATAAACTGAATTTTTATCGTAATATTTGCACTTCATCAATCGCGAGAGTGTAATTTTCCTGTTTACCTGTCACTTTGCAAGGACCACGAGCCATCAACAGGTCTTAGATTACCGCACGTTCCACTAATTAAAATCATAAAAAATAAATAAGTAGGTACATATTGGACTTTTGGACATTGGATTATTTGAACATGTTCGCGGGTATGTGGGTGTGGTCGAGCTTAGTGCTGAATTCATAGAAATTTACCCATGGATTTGCGAACACTAAAAGAAGATTAAGCTTAAATTCGAAAAATATTGATAAGGAGATTAACTTGAGTTCGGGACATAAGAAAATGTGGAAGAGACACCTCAACCGATACGGTATCTAAGCTGTAGTCAAATATTTTCCAGTTAAATAGTCACATTAGCCTCACCTGTGTGTTTGCATAGCAGTATTTTATTAGCGTATATGGATCAAAAGATACTTTGGGCACTTGTCAACGGAGCAAGCGGGCGACAACAAATCGAAGTTTCCGCTTTTCGTTAGAATTTCCAGACATATTGTTTGCTTTGATGGAAAAAATTTGGTAATATGAACTGAATTTCAATTATCAGCAAAATGATAATGTCAATCAAAATTTAGCCATAATTCGGCATCGAAGCCAGGACAGGACCATAATCCTAAACGCGAAGGTACATATGCAATCATACGACAGAACGGCTATTTGTTGGTCATAAAATTGAAAATTCAGGTGTTCGCATCGCAGCCTTAGAGGGGAAATGTCTTATTAGAAATGTACATATTTATACGGGAAAAATCCATCAAAATCGTAAATCATATCGAGGTGGAGCCGTGGTTAAAACTTACCAAACACCACGCCGATTTGTTGACATTCATGTATTGATTTTACTCAAATTCGAAAAAATTCACGAAAATAAATGCCAGTGCTTATTATTGGCGTTCGCGGTAATCTTAAGATACTTCGGATAAGTCAATTTAATGCGCTCCGACTAGATTTCATGCCGTGTAACTGTGAATAATCTGGATAAGCCCTTTTTAAGGCTTCAATCATGAGAAAAGGCTTGGGTGGAGTTCTTATGCAAGCTTATGAGTTTTCAGTCACACTACTTCAGTGATGATTGCACTTTAGGGGGTAAATTGACGGCTTAAGGTGGTGAATGTGGGTTAATTCTTTGAATTCACGATTTATGTAAATTTTATTTCACTTGTATGCATGCTAACAATAGTGGCAAACTCCTATTACTAAAAACAGTTTATAAAGTGTTACATGTTTAAATTCAAATCGAAACTAATATTTTGATGACTGTTTCTTAACAATTTTAAATTTAAATATTTTTCTTTTGGATACCGGTAGACTTTTCAGTTTCACATGCCCAGGCCCTTTTTTCAATTAATTTTCTTTAAAGGTTGCCTGAAAATTATTCCTTTGGACAACTATTACGATTCGCACGTATATTAAATTTTTGTAAAAAAACGCTTTCTTCAGAAATTTTCCGTATTTCTGTATTTTTTAAACACAAAAGCATAGAGCAAGAGAGTCCCATACTTGAACTTATTTTACGTTAATATTAATTGAAATTATTTGCTTGTATTAAATTATTGGTTTTCTAGGAGAAAGTTATCCATAGTGTCATGATTTTAATCCAAAGTAACCAAAAGACTAAATGTGTTTTGCCCATCTTTATTTGCTATTCCTGTCAATTATTTATGATCCCTTGAAGTTGAAGATAGTTTTTCACAGTTCTAAAAATCATGAAGTAGTCCCATTTCTGCAATAGAAATGCTTACGCATTTTATGGTTCCCGTTTTTGACGCAAACAGCTTTCCTGGGATGATGCGTGTTATACATTTCTTGGATAATTGAATCTTTTTGATATGAAATTCCACCTTGAACAACCTTCATATAGTTTTCTTCAAATCTTTAAACCAGCATTCCCAAAAAAAGAAGCTCCTGAACACGAGTCGTGAAACCTTGAGTTCTATCGTGTCAATACTGACGGGGCATTGTCTTATTGACAGACATGCGGAAAGATTGGGCGTTCCCTTCAACGATTTCTGCCGAAGTTGCAGATTGGAAGAAAAGGAAGCGACAATCCAACATTTTCTGTGTGAATGCCCGGCACAGTCCAGGAAACGCATGAAGACCTTAGGCTCACCCTTCCTGGACAGCCTCACGGAAGTAGCTGATTTAAATATTAGCTGCGTAGCCGGCCTCATACGAGAATCGAAATGGTTCTCGTCCTCTCACAGGTTTAAGTGCCGCCATTATCTTTTTTGTGGTATCACAATAGGCCTATCTTGGCCTAAGTGAGCCATCTTTTTGATGAAGAGGGCTGCCACTACAACCAACCAACCAATTCCAAAAAAAACTTTGTCGTCATTGTTTTCTATAAATCTAGTTTAAAATTTATTCCTAAAATAATTTTAACTGAACATTTAATCGACAATTGAGTGTAAATCTTCAAGTTTCATTTTTTGTCTAATATAATTTATGTTTACTACTCAAAGCAGAAAAAGAAGCTACATCCTCTACAAAAATATATGTATGCAAAACGAATTATATGTAAATTGACCAAAATTCTTGATTTATAAGACAATTACATGCATGAGTTTCAAACCTTGCGGCTAACTCCATCACAGCCAACAGTTTGTTCAGTGTTCTCCACAAGGCAACATTTTCTTTTTAACAAAAATAAGGATCATATGATTAACAAAACTAAACAAAATGTTGATCGAATTTCTAAAGAACAAGATACCAGTCAGGACACTCTACCGTATATTAATCTGAACACACCGTTTATTATCGAAAATAATATTAGAAATTTAGGTCCAGTTTCTCCAAATTATATTACAGCTGGTTCATCAAATGCATTGAATCTGAAATAAGTTATAATACCTGATTAAAGTGATAACTGTGCTTAGTTTTGTATATATCCACTCTTAATCTGAGCCTGATGACTGTCCAAAAAAAGCTAAGAAAAAAACACTACATAGCAAAACTCCTTCTTAGTTTGTAGAGAATAACAAAAACCTAAGAGAAGCTGGAAAGGAGAAAAAAACAATAAGCGTGAAACTGCAAAATGGCATAGGAAGCATGACTTGAAGGTACAATTCAAAATTTACAGAAAATGACTACTATCTACATAGAAAAGATTTAGACTTTATCTTTTAGAGAAAAAATATATTTACAACTTTTTGGCAGTTTAAAGATAAGTCTAGAAACACCCAATCTTTGGTGCAATTTAATTGAAAAAATCTGTTGAAACAGATACAATCAACATGATTTTTCCTGTGACGAGTGCACTTACCAAAACCGAAATAGAACAATGTCCAATGCTCTGCTGCTTTGAATTGAATTTCATTTTCCTTCTGTTTTCTTACAAGATTTTTGTACAAGAACTCTTCCAGAACATTCAAAATTTTCTAGAAATGTGCATCCAATAAAAAAAGTGAACAAAAGCAAGTGTGCTGAAACGTTCCCATCTAGATCTTTATTTTTTATCAATCTCTGTTTAACCTCGCATAATTTAATGGTGGAGTAGAATTTGAACGAACGAAAGATTGTTCAACAACCAAGCATGACTTAAATCTGTTTTTGACTACTAAAATACCAAAAAGTTACCAAAACAAAAAAAATTATAATGAAAAATAAAAAACAATATTTTAATTGGCTCATTAAAATTGAGGATTATTTAAAAATGTGAGTTAAATGAGCTCTTATTAACAACAGAGCTGGGTGCAGTTTCAAATGTAACAAATTCGACCGGAAACGTTGAATGCAGTACATAGGTATTTTGTCAGAGGAAATCTTATTCATAAGCAATTTTCCTCTTTTATTGAAAACTGACACACTGCAATCAATCTTATAATATCAAAAACAAAAATGAAACTCAAGGAAAAATACACAATACAAAACCTAATCAAACAATGGACACAAAAACATTTCGAATATAAATTAGAGCTATGGAATTCAATACTACAAGCAATTTTGTTTCAGTTTATTAAATATTTACCCAGAGAAAAGAGTTGAAAAAATCAGTATTTTTCAATTTTTGGTTGCTGTTTTATGAAAAATTCTACATCTAGAAGAGTTTCTTCTGCCCGAAAAAATAAAACTACTGGTAGAAAACCGTTAAATTTCACTAAGTGGTAATCAATAGTTCCAAAGAAAAGTTTCCAAACATGAATCTGCTTGGT
This sequence comes from Oxycera nigricornis, assembly GCA_963942545.1. NCBI lineage: Eukaryota > Metazoa > Arthropoda > Insecta > Diptera > Stratiomyidae > Oxycera > Oxycera nigricornis. Next base: position 109,980,369 of record OZ012659.1, on the reverse strand, counting down.
GCCAGCCCCTCTTAACAAATTGTGATATCGATTCTTTACACATAAATACCAAAAGAATTAAGATTGAAAAAATCAGCAAATTTTTATTGCAAGTAAGATTCAAAGCCACATATTTGGCATCCATTAGCGTAAAAATAAATAATAGAATTTCATTGTAAAATCTTTCAAAAAAAATTCTACTCTGAAGACAGTTTAATTTATTACAACAAAGATCAAAAATCAAATTGAAACTCGCCCTGGAATTGTTGCCATGACCTGAAAAGTCTTAATCGCGGAAGAACGGGGAGAACTTATCTCATTTTTTTGCAAAGGCATGGTATAGTCTTGTTTTAAAATGGATGACAATTCTTTGAAAGTTCATTGCTGCCACTCAATTAAGTACATGATGAAAAAGATTTTGTAAATAATTCTTATGAAGTTAGTTTTCTGTTCTCAAACCAATGAATATATTGCCAGTAATAAAAAGAGTGCGTTGCGCGACTTTTGATTTATATATTTTTTTCAATTATTGGAACTGTCCTATAATATACCTACTAAAAAATGGTTTCACATTACATGAAATGTCCTGATAACATAACAAACTATCATCAAGTCTTTCAGTTTTCTCTATCATTACAATTTCTTACTTAAAGTAAATCATTCAATTCTTTGAATTCTATTCATTCCATATGCTAGCATCAACCTCTAAAAAACTCCCATTAGGTATTTGATGATATACATACTTACATTTTCTACACTCTCCCTATTTCAAAATTTTCCCTAACTTCATATTTTCAACTCTCTTAAAAGTATCCTAAAATATATCTCTTGCGACTGAATTATATGCTAAATCTACAAATCTAATGGAAAATTTATGATGCCTATCACATTATCAAAACGCAAAGTTACAACCGAGTAAAACTTGAAATCGGCTGTTTTATGCGTATACCAAAAATAATGTTTTCTCGTCGCCTATTCTGCGTGCGTCCTGAAGTCAAATAGAAACAGGACTCTCACTCCACCTAGGTGATACTATAATGGCTGCCTAAAAAATGGGCTCAAGAACGAACACCAATAACATCAGAAGCAATTCAACAACTCCACTCCCGTATGATAGCGTAGCTAGTGGCATCAGCAGGAGTGAGGTGAATGGTAGTAAAAAATGGATGCTATAGTAATAGCAAGAGTAGCATCAAGAGTACCGGCAACAACAACCCACAGGATAATATTGTAGTACTAGTAGCAGTATAGCTAACACCAGCAATATCCTGTCGTTGACAGTCCAGGGACTCAAACTCCAGAGGTCGTTGCCGGGGATTTTCTCAGATTTTCTTAGATTCAAACGAATTAGTCCCGTGGGCGATTGATTTTTTGACCTTTTTACAACTATCTTCAGGCTTCTCGGTGTGCATGTATTCAGAAATGTATACACAGTTGCTGCTGGAGACTAAGCTTAGTGCGTACACTATAGCACAGAACAATATGTTTAGCCGTTTGGAATGTTCCATTGTTTTTCATGATAACACCTAGCATTTTATGGTTACAATCAAGTGTACTTTTGAAGTAATTTTGCATAAAGAATTTTTTCGAAACGCAACTAAATTGCATTTCATTTCATTAAAAATACAATATCTGCAACTAACTAAAACCAAAAACGATTCACATCATATACGCACAGCATATATATTAAGGAAACATTGAATCGAAAATTTCTATGTAAGAATTACTTCATACTGCGTATTTAATGTATTTATTGAACGTAAATTCTCTTCCATCATATAGTGTATCCAGATAATACCAATCTGTTACATTTAAATGTCCCAAGCTCATATGCGTTTGTCCTGGTTTGGCTAGCAATTTGGCTGCCCGCCCGCATAGCACCCACATTTTTAGTATACTCACCAATTCGCTTCAAGCTCATATATTGGTATTTGGCGTATCCAGTTCGGGAGTAGATTTGTGTAATAGTCTTGTTTTATTGGGCCAAAAAGGATGTGAAAGGATTTGTAGTTAGCAAACCTCTAAGAACTTATGTCAACCTCCTTGCGAAGGGGTGAGACATTGTTTGTCGATGGCAGGAAGCTCATTGCTGGCTGGCTTGAGCTCAACGGTCCTACATTATGAGTTTGTAAGATTTTCAATCGAATTGCTTGCCCTTTAATACGGTCGAACGGGGAAGAAGTAACTTATTGAATGGTAGTTGGTTAAACTGATTTTTAGAAAGTAGTTTAGAAGCTTTGTGTGATACTCGTTGTTGATATGTTAGTGGATTACTTTCTGAATAGAAATCCCTTGAAAATTTACATAAAATCTTTTAGGCTAACACAAAACTATGGAAATATCTCTGAATAATACATCGGCATAGCAATAGAACAGTCAACAGTAAATGCAAGTTTTCCTTCTTATCCATTAATTCATTTTCTTTTAAATCATTTTTACTACAATTCGTCATACTTTTATTCATAGTTTTAAACCCTATTTTATGCTGCATCGATAGTCTTTTGCATTCGAAGCCATGTGAGGTTTAAGTTAAATTATTTTAGTTTCCACTAAATACTATTTACGTTACACTACGAAATAGCTAAATCTAATCAAAGAACAAAACTCTTTTGCTTTCAAGTATATAAATCTGAATGATCGATTTTTGCAGGTTGTAAACTCTAAACTCTCAAAAAAAGGAGTCGGGCATAAGATATAGAAGTGGTGGGTTTACATCACCTACTTAATGGCTTTACTTCACCACCTTTGTCCATGAAAGAAAATATCAATACCTTAGATATATCAGACTCTGCAGATCTAATTGCGTTTGCACCATTTTCTCTATTATTATTTCGATTGGACATCATGGAGGTGATTTTCTTCGTTCACCTTTTGACCACCTCTGCATAACCGGGCAGACTCTTCTTCAAAATAGATTGTCTGCTTGTTGAAATACAAATACAAATACTTAGCATCAAAGATGAGTGTTGATTTGAAATGCAAACTTAAATGGTATATCCCACAAATAGATTTAAAAATAGCGTACGTGCAATACGTTTAACTTGTAGGCATTTTTATTGTGCGGTAGACCGTCTGCACAGACAGTAGTAGTCTGCGCAGACAAAAGCACGTCACAGTGTGATTTATTCTATACTTTACCGGTGTCGTATTGATGGCGATATCATAACATAACGTTGGTACCGAACCGTACCGTATGTAAAATTAAGTTTAAAAAAATATGTTTAAAGAAGTTAGAGGGGAAAGAAACCGAAACTTGCATTGCTCATAGAAGTCTCCACATCGCCTAAGGGGTTACATAGGTCTTGTTTTTTCAAAACACCATCAAATTTTTAATAAAAAAGTATATTACTTCAAAAGTATTCACACCAAATTTGAAGTAAATTCGAGCAATATTACCGGAGTTATAGAGATTTGAATACCACGTGGTCGGTACGTGCACTCTGCCTTACCTCGCGTATTATACGCATGCAGTGCGGTTCTACCGCGTAAAATCAGCTCCTTTTTTCATCAAACATCACAACATTAAAAGGATGTTCTGAAAATAGCGAATGAGGCTAAAAAATAACTTGAATTCATTAAATCGCGGTAAAAAAAGCTTTAAACGCGTTTTTCTCGAAACTTTGTTTTCCGTGCGGTAGCCGCGATTTCGCGGTAGGCACGATTTCCTCTTTATAGTATTGACTCGTGATTGAATGAAGGGATTTTCGTTCGATCGACTCGTTTTTGTTTTATACGAAAAAAAAAATATTTTAAAAACGATGAGAATCGGATTCAAAAAAAATTTGAGACAAAATTTCATTCAAATCCATTCCAAAGCTTTAAATTTCATTTTTTTCAATTCCTTCGTTCAAACACGAGCCAAGGGCATAAACTATAAGAAAATTTTTGAATTTTTGTTTTGAGATGCCTGCACCGAAATATTCTGCCTACCGCAAAAAAACGGTTGGACGAGAAAACTGCAGGAAAATTGACAATTTTTAATGTTTTCAGCTGAAAATTTTTTTACTACATTTTAAAATGCTAAACTTTTATGTGTGTAAATTTTAAATGAATATAGATTTTCGATTTTTAAAATACAATTTTTTGAAAAACTTTTTTATCTTGAAGACCTTTGTAACCCCTTAATCAGGCCTAGAGTGATAGTATATTTTCGGGAAACTATTACATCCAATCAGATTTATTTCTTCTGGTGATATTAATTTTCATTCCGGAACGATCAACAAGCGATGATGTTTGCTCAATACTTTTATATGGTATTGAATAGTTCTTCTTAATTTCAGAGCTCTAAGAATATCTTTTCGAATTTATTCCCCTTGAAATGCATACTTTTTCAAAGAAGATACTTTTTCAATCACCATCACCTTTCTAACCACGCAACATTCCCAATTCTCAGTCAACTCAAACGGATGAGTTTGTATCTCGAGATGTTTTTAAGAGGTCCTTAAAAAGGTTACGCATGAATTGAAAGGAAAGCAATCATGCGATGGTTTCGTGATTTCAAAAAAGAAAACTCGTGTTATTTTTCAATCCCAAACAGGATAAGCGTTTATGAATGGAAGCACGCCTGATTGCATTCGTAGGACAAGTGTAAACAAATCTATGAATATCTATGTCAGCAGCAACAAAATTTGATTTATGTGAATGGTGTTTGCATACAATGGGAAACTATTAATAATACAGAGAGAATTTAAATGATGCAGAACAAATATATTGATGTACATTTTTTTTAAATAATTGCTCTGTTTCGTTTCTTGAATTTTCCCTTTTAAACTAGTTGTGCTATTTTATTCACTTTGGTATCCTATAACTCTCTTGGTATTTGAACCAGCAATCGAAACATTTTAGATGTGCGTAAAAAACAGGTGCAGGTGGTACGTGTGGTTATTTATAATTTATTGAAAACCCTGTATGCAATAAATCAATTAAAAACGCAAAAAAAGAAAATATTTTCATCTAATTTAGTTCCATTCTGCCAAGCACATCTAATTACAATATCCCAAAATGCATCTACATATTTTTAAAACGACAGCAGGGATATGCGTATTATAATTCACTCGCGAGAAGCCAAATTCAGATCCGCAAGTCATTTAAATTTGAAAAAGTGATAAACATTTATTTCGTCTCCTGCTCTTTGTTCTCGTCTTTTATTGTCACTTTAATGTAATTGAATTGCTGAATCGCTTCATGCCAATTCTCATTTCAACTCAAAATGCAAATTTTATTTGGCGCAGACCAGAAAATAAAATAAGAACAACGAAACTTTCCCGAAAAGGGGGAAAATGCGAAATTCATTTCATTCAATAATCGTTACTGAGGAGGGCAATGTAAAGAATTGATTCTTTTGTTTTCTACATTGTTTTGTGTAGATTGCACTAACAATCGCTGTTCCAATTTCATTGTTTGCTTGGTTTTTTTTATTCGGAACAATTTATTCCAACAATATCTTTTTGTTGATGGAATGATTCGTGCAGTATCTGCAAGGATGATATTTATTTTAGATATTTTCTTGTGTGCCTTTCAAGCCTATCTCCTTGTTTCTTCTTCTGTAAAATAGCTTTTTTGCTGTTTGCATTGAAAATGGTATGCTTTGCGAGCGTTTCAAACGATGAACAAGTAATCACTACAAAATGAATTTATTTTATAAATTATGTCGTAGTCACTGTCACGTTACGAGTCAATTCTAATAAAGCTCCCCATTAATATTCTGCGAGGCTACGTCAGGCTAGGTCCAATCCCCAGGCGTCGCAAGAACAGTAGGCTTACGCTTTTGATGTCGTTCACTTAATCAAATCCAACATTATCCTCGGAGCTGGTGGCACTGAAGTAGCGTCAAGCTAAAAAGGAAATCGATTGAAAAACAATTTGCAATTTTAAAGAATTATCACACTAATATTCGCGCGTGCTTTTCAAATCGCATAAGCAACCTAAATCTGGTTTTATATCTCTCTCACCCAGGTACATCCATTCAAGAAGCACCACCTTACTTTGTGTGTCCTTCGTTTGATGCTTTTTTCATTTTGGCTTTTTTTTTATTCCTATCTTTCATCCATTTTTTGGGTCGTTCAATACAGTTCACGTATGTAAGAGAATGGGATTTCGCATTGAGATTTGTTGAACGATACATGTGGAAAAGTCTTATTTAGGAGTTCACACTGAAAGTGTTTTTCTCGACAGCAGTGATTTTCAAAATGTTGGTGATATTCTGGTTGCATAAGTTTTGCGGTTAAAAACAACTTTAACTTAAAACTAATCTAAATTATTTACATTCATTTTTTCTATTGAAAAATTCAATAACAAAAAACCAGGATATGGTTGTTAACAACATTACTTGCCTTTTGGAAGTTAAGAACGAACAACTTAATGCAATACAGACTTATATCAAGAAAAATATTTCTTATTAACGCTCCTTAAATTAAACATGAATTAAACAGAAACTCCAAGCAATTTGCAATTCTTGAAATATTTTTATTTAATTCTTTTTCATTTTAGGTAAAATATTCACAATAATTTCAGAGGAAAATATGATGTTAATTCGAAAATGCTGAAATTTCTTATAAAAGTAAATGAGATTGAATGATTTTAAACTCTAATGAAATATTACACTTATAGAACCAGGTTAAAAGGAGGGATTTTTTCTAAATTCTTTCTGAATATCATTTAGAAGGTATCGAATTTTGTTTTAAATATATCGAAAGAAACGAACGTAATGTCTTTAAATTATTAAATTTTGGATAAAACGTAGAGCAAAATTAACGAGACCAATGGCGAAATCATGGGAGAGTGGCTTTACGCTCGACTCCTACATTTTTTCTTTAGAGAACTTAATTTTTGAGTTATTTTCTTTTCAAATTTGAAGCACATTAACAAAAGACTGTGTAAATTTTACCCACAAATTTTAAAACACCGTTTCAATCAAAACGATTTTAAAATGTTGACCTGACACGTCTGCCTATTATCTTTGCAAAAAAAAACACTTTAAAACCACTTCTGTATACTGTCTACCTTATTTCCTAACGTATATTATAATTTATAGAAAACAGAAAAATCGACATTTAGAATATTTTACGTAGGTGATACCCTTCAAAGCGGTTTGGAAAATTCAGGAAAACATCCAAACTTTCATGGAAAAACTGGAAAGGCAAGTGTGTTCTACATTTATTACTGGTTCTGTCGATCATACAAATATATTATATTGAATTCTTTTCCGATTCAATTAATAGACAAAAAGACTTATTCATCCACCACTTCGGATAATGGCGTGTACATTCGCTTAAGAGTTTGATTACTTCGTATGTCAAAGACTTCATTATTGTAGAGTACCTACTTACTTTGGTTCTTTTGAAGAATATGTGATCGTTCAGTCTAGCTTTATCTTTGTTTTTAAAAATAAATACCACCATTGTTTCAACTATCCATTTTTTCAATTCCGGATGAAGCCTATTGTTCGTCATTGACTGTTTCTATCACCAGCGACTATATCCCTCAATATGAAGCAGAATGCTTTGGCAAACTTGTTTAAAAAAAGAACCCATCACCTTCAAATAAAAATACATTTTCAACATATAGGGAATCCTGCATACAAAGCGAAGACGCCAAGATGAATATTTTCTACCAATAGATTGGATGCTTGTGATGATTTTCTTGCTGCTTTTTCGGCTCCTGCTGGTGCTACCGTTTCCGGCTCCATCGACATCGTTTGAGCAAGTCGTAATTTACATGGATTCAGTTGGATACCTGAAGAATTGAATAGGAATCCACAGAAAGCTACCGCTAATGTATTCTAGATTATCTCAAATCTTTTTATCCCATAGAGGACTTGGCTGTATGTTCTCTCCTCGCGTATATTCTGTTTATATACCACTTGGGTACTATCTACCCACTGTTCGCTCCTGATAAATTGTATAGTAACGATTTCGTGATGTGCCGCCCTTATCGAAATACCAAAATAATAGTGACAAACATTGGCGGAAAGTTCCACGAATTGAAGATATGCAAATTGTTCACCTGAGTGGCAAATTTCGCTGAAACTCGATGTGCTCATGCAAAAGGTATTCATTTGATTTGAATACCTAATTATAAAACAAACGTAAATATCTACTACTCCATCCATTAAACTCAACAAATCCAATAAAGTAAATTAGAGAAGAGGACATATTAAATAATTAACGTCAATTTGCTTGCCTGTAACTTATTGAAACCCTCGAGCCGTTAGCACTCATCTAATTCCTCTGGCACAAATCAATATTTAGATATAATCCGGAATTCATCCTCGGAGCTTAAGATTGTGCATAAGTTCTTAGTTTTATTAGTTCCTATTCCCGTTTATCGGGCTTATCTGGTTAATTAATTTTGTCCTATTTAATGCCGTGTAATATGCAGCTGATTAGTTCAATTGTCTTTCACTGGCTGCAACATCTGGCGTCAGTGTGTACACAGACATGCAAAGTGGTGTCACTTTCAGTAAACTAATTATAATTGACGAATCAATAATTTCGGAGGACATGGAGATTACGATACTATGTGAGGTGTAGTACAGCTTTAAAGTCATTGATCATACAAACTTCATGACATAGACGATAAAGACATTGTTAAAGTGCTCATAGAAAATGTGAGGAATTTTTTCGTAGGCAATGTCAGCATAGAATTTAGCGTTTATTTGTTTTTATTGTATTTATTTTGTAACGAAATAGAATTATAATTATACTGACGTGTAGATAATATCAAAATTTTCCGATAAACTAAAGACCGGCTTAGAAACTGCTCAAAAGAAAATGGGAAATCGATAGAACTGCTTCATAATACGGAGAAAAAAATAGTTACCTACATATTCTTTTCAATAGGAATATTTGCGTACCATATTATCACAGCATTTATAATATTTAATGCAATTAGTCAAGAAGATTTTGAATTGAATTGAGTGATCCCCTTATATAAAACATTGTTTGTGTTCTGTAAAAAAATAAGAAATACTCATAAAAATCTTTGAAAATGCAAAACTAATTTCCATCTAATTTTATAGGAGGAGTAACACAATACAACAACGCACTACTGTTATATATTGATTACACTATGCTGAGCCTTATGTTCAGTATCAAATTTAGTTAAATAATCTATAAACCTTTCGAATTTAATACTTTAATCTTACAGTACAAGATGTGATCGCAAAATAGGGTAGAAAAGATGCTGGAAACGATGCATTTTGTTGTTCATTATCAGCCTTATAGTGGAAGGTCTGCTAGTCTTGATAGAAGTGCGATAGACATATCACAAGTCAACTTCAAAAAGAAAATAAGCAAAAGTGTCCAGTTAGTCTTCAAATATTGATTCTTACTCAACCTTCGCAGTATACGCTCTGACCATCATAGCAGGTTATAAGTACGAAAGATTGATTTTTGAGCCCAAAAATATCTAAATGCAAAAAAATACTTTTCAATAAAGCACCAAGGTGTACCCAAAATAATGTCAAATATTGCCTAAAAACATCATAAAACGGTTTTGAAGTGTATGAATGTTTTTCGGAAATATCCCCGAAAACGCAACTTAAATTTGTAGGAAACAAAGGTAAATGATCGAAATTTGTTTTCAAACCCTAATAAATACTACAAGTTCTCCTCAAATTTTCATAAGAATAATTTAAAATAAATGGAAATAATTAACAACCTGGTGAGTGATGTTCTCGACTAATCAGGATCGTCGATAGAAAACTCTCGCGTAAACTAGAAGCAACTCGATTCTTTTGGGAGGCTTCTATGTTATTCAGTGTGTAATTTATGACTTGGGAAATATCTCAGACTATGAATTATGCCGTTGTTGCTTGTCCATGTCGTTGATTTCATACATACAGTCAGGCAATTAAGATCTTGTGGTAATATACAATAGTAAGCGCAAATCAAATTTCGAAAACGCCTTTAGAATGTGAAAGAATCGAAAAATTTTAACGTAACTTCAATGGAGTTGCAATTTAAAAAGGAATTTTTTGGACAGAAAATCGACAGTCGATCAATTTAGGACACAGGAATGAGACTTTATGTATTTGAAAAGTAATGGACTAGTGAACTTACGTTGTATAGATGCAACGATTAATATCGATTAATTCAAACACGTCGACTTAACTAACATTTCAGAATCTTACGACCGAATCAATGAACTAGGGAAGAATTTTTTTTGAAGAACTAGCTATTTGAAAGATGAAGCCGTAGGTGATGCTTGAACTGTGATTTGAAGAATATATGAATTTAATATATGTTTGTAGTCCAAAACAACGCCCAATTCTTTTGACTTCTTCAATTGGAAGTAGAGAATAATCACTAAGTCTTTATGGAAAAACGAAACGACATGTTATCAGATGACGGTTTGATTGACATCATCTTATAAGCGTATATAGATTACACATGTTACAGTCAAAAGTTACGGAACCACAAGAGAATTTGATGTCGTCAGCTTATAATAAGCAAGTAGAGGTAATCAGAGCAAGCAGATTATTTGAATAAAAAAGGAAACGAAGTTGACCAAATATCGATCTTTGAGGATACTAGGAAAAAAGGGACCGTAGTGTGGAAACTACATCAAATAGGCTAACTCTATTCATTCAACTTTCTAGTTAGTAAGAACGAGACCAAGATAGAAACCCTTCAGATACGCCATAATGACTGCGATTCCTGCACAAAACTCCTTGGTTAACTTTATCAAATGCTTTAGAGAAAGCAGTGTAGATGGTATCAACATTTAGTTGAGAATCCAGCACAGCCAAAACAGTGTTGACAAATTTCATTAAAGTTGTCGCCGTTGACCGACTTTTGCAAAAAACCTTATTGCTGAATGGCAATCACGTGTCCATGGAGAAAATTTGAAAGCGGACGATGCGCTCAAACAGTTTGACAAAATAGGCGTGAAGATATAAACCAGAATTAAATATCAGCAAGACATTAGTTGACTTTCAATCCCGGGTAATATTACCCAAGAAACACTCAGGAGGAATGCTTATAGAGAAATCAAGTTAAATCAAGCAAATATGGAAGTAAAAGTTGAGATATGGAAGTTAAAGAGATATGAAAGTAGAAGGAAATGAAACGAACAAGTTACACATGGAGTCAAGCTAAAATGCTATCGATAACATCAAATTCAGGGAAGGAATTACTAGTTTTGAGGAAGACCAAAGACCAATACCAAAACGGTCTCGTTCCATTTCATAAAAGAGGTTGCCCAATATTTAGAAAAAAGAATATCTAGCGATTCTGATAGAATCCTTAACAGCCTTATGGAGGCGACGGTAATCTAATCTGTTTTGAGTTGTTTTAAGTAATCGAAACCAACGAGAACAACCAATTTTTGTAACCTAAAGAACATCCGTCTTCATTGAAAGACATCGAGGAGTAGAACTTTAAATAATATCGAAAAGATAACTATAAAGCTAGCAGGTCGCTTGATCGAAATTTAGATTCCAGAGGCAGCCATAAAAATCAACGAAAATAGTTCGTAAGTCATCGCCTCAAAGAAATTAAACCGAAACGTCTCTTCAGTCCTTAACGATAAATTTCTTCGGTGTCCAAGAGAAATCGTGCTGGTCCTTTTGGACACCGAAGAAATTTGTAGTTAAGAACCGAAGAGGATAGTCAAGGCTTGATGCAGAAAGCAAAGCCAAAGCAATCAAGAGTAGAAAGAAGAGTATGTTCGAAAGGATAAGGTTCGAGTAAACGCCTATTAGATTTGATGTAGATAGTGCACTGCAGCATAGCAAAATGCGACAGATAGGAAGAAAATAAAAAGGGTGGATGGTTACCAGAGACACGAGAATATGATGGAAAATTGTTTCAACCAACCAGACGTGAGTTGATGGTAAAATAGTGTGATTCCAAATAATCAATAATCAATTCACACACAAAGCAGCATGATTTTTAGGGATATATTTGAGAAAATCTGAACTTTACATTTGTGATGTTTCACACATCGTCCCCAAACGGATGCCACCTAATAAAAAATGAACTGAAATGCAACCTGTTAAATGTGGTAAGTTTCGACTTGTTGTCAATCATCTTCCAATTGAAGTGAAAAACTCCATAATTCATGGTTTTTTAACTTTTAAATTTTATAAGAACGGTGTTTGGTAAGCATTTCTCCTCCTGAATGGTTCTAACACCTAGTATATTTTTAATCCATTTTAGTATTGCTTGCCAGCATAAGTGCTTATCACAGACTTTACCCATGATTTTATAAAATTGAACAACGACAACGCTCTTCGGGTATATATGTTACCTTTAATGGTGCTTAAAAGAAGTAAGTTTCTTGCCAACAACTGAATAAACTTAATGAAATCGTATGATACAAAAAAAAATTTAATTCATTCATAAAGATTTTCTGGAACATTTGAAACAGCACATATTGAAAAGATGGCTCGCTTACACTTTAGTTCATTAAGGGTTACATAGGTCTTGTATTTTCAAAAAATCGATCGATTTTTCTAATACATATGAGTATAGTACTTCAAAAGTATTCACACCAAATTTCAAGTAAATTCGAGCAATATTACAGGAATTATAGAGATTTGAATACCGCGTGGTCGGTACGTGCGCTCTGCCTAACTTAGCGTATTATACGCATGCGGCGCGCTTCTACCACGTAAAATCAGCTCCTTTTTTTCATCAAACATCACAACATCAAAAGGATGCTCTGAACATTGCGAATGAGGCGAACGAATTCCTGTATGGACCTGCAATCGACGACTCGATGTACGTCGCTAAAAAATAACTTTAATTCATTAAATCGCGGTAAAAAAAAAACTTCAAACGCGTTTTTCTCGAAACTTTGTTTTTCCGTTTGATAGGCACGATTTCTCGAGAACGAATCTACCGATTTTGCTGAAACTTTGCACAGTTCCTCTTCATAGTATTGACTCGTGCTTAAACGATGGGATTTTGTTTCGGTTGAATCTTTTTTGTTTTATACGAAAAACATATTTTAAAAACGATGAGAATCGGAAAAATAGTAAAAAAAATACGAGACAAAAATTCATTCAAACTCATTTCAAAACTTTAAATTTCATTATTTTTCTCAATTTCTTCGTTCAAGCACAACCCAAGGCCATAAACTTTAAGAAAATTTATGAATTTTTGGTTTAAGATGAACTTACACCATAATATTCTGCCTACTGCAAAAAAAAGGTTGGACGAGGGAAATTGACAATTTTCAATATTTCTAGCTGAATTTTTTTTACAACTTCTTGAAATGCTAAACTTTTATGTGTGTAAATTTTAAATAAAATAGATTTTCGGTTTTTAAAATACAATTTTTTGAAAAAGTTGTTTTTTTCCTTCAAGACCTATGTAACCCCTTAAACAAGCTCAAGAAAAATGAAAGACATTTATACCTATGTCAAAAGAACATGACTAGCGATGTATTTCAGCAGTTGAACAAATAGACATTGCAATTGAAAAAATAAAGAGATAAAGGCTGCAATGAAAAATTTACCTTTATAACAGCATCCACTATCAAACAAAAATTCAAGAAGCAACTTTACAAATCTGGCTTATGGACTAAAAAAACAAGTCAATATAGCCAGTTATCATTGGTTTTCTTCTCAACATCTTAAATTTGTATCAAATTAATGTACTTATGAATTTTCTGGAAGTCAATTTACTGCAATCTGTTTACGTATTAAGTTTATGTAAATTATAATTATTTTAACCTTCCAAAGATCATCAATTAAATATATGATATTATTACATTAATCACAAGCCTTTATTATATGGTTTATATTTATCATTTCAAGTCCATTGCATATTTGATACTGAGCTAGCTTCTGGTCCCTTTCAATAGTGCGTGCAAACAGCGATGGCTACAATAAAGTAAATACGATTCCATGATGCATTTCATTCCATTTGTGTACATAGAGCATTCAATGTCGTATAATAGATGTGTAGCAAATATAGAAATATACCACCCATGCTTTCTGTCCCTATAGAAACAACACAGAAGCACATCAAAACATCTTCTGGTCGTCCCTTTATAAGATTCTTTTATTTCCGCCATTTTTCAGAAGATACCACAAGGAACGCGTACCATAGAAATTCTACATGCAGGGTGGTAAATAGAATTGTTCCGTTCAACTAAGTAGTCGTTACAAAGTAAATCAAGAATTCACATCCCAAGTCCTGTCTCGTTCAAGAGGGGGATACAAAAAATTGAACCCCGACCCCAACGGCGCAAAGAAAAAAGAATTGCTGTTCCTGCTTGTAAGCTCTACCAGCCAGAGATGGTTGCTCCGAGACACGAGGGTAATATGTCTTCGTTTAGTGGCGGTTCACGTACCCATTCACATCTCTCAGTCTCTGTCTGTTCCTTTAAAGATGTAATAATTTTTCCCAAGGCAGGGTGTTGCCTCCATTCAAAAATAGAAAACTCTCGGAAACGCTAACGTTTCCTTGTGACAAGTTCACTGGAAGGGTATCGAGAGCGAAACGTTATGGCTTTTCTGGAGTAGATTGGGCGAGGGCTGCAAATTGTCCTGAACAGTGGATTTGGGAAAGGATTTGAAGAATGTATGGAATCAAAATCTATTAAGTATTTTTTCAACCAAAAAATAATTTTTGACTTTAGTCTAGTTTTTAAATAAACAATCTTTGAATGGACATCACAGAATTCAATCGACCTCCTTGATTGTTTGCATTGATTACTAACCTTCTTCCCGAAATTTTCTATTCTTTATAAAAATAACGGCAGCACTTGAACCAGCTATTGCACATAATCCGCCAGTTGTGCAAAATTTCAGAGCAGCACACACTGGATGAGTCCTCTAAGGGCGTTTTAATTCAAAATGGAGAAAAGATTGAATAAATACTAAAAGATATTTGCTGTCTTTGATAGTGCTTATCCGCTCCTCAATTTTCCAAGGCAAGTCTGCTCCTATGCAGTCTTGTTCAATTCGTTGTGTCTTCCGCTAGGCGCAATAAGTCCACCCGTCCATTGGTTGCTATCCTTTCGGTTTGTCTAAGAAGCATCACTTATTGTGCAATAAATCTTTGTTCCATGTTTGGAATTTTGTCTTCTTCTTCGTGGTTTTCGTTGCCGCTATGCCGTTATATTCACAATCTCCTAAAAATGGCGAACTTAGGTTTTGAGCATATCGCTCTGCAGGCAACTCAAGCTATTGCTTCGTCAAACGCTTAGCTCTCAGCTCGTACCGTACCTTGTCCTGGTCGTCTCGTAAGTAGCAGCCAACGCCACTAATGGGACAATCATTCAGATCTTGAAAATGGAAAAGGACGATTACGAAATGGAGCGCAAAAGAACTGAAAGGACATGGAAGGACAATCCTCAAAGTGGAGAAGATTAAGATGCGGTTGAGATGTTGACAAGTCAATTTTTCGTATACGTTCGAATGGTTGTTCTGGAATATAGTAAAAGTTTTCTCAATGGATTGCTTTTATGAAAATTAAATAG
The DNA here is from genome assembly GCA_963942545.1 of Oxycera nigricornis. Lineage (NCBI taxonomy): Eukaryota > Metazoa > Arthropoda > Insecta > Diptera > Stratiomyidae > Oxycera > Oxycera nigricornis. The sequence goes on along the minus strand of OZ012659.1, from coordinate 109,964,955 downwards.
AACCTGAAATCCTACGTGCTTCTATGAAAATTGAAAATTCGGTAACAAAAAGAATTAATAAAACATCATTGTTCTGAGAGTGGGTGTGAATTTCGTATGCTTCGAGCACAGGACGTGAAAATTTGGAAATAAAAGAGTTCCTTGTTGATTTATTCCCATGTATCTATTTGCTTATTTAGTCACACAGTAATAATTAGAAAAAATCTATGTCATATCTGTTGAAAATAATAACCAGAAAACAAAAATTTTGTCAAAAAGTCATATAATTCCAAAAGGCAACGTATTTTGAAAATTCTGTCTGCGATTGCTAGCAAAAATAAAACATTTATAACCTTGTAACGTTCGGAAAGTAGAAATTTTTCGTATTTTTAACTCCTTAATTAGAGACAATAAGTGAAGACAGTAGATTCGTTCCCTTCATAATCATTTTTCAAATCATTAAATGAAAGAAGAATTTTGAAAATACCGAGATCGAAGATATTATGCAATAAAAGAATAATAAATAAATATTTGAAAACTATAACCAGCTATCTCACAGTCACTATGAATGATATTTTCAGGATGATTATTAAAACTACGTTATACATAGAAATCAGTACACAAGTGTTTTGGAATGCAAAGACATATTGATTATTTGACTCTAAAACTATCACTGAAGATGGTGTGACCTGAGCGTTGAACTAAATATTATATAGTTAGACATGTATGTACGCTTTCGTGGCCCCATCGGTACAATTTTTTGCACTTTGAATGATAAACCACCTACCCTACGATAAAACACGAAAAGTAGCTTTGGTAGATAGTTTGAAGCTGCATAACTTTGATGCGTCATTTTTCTTTTCCTCAAAGACATCAGTATGATCAACAACATCAGTTCGAATATCTTTAAGGTTAAAAGGTAGTTAGAATTCTATAGATTTCGCAACGAGTTTTGTTATAAAAGAAAATAGGATAACTTCTTAGTTCTAAGCACAACAGATCCAAAAGAATTTTATCGTATGTTACAGCTAGATTTTTCACAACGTCCGCACTTCCACCGTAGCCGATCCTAGCCACAGTTCGGGCAATCCCACCCGGCTTCACCCGCGAAGAGGGGTGTGGGAATATATATTTTAAAAAGGGCGCCACCCGTTTCCGCGCCGGGACTGCCCTGTCCGCGAATCCCGAAACGGGAATCGGATTCACGGTGACCCAAAACCACCGATCGAATAGGGGAGCACAAAAAACACAAAGCCAGGAACGCGATTTCCGCCTCGCCACTTCACAAAATCAACAATTTAAATCAAATTCAAGCACAATTTTATTTTCTTTCAAAGACCTGGCTAAATTTCCTACCTCTACTTATTGTCTACTCACAATTTTGTTCCTTCTTATCCTAATGCTGCGGCTCCGCTTTCACCTACTACTTTCCGAACGTGCGTCGCTTGCTGACCATCGTCTTCTCTCCTCCTTCCACAACGCGTAAGATTTCCTCCCAGCTTCCGCGATTTTTCCCACAGAAAAAAAAGGTCCCGCAACGCGCCGTCCACCAGTTCGCACAACCCAGAAAAAAGATCCACGCAGCGTCCACCAGCGATCGACATAAAAAAGCCCCGTCAGCTGCTCCACCGGCCCTATATATGGGATTTCCCAATACCGTTTTTACAGTGTCCGATGTTCATTGCCCTCTCAGCTGGGTAGCTGACCTCATCGCAGCTTTCAAAGCTTTGGGACTGGTTTGGTCAGCTTTAGACGTTGTGTCTCGATGCGAGGGGAAATGCTGTGATTGCCGCCTGTCCGGCGAAACACTCGCGGCAGCCGGCAGCCATGGCGAATTGCGAGTGCCAATGGTTGTGGGTATCACTGGCGCATAGGGGACTCCCTTGGGGCGCATCGTAGACCGGGCGGGGCCTGGGCTTGGATCTGTTGTGGTGATTGGGTGAGCGTTGTTGTTGTTGTGATTGTTGGCAACTTATCCGCAGGGTCTGTGACGTTGACGGAAATGCATTTAGCTGTTGGTGATTACGCAGCTTTCGCGCGCACGGGCGGAACACTCCCCATAAACAACAATTATTACCTACTTAGCAATCTAATCTAATATTCTTACATCCTACATCTCCTCTACATTTATATAATTCAAGCTCTAGCCTAAATTGACTTACTCCCTACAATATAATTAATTAATAAGCATTTAATTCATTTATAACAATTCAATACATTCATTGGCTTGATTGTGCGAAGTGGCGATCTGCGTATTCCATTTTCCGAAAAGACAGCGTTTACCCGCACGGTGGTTTGGGGTCTCAAGGACAGGGAAGTCCCATATTTCACCCTTGAGGGTTTGCGATCGACTACGTTGCGTGGCGAACGTAACACGAAATCTATCGGATATACGGATTGTGAGGTTTATTATCTTCAATCTTTTATTCAACATGACAGCTATTGCAGACTTTGAACATGGCAAACTTTCTGGTGTTATATGTACTCAGCATGCAACCCTTGTAATCACTCATGCAAAATCCTTTTGTGGAGTTCATGCACTATGGTCCCAAAATTTTCATTAATTTGTCTTGACTACTACGATGTGATATATATATATATGTATATATATATATATATATACGCGTCTGCGCATGTAGTTACTCGTGCGTTTACTCGCGCATTTACTCGCGCATTTATTCGTGTATCTACTCGTACATCTTCTTGCACATGTGATCATGGATCGTACAAACATATTCATGCAAGTAGCATTGCAAAGACTCGTCAGAATGGGAATAAATTGAAAAGGATGAATTTAACGAGGAGAATGATTTACCCATAGCTTTTCAGATAGGTCGTTTGATATTATTTGACGGGAGCTTCAATTATCCGCTAAATGCTTGACAGAAAGGAACCAATAAGTAGACACACGGGCTTTCGATATTAGAAATAACTTTCCAAAATTCTAAACTACTCTATGTTGTTGAATAAAAACTTTATTTAATTTGAACAAGCAGTATCTACAGAAACAGCATATATGAAGTAGCTAAAAATAGAATTTCTACAACAAATAAAATTTTTACAAAGCACCCCCTCTTTGTTTTCACACATTTCCATAAGTACTTGACCAATATTTTGACAAATAAAATTCTACTACATTTGGAAATGATAATTCTCTTGTCCTAGTCAACTAACAACAACAACAACATGATTCTCTGAAATCAAAAACTAAGATGCATATCGTTGATTCGGAGTTTTGACAGCACATCGCTTTACCAGTGTTAAAATCTTTCGAATTGAGTAGGTTTTTTTTGATTATTTGGTCGAAAATATTACATCTTGCATTGTCCTTAGTTCAAAATATCAACCCATTCGTGTAAAGTCGGTTTTCACCCAAAATCAGAATATCTTTTAAATGTTCAGCTCAAACAATGTCTTTTAGATCAAAATTTGCCATGCATATTTAAACCAAAAATCAAAGAGGCTGTACAAAGCCCACGCCTAAAGTCGACCCAACAAATGGCACTTGGGTCGTTGTCATCCCTTATTAGGATGAGGGAAAATATGTGCCTAGAATAAATTTAAATTAAAGTGTTTGTGTCCTTTTGCAACCAAGCCACGGCCACTACTGTGTAACGCCTCCTCTCCAAGACAATTTCTACAAGTAAATCCTTAATTAGTGAATCGGTTAAGTCATAAATATTCAAATCAAAAAACTTTCCCGAAAGCCAATTATGAATTCTGAATATACAATGGCAGCAATGGCGGGCATCATCGCAACAATATGGAATTTCTTGGTGGAGTAGGACGCTGTGGCGGGGGTGATGAAACTGTTCGCAAGGGTAGAAAATCAGAGGATCCTGAGGACGAGCAGTGGCATACAATTATATAGCATGAAGTTACTCGCACTGAATACTTTATGTGTTGTATACAAACCCAGTCCTTGCAAGCTCAACTCCAGAAAGTTTGGAGGCAAGAACAAGTCGCAGTTCGTTGATGAAATTTTCTATAGTTCGTGGGGGTAGCTGTGAACGGAGTGAGTATTCCACGAAATGGGCCATTTTGGTTTCTGAATTTCACTTGAGAAATGGCATCCGCCACGAATACAATTTCACATTTCGAATAATACAATACGTTTACTTAAATTTACAATGAAACTTTCATGCTCTTCGTCCTTGAGCTGGTTCAGATTCGCATTTGACAGCTGGTCCCATCACCACTCTTACGCTCCTTAGTACAAATATTCTGATTTAAATTTTCTTAACCCAAAACTCGACGCAAAAACAAAGCTTCTTTGTGATATTCTAAGATGAAGTGGAGCAAGTCGAGGACTCATGGCAGGTTTTACTAAGTGGTCTTCCCTGGGTGAAGGGTGAAAGCAGTATAAAATAATGGACACCATCAAAAGGAGTGAGAAAATATGTTGGTGTTGTATTTTGGAACACTGAAAGAGTTTGAGGCAAAATATAACGTGCAATGTTGAATGCTGCTAATTAATGGGGTGAATAAATTTTAATTATTTTAATTTATTTGTTTAAAAGCTGGGCGAACGCTAAAATTGTGTTTCAGGCTTTTGATTTTGTTGACAAACTATAAATGATAGTTACTGAAATGTAAATAGCGGTAGATATCTATATTTTTGATTTCTAAATGAGTATCATAAATTAATTTGAGTATAAATAATGCGAATAAATTGTTAATACATATTACTAAACTTTAATCGATTATTAAGGTATTTTTTAATAAAAAAATAGCTCAAAACGACAAATATCGTTGAAGGTGGTTTGTAATCCTGTACGCTAAAAGTTTCAAACAAGTTTAATTAAGAAGCAAATGATGTTAAAGTCGATATAAACTGTTTGCAACTCCTTTTCCTCACATGAAAATCACTTTATAGAACGAAATTAGACTTTAACTCAATATGTCTCTTCAAGCATCATAGAAGACGAGAGGGTGAGTTTCGATTTTAAATACAACATGTGGATCAAATTATACACACTATACGTTTAAAGGCAAGGCTAGAAAGTAAATTTACAAACATGCAATGTTTTCATGATTTAATTTTCCAATACATTTTCAATTCATGCCAAAATTTAGCAAAAGCCAACACTAAGCTCAACCACCAATAGTATGCACTCATTACCCTGTTTGAAATCTTCATTTTCTCAACACATACAAACATATGGAATAGAAATCGTTCATAGTAAGTTCGTTATTCTTTCTCTAAACAAGAATCTTCCTTAACTGGGATTCATTTTATGTGTTTTAGAAGCTTACCTTAAGGCACCTTTACGATTTTGGCGAGAGCTTCCATACACTCTCGACGTTATAGTTCTTTGATCAAAATGTATTCGAACATTCACTGCAAAAGAATACTGGTGGACTTGCATACCGCAAAGGTAGAATTATTAGTACGTTGAGGGACTAACAAAGTTTTTTTCCGTTTCATTCATGTAGGACTGTAGAAATAATCGGTGTTGACTTTATAATTCGGTTCGAGTTCAGCTGCTAAAATTTTTTACAATAGAAAGGAGTGCTTGCTTTTTATCGTTTAAAGATATACGTATATGAAAGTACAAAATCATGGCATTAAACCATAAAATTTTGCCACAGTGTACATTCAGTTGTTCAGAAGCTGATTTCTCTCCTTTTTCAAAGTTACCTACCCTTCACAAGTACAACACTATAAGCCCGTTCTCGAGAATAGGCCTACTTGGGCTGTGAAATACTCGTCGGGAAAATAAACAGAATGTTTCGTGCAGTATGGGTAGTTGGCCTACATAAGCAGAAAGGAAGTAGCAAACCTACGAACAAGCCTTTATTTGAAAAGAGTCCGGAAATATTCCCGAATAAACACACGCACCAGGCCACGAATCCTTCGTGATATATGTAATGTGCAATCGAAACGGGTGAACAAATAATAAACTACATGTTTGGAAATTGCTTTTTCTATTAATAGAAATGTACTTAAGTGTGCATTTCGTGGAAAAAGATTGTATCTATAGATGTGAAGAGTTGTCAATCCAGGGTTTTGTTTTAGATAACGTCGATTATTATAAATAAATACCAATAAAAAGTATGTTGTACATTATCTGCCGAAAAATTAAATTATTTTGTAGATAGAGTACGCAATATCACTCAGAAAAAATTAGATAGTAGCTTGAGGGATAGAAATAGATTTGATTTGTTCTACTTATTCACTAGAACAATTTAAGCGAAAAATGTGATCCGAAACGATAAAATTCAAATACTAACAAAAAATTAATAATAGCTCTATTTCAAAAATCTGCAAAAGCTAAAGCAATTCTTTTGGGGTGAATTTCACGTAAACTTTGCAACGAATTTATATCATGAAACAATTGTCAAACTTTCAATGAATATTTCATTCAAATTAGTGATGAGAAGAATCAGTCTTGCAGAAAAACCAAGACTGAGACTTGGACCATACCTGTAGCAGCAAGACCAAAACTTGGCTTGCAGGACCGGGACCAAGACTTTTTACCAAGAATGAGATCGAACTGCGAAATTTTCGTCGATTAAAGGACATTTTTTTCGTTTTAAGTGTCTTTAAACAGCGTCGCTAGTTTCAAAAAAAAATTCTATAATTAACACGGACTTTATAAACTTTTAGTATTGCCTCATTTAAGAACTGGTCTACAGTTTTTGTGAAATTGTGTTCCAAAATTTAAATTTGGACACTGGTTTTGGTTGAATATGTATTAAAACATTAAAGCAAAAATCTTTCACAATTAATCACAAAACTATTATCTATATCTACTAAAAACTCTGTGCAGTATCGTCCTTGAAATGTTTCAGCGGAATTCTCAGTCGTTTCTAGGTGATATCCCGGGGAATCTGGAGGTTTCCGGGGATTTTGGGATCCCGAGGGATTTTGGATATCGCGGGTGATAGGGCGATCCCGGGGGATTTTGGGAATCCCGGAAGATTCATAATTTCTACTCGAAAATGCACCTAAACAACATGACGTAACTCTTTAAGGGCCTTTAATATTTTTATACAATGGAATCATGCTACCAGGAAATTTAGGGGATATCCACTAACAACTTTCAAAAATGGATTTTTGCTGTCTTGCATGGTTAATTACATGTGTGCAGTATCGTCCTTGAAATGTTTCAGCGAAATTCTCAGTCGTTTCTAGGTGATATCCCGGGGAATCTGGAGGTTTCCGGGGATTTTGGGATCCCGAGGGATTTTGGAAATCGTGGGTGATAGGGCGATCCCGGGCGATTTTGGGAATCCCGGGGGATCTGGGGAATCTGGGGATCCCGGGGGATTTTGGGAATCCCGGGAGATCGGGAGATGCCGGGGGATCTAGGATCATGGGGGATCCCGGGGGATCATACCAAGGTAGTTTATATACCTTGTTATAATTATTATGATATCTTTTATTCGCAGATCCTAAATCTTCCATATACTAAATCCCCCAGATCCTAAATCTCCCAGATTTTAAATCCCCCGGGATCGCAAAACCTAAATCCCTCGGGATTCTAAATCCCCCAGATCCTAAATCCCCCAGATACTAAATCCCCCACATTCTAAATCCCACAGACTTTAAATCCTCAGGGATACTAAATCCCCCAGAACTTATATCCCCCAGTTCCTAAATTCCCAAGATCCTAAACCCCCCAGATTTTAAATCCTCCGGGATCGTAAAACCTAAATCCCTCGGGATTCTAAATCCCCCAGATTCTAAATCCCCCAGATCCTAAATCCCCCAGACTTTAAATCCCCCGGGATACTAAATCCCCCAGATCCTATATCCCCCAGTTCCTAAATTCCCAAGATCCTAAATCCTCCGGGATCGCAAAACCTAAATCCCTCGGGATTCTAAATCCCCCAGATACTAAATCCCCCAGATCCTAAATCCCCCGGGATCCTAAATCCCCCACATTCTAAATCCCACAGACTTTAAATCCTCAGAGATACTAAATCCCCCAGAACTTATATCCCCCAGATCCTAAATTCCCAAGATCCTAAATCTCCCAGATTTTAAATCCTCCGGGATCGCAAAACCTAAATCCCCCAGATCCTAAATCCCCCACATCCTAAATCTCCCAGACTTTAAATCCCCCGGGATACTAAATCCCCCAGACTCTAAGTCCCCCAGATCGTATATCCCCCAGATCCTAAATCCCCCAGATTCTTAATCCCCCAGGATTCTAATTCCCTGGGAATCTTGCGGTCATGGGGGATCCCGCGGGATCATACCAGGGTAGTTTATATACCTTGTAATGATTATTATGATATCTTTTATTCTATGGAAATTGTTGTAAATTCAATCCAAGTTTTATACCATTTGCATATTTTGAGCAGATTTTTAATAGTTTTTGCCGTGTTTTATGTTTAAGTAAAAAAATGCTTAAATTTTGAACACCAACAAAATTTCAATCAAAATTGTATTTGTGGTAGTCAACGCTTCGTATAATAAAATATTTTGTAGTCAATACTTTGCAAGATCATATGTTTTAAAAAGCTTTCATCAAATAAAAAAAAATGCAGTTTTTAGTAGATTAATTCTATAATAATCGTAAGATTTCAATTACTTCCTCAATCATCATTTGTAATACATTTTACTTTTAACATGCAATTGAACCTATTTTTGACTGCATATTCAATATTTTTCAGAACCAACAGAAATTCAAAATTAATTATTAATCTCATGGATGTAACATCGTGAAAAAATATAAATTCACTGAATATGCCGGAGTGATGGCAATTTTGAACGCAACTACTCAAAATGACCATCACGCGACAAAACCTCTTCAGTGGTCGTAATAACAAAAATTTCATTCATTTTTGCTAGCGCTCTTTTGTCCTTCAACCATCGTTGTGAAAATAACAAATAACGTAGAAAACGTCCCCGCCGATTGATTGATCTACCCGCATCCACTAAAAGCCTTACGTAATCAATGGATACTCCCGTAAATGATATGATTAATATTAACTCATACCTGTTACTGCTATGAATACCTCTCATTATTATTATTATTTAAAGTAGTATTATTTTCAAAATCATTATTGTGTTTAATGTTTTTGATGTTTATGTAGATATTACTGGGAAGTTGACCGTGTGGACCTCAAGGGTCACACCTTGCGGCTTGTTCAAAGTTTCATTTTGCATTAAATTCATAAGTTGTGTCTTGAAAATCAATTTTTATATTCCAAATCAATTCAGTAGACCCTTGGTTTTTAACCTTGAAAAGTCAGGCTGAATCCATCCTGGATGAAATAGTTGTATAGAAATGATTTTCAAATATTAAACCTATTTATAAGTGTGTGAAAGTTGAAACATAGTCCTAATAATATTTATTTAAAAATGACAATTATATAGCATAAACAGTTTGAAAAATCTTATAACATAGTTTGTTTAAAGCTGTCTGCTGAATGTTCCCCCTTCAAACATTCGCTATGAATATGCATTCAAGAAGCTTTGAAATATGCGGAACATTTTTTCAATTTCATTAATTAAAAACCGAATATATGCCAAAAAACGAGCCCGAATAAATATGTTATCGTGCAGCATATTTGTTTTACAAATAAAAGGATCAAAATGTTCAAAAAAATTGTACAATCTTTTCAAAGGCAAAGAACACACAAGATATTAACAATCCCGACAGTAAACTATACCACGCAAATGCTAAATGGTTTAAGCTCAATGCTATTGCTTCCCAATCTTCCTCAAAGCTTGTCGCCATTCTTAAGTTTGCTTCTACTGAAATGTCTTCCAACCATTTTCTTATCAATCCACTCTCAACCATCGTAAGCATAAACTCATTGAATTTTTCCCGAAGAATCCAACTTTCGCGAACTGGACAGAAGCCGGGAATCTCGGTAAGCATAATGTCTGTTACATAAAATAGAGGATGCTTCAAGTTCCTCTGACGATACTCCAACAATTCAGTGCGGTCCTTCGTCAAAGAGTATGCGTACGATGTGTTCAGCGTATTAACATGCCACAATAGGGTATCCGAGTCAACTCTCAGATAATAGTCGTCATATTTCCAAGATATCAGCTCGAGTTTGAAATAATAATACAAGGACGTATTTTCAGCCATAATCTTCAATCCAGCTTGTCGAATTTGCTCATACGTTTGTAGCGGCTTCTCGTAAAGTTCCACTGTCAGATAAGTAGATAAACTGGCCAAGTAGAGATTAACTAAAATAAATCCCAGCATCAAAATTTGACCATGAATGATCGAGTATCTCCATCGGTTGAAGAGATGTTGACTGACTCCTAGATATAACAGTCCTGCAAATACATTTGTAAGGGCTTCATGCAAGCTAAGCTGTTTTTCAAACATTTTTCCTTGCACATATTCAACAATGCTTGCATAAACAACTACCGCATATAAACTTATCCAAACCAGGAGCTCAAACGGTTTCAACAGGTACTTGAAGCGTGGTACCTTTCTATATTGCGGTGCAACAATTCTTACGCTCAGCTTGCCGAGGGAATAAGTATACGTGGAATTTCCACCAGTATCTCCGGAATAGTGAGGCCCAATATCAATTTCTCCATTAACGAGTAAATCTATAAATAAAAATTTATCAAAGTCACCTATCTCACCCACTACCTCAACGCTGGCGTTGTACTTTTCTGCGAATGTTAGAACCATATTTGCCAAATACCCTTTGATGATCGTCTGATTGGCTTCATCAACGGAAAAGAATGTTCTTGGATAGTCATATTTGAAAACAGTTCGGATTGGGTACCCATGCAAATTGGTTATTTTGTCGGGAAAAACTTCCACTGGCCTCGCAGAGCTGTTGAATTCTATAATATTCATTACAGGAAACGGTTCATAGCTGAATACTTGAGTTTCCTGCTGTTTCGACATGCGAATAACGGCTAAGATGTTCAGATAGCCATTCTTGAAGCACTCATCGAAAAAAGATGATAAACCAATGTCTAATTTTTCTACCACCTTCGTCGATATAAAAACTACTTTTGAAGATTTCATCAGTTTCATGGAAGCAACCATTGCGCCAGGCAACCGCAGTTCCACAGAAATCACAATCACCACGAAATCATTTCGCACCAATTCAACCAATTGAAGAGTTTCATTTGAAATAGTCACAATTGGCATTGATGAGTATTCCATGAGATCCTTAACATGATTATTATCATAATCCAAGTTTGTATTAAATACCACAATAGTTGATGCGTCCCGAAGTATTTCAAGGATCAAAGGGGGATACGAAAAACTTCCTACTGACGAGAAAAGGACGAGCAATAAATTATCGATCTGCATCTTACCCGTAAAAATACTAAACTGATTCATGCTTTAACTGCACGTTTGTTCCAATGTTCCAGTTTTCAAGTTCAAAACTGCTAAAGCTTATGCATTTTTAACTATAAAAACAATTTAAATTTTCACGTAAGTAGCGTTTATCCTTTCAGTGTGTTCATTTCAAGCATGAAAATCATAGTGATTATGGGTTTGATTTTCATAAAATGTCTCGATTGAAGCTTGAGCGACAAAATGATATGGTTTGCTGGATTGTTCAATTTACGTTCCAAATAGGATTGAAATGTGATTCATTGATTTACACGCAACTGGAAATTAAATGATTTATTTGACCTACAGGCAAAGTAGAGTTTTGCATAGTGAGTTTTATTTTTAACAGTCTCTATCTATCTCATGCTGGGAAAACATTTGTTAAGATTAATTTAAAATGATCTTCCCTAAAAGTTTTTTGTAATGTTGTTTCTCTCTTGCAACATTTGAACATTTCAACAATTAGGCGAAGTTATCTGAACCAGCGACACTTTAAATAAATATATTAAAATGGTTAAAAGTCATTTTTTTGAAACTGTTGATTTAATCTTATTTAAAGACAAACGCAAGTGAAACTTCGAAATCAGTACCGTGACCAGCTATTATAGAAATGTTACTCTACGAATAAGCACGCCACACATGAAGGAAAATAAAAATTAAGATTTTTAAAATGATCTTACGTATGCTTCCCTTTCCAAATATGTTCTAAAAATGCCTAACAGTTCAGTTTTATAAGGGAATTAAGTGTTTATTTACTTGCATGCATCACTGTAAACATGCACAACCGTTCCACTTGATCTCAGTATTTATTCCATCATACTCCTTTCTCTTCATTCTACACATCCTCATAGTTCCATAATAGCCAGCAAAGCGATCAACATCTGTAAGAGCTGCAGCAAAGCTTTCCGAGTCTCGAAATCATCAATAATTTGGGCATTCAACTCCCGTTTGTTGGAATGGCAGCTCGGTTTTCCTCAATAGGATATGGAAACAATTCAAAAAGCCGGTAGCATTCCCGGTTTGTGAATCAGCTGTGAAAATTGACGCTAGAAAATCATCGAAAACTCCCAATTAGAAATACATACTGTTACAATAGTCTACATATGGTATATGTCTATACCTTGATTTGTGTAGTAGGGAATTCACTGAAGTGTTATTTTCAACTTATTGCAGATTTTCTTGTGGGGGATTTTTTAAAGTTTTAATATGTCTTTAAATGTAGATTGTTGCCTTGCAGTTTTTTTGACGACAGAAGAAACACCATTTTTTAAATTAAGTTTTGATCAGAAACAGAGGGTAACTGATCGTAATTTAAAATGAATGCAATAGAAAGAATGATTACGGTAGTATTTCTCTATTTGCTCATAATATACTGCTTTGTCTGTTAAGGGTCCATGTCTCTCAAATAGTAAGCGGCTTACCCACAGTAATTATACACCCCTCGCCACTGCAATGTTATGACTTTTCGATAAGTCGACCACACGAAATAGCAATCCCTGGAACACATTTGCTAACCCTTGAAAAAAACTCAAATCATCAAACAGTATTCTTCTCATCAGATACTCAACTGTGCTTGCGAACAACACAATCCTTACGGCTATACATGCTGCCGTGGTGTGAGGTCTTCTTTTACACTTAAATTATGATACTCCGACTGCGGTGCATTAAACATGGTTTTCAAGTTGCTGGACGGAAATGTAAAGAGGCACGACTCATTTGACCCTGCCCTAAAAAGTACACAGCAATATCGACATCCTCATCAGCCATAACTTCCTTTAAAACAAATTTATGTATGCCTTCTGGTTTTCCAATCATTTTCAGTTATATATTCACCATATCTGACTTATATCTGTACTAAGTATCCTCGCACTGATAGCTTTCCATTTTCATCAGGGACATAATCAAGCCTCACGGAAAGTCATAATTAAAGGGTATGCAAATTGCATGCCTGTGTGTATTTTTAAGCTTATTTGGAAAAATATATACCGACGCTGAGTGAGCTGAATGCAATATTTATAATTAAAAAAACAGAAGGTACTTAATGGTTTTTCGTTTTTTGGTATTCCCAGGAATAAACTGACTAAGATGAAAAAGTTGACCAGCTAATTTTCAAAGCAAGCGTTAAATTGTGATCACAAAACAGAATCACTTTCTTCAAATGCTTCTACTATGATAAACACAGTTCAAATCCTTTCAATTGTGTACGTCGGCTGCATAGCGGTCTCGAAAATATTTCCCTTGAATTTCGTAAGGATGATAACAGCCAGACAACCACTTCGAACAAACCTGGTTTGCTGCACCTTATCGGAAATAATGATGACTTCACCAGAAAATTGTTTAAACTTTTGGCAGCTTTTAACTGGTAATCACTATTGCTAATATAGATACTTTCGAATAATTGTTTCATTAAAGCAGGATTCAGAAATCCAAAAACGGTCACAAGAATATAGAAGAAAACTAAGCAAGCCTACACTGAATAGTTGGTGATGTTGCACTGATTTCAGTTTCTAGTACAAGTGATTTTATAAAACTTCCTTCCCCTTTTGAAAGACATCAACAATCGATAATAATTTAAGTGGATTGAAAATAAATTGCCAACATTATTACTAAAGTTACCTCAATAATTCGAAAATCGTTTGCCCATAATATTCTCATCAACTGAAGTCAATTCCATGCGCAAAATTGAATATTTAATTGAGGTTGCGAGATATATGGTTGCTGAGCTTTTCCATCAATTTAATTATGAAGTTAATGATAAATTTGCAACCATACCGTCATGTATGAAATATATCGGCAATAGTTGCTGATAGTGCAAAAAACCTTTCCACCATGTCTAGATATAAATTTCACCTGGTCACATGTCTTTACCGGATTTTAAAAGTTAAAACATATTTAAAAGTTAAATAATAAGCTTAAAATTAACTTGACTCGATTGATGTATCACACCCATGCCATATTTATGCGCTCCTGAAAATAGATTTGAATAAAATGGTCAATTTTCGTTTTAGAATGCTTTTCAATATTTTTAAATCTACTATAATGTTCTAACTTTAACTATTCTATATGATTCTTACAAACGTTCCTTATAACTCGCGGTTTTGATGCATAAATATTTTGTATGGCACTAACAAATATCGGGACTGAAACCCAAAACTGTATCATGGCTCTATACAGCGATAGTGGAACCAATCCTTCAGCTATTGCAATCACCGGAACTATACGCACTACCCCGACAAAGGCATTGTTTATGTTATTAAATTGGCTCCCGACGGAGCTCCTAATGGAACAGCAGGCCAAGTGCTCTGCTATTCGATTAAAAGCTCTAAATCTCTGGCATGATAAGAATATCGGCCACTCCACCATATTATGGAGGGATGGACCAACGCCAGAGAAAGTAGACCTCACTCCTCTGATTCCCTGCTTCCACCACGGTTTCAAGTCCGTCATCCCTAGCAGAGATGACTGGATCATGGAAGGAAATAGGATACAGGAATCGGTCGACATCTACACTGATGGATCAAAGATGGGTGGAAAAGTTGGCTGTGGCATTTTCTCCGAACAGCTAGGCCTGAGGCTATCCTTCCGGCTACCAGATCACTGCAGTCTTTTTCAGACAAAGGTCATCGCAATACATAAGGCAGTGGACTGGCTGAGAAATCAGAAAATTTCTATAAGAAATCTCAACATTTTCTCTGACAGTCAATCTGCTATCCAATCATTATCCAACGTGTATACCTCATCGAAAATTATAATGGAATATCGCACACAACTGAACGCGATGTCGCTTCACTGTGAAGTGATTCTTTTCTGGGTGCCGGGTCATAATGATATACCTGGGAACTGCGAAACTGGTGCCCTAGCTAGAGCTGGCACTGAGCTCCGGGATTATACACTAACACCCCAAGTCGGCGGTCCATTGGCCTCCGTCAAGCTAAGTTTCAAGGAGTATTATATAGAGGTTGCAAACAGGGCCTGGCTGCTGGAAGAAGCCTGCAGGATAACCAGGCAAACTTGGCACGCACTAAGCTCAAAGCGCATCAAGCAGCTCCTCAACACGAGCTGTGAAACATTAAGTTTCAACGTATCCACTGACGGGGCATTGTCTCATTAGCAGACATGCAAAAAGAATGGGTACCCCTTTCCATAATTTCTGCCGCAGCTGCAGATCGGAGTTGGAGGAGGAAACGATCCAACACTTTCTGTGTGAATGCCCAACACTATACAAGAAACGCATGCAAACTTTAGGCTCACCTTTCTTGGACAGCCTCACGGAAGTAGCCAGTTTGAATATTAGCTGCGTAGCCGGCTTCATACGAGAATCTAAATGGTTCTCGTCACCCAACAGATTTTAGCGCCGCACGCTATCTAAATGTGGTATCACATAAGCCTATCTTGGCCTAAGTAAGCCGCCTTTTGACAAAGGGGGTTGCCACTACAACCAACCATCCGTTGAACTTCAAAGGCATACATTTTTGTATAAAGCAGTTAATTCATTTATTATTTACAAATGACTGTGCGCATCGGCAAGAATTTGAAATAGTGTGTTGTATTTTAAAGATTTCTACAATTATTACCTTTTGAAGATCTTCTTCAGAAATTGATGAATTAAAAAAAAGGTCTAGGTGCAACCCTTAAGATCCACACGACTAACTTCCAAGTGCGGTGAATAAAGAAACAATGTTTTTTTTCATTATATTATTAACCATTCTATTAATATTATATTATTATTATTATAAACTATTATAATTATTTTTATTAGTTTTATTATTAAGCCATAAAAGCTTTGGAAGAGGAAGACACCTCCGCCTCCTGGTTGTCCTCTACCAAAGGCTCGACCTCCTCGTCCTTCTAATCATTGGCCCCGCAATCCACCATTAATTCCACCAAATCCACCTCGTCCTTGTTTTCTGAGGCATCCATCACGTCCCCGATTTCTCTCTCTTTTCTTTTTATCTTTCTCCTCTTTCTTATCGTCAACCTTTTCCGATGTATCTTTTCCATTTTTGTTCCCTTTCGAGTGATGGGCGCCGCCATTCTTACTCCAAACTGAAATTATAATAAAAATTGTAATAATTTAGAATTATAATAATAAAAATATTACCATGAAGGTATTTTGAATCTGCACGAATGAATAGTGCATGTCATTAGTTTCAAAATTAAACTAGTTTGTGCTTTTTTCAGTTTTTTCATCCTCGATAAAAAACGGCTGGACCGATTTGGCTGAAAACTCACTTAGTTTTAAGTTACGTATTATCATCTTTGGTTCTCGAGATAATCGAGACGAAAAATAATTACGAACGAACATACGCACATATGTATGTGCATACACATACAAAGACATCTTTCTAAAAACTATGGATTTGGATTCTAGAGGCCTTAAAACGTGAAGGTATGTCAAAATTGTTGATTCGCAAAATCGGCCCCATTACAATAACTTCCCACTGTGAACTGGGAAGTTAAAAAAGAATGCATCTTTAAGCAATGTCTTTCAAAATCCGTTTTCTATGTTCAATATTACCAATATTACGAAACACTTCGAAAAAAATTGAATCACATTTTTAAAAGACTTCCATTTCATCATTTATTTCCATGCAAGAAATATGTGGAAATATTGATACTGTAGTGTATTCCCAGTTCCAAACCCGGTGCTAGCCAATACACAACTATGTGTAGTGTATTCCCAGTTCCAAACCCGGTGCTAGCCAATACACAACTATGTCCCAAACGACCAATACACAGCTATGTCCCAAAACGAGCTTTTTGTGACAGCATACTCAAATATTTATGTCCTACAAAATTTTAGTAAGCTCTCTAATAATCATATTCTCGAACCCGCGTACCGTGAGAAACTCTTTAGTAGAGCATTGAGCTCAAAGTAAGCAAATGTGCAATTAGGACATTGCAAGCAAGCAAAAATTCCGTGGGAACGATTGGTTTTGGTAAGTAGATTTAAAACTAGAGTAAGAATTTTATAGAATAAGCAAATCGATTGTACAGCAAAAGTTTTTGTAAATAAAAGGAAGGAACGAGTCTAGCACAAGGCAGAATCGTTCCATAGCCAGACAAAGTTGCTTGTTTCATTTAGCAACCTTTGCCTTAAAATCGGCAAAGTGTTTGGAAGGAAGATTCAAGTAAAATCTGCCTTTGAAAGTTCGGCAGATTAAAAGTTGCCTCAAGCTTCGGCAACAGTTTTTTAATTAGAAATATCGGCTGCCTGTTCTATTGGACTGCGCCAAACATGTGGCAATCTACGGAATGCCGGTAGGTCCATCTCGCGTACTTATTATCACCCTATCTAAGTATAGCTTCTTTCTAGAGAAAAGAAGTTCATATCATTAAAGGAATACAGAAGAAGACGCTCTTCACCTGGCCAGCACGATGAGACAACAGTAGTCTCATCGCATCCACCTTCATTACAATCAGTAGCATCTTTACATACATTACATGGCGATCCTGCGACCCACGATCCTGCGACCCACGATCCTGCACGTTCCGGACTACTAGAAGACGAAGAAGAAGGTGAAATACGCGAGATTACCTCAGACGGAGAATTCCATCGTGCATTCGAGAGATGCCTAATACGAGCAAAATCCAGCGAATCAGCAAAACCCACACGAAAAAAATACGTGCCTATACCGGTAGCCCAGGCGCCTAAATATGAGCCAACACCGCTACCCGGACCCCGTCCTAGACACATTGAGCAGTTTATAAAAAAGCCAACAGCAGCAATCCCGAAAATTGTAAAGTTAAAGCGAAGACGACGAGGAGGAAAAGCATTTAATGAACGACGCGAAAAAGCGATATTACATCGCCTAATACATATATCGGCAGGAGAACAAAAAATTAATTTTTCAAACAAATTAAATAGTCTTAAACGTAAATGATTTAAATATATATAAAAACAAAATTAAATAGTAAAGATAAATTATAAGTAAAATGGGAAATAATTGTACTACTAATTCTAACATTTTAATGGAATATAAACAAACCATAAGTACCACGGTCGTATTTTCTATAATCTTGATATTTTTATATATATATAATAGTAAACAAAAGAGGTATGCTCGAAAAGTCGTAGACAGAAATCTTGTTTTAGGAAGAAACAATGTTTAATAAATTTTCCAAATGTCTATAAACAGACTACAAGAGTTACTTATTGACTTGCAGAACACACTTTCAAATTTAAGAAAAACCAAGACCTACACGGTCAAAACTCTTAAAGAAAAATTAGAAAAGGTAATTGAAATAGAAGCCGAATATCTCAATCTTTTTAGAACACTAAAAGAAGGTGAAGCTATAGAGTTAAAAACGGCACTTTCATCCACAAGCAAGTCAATAATTTCTAATTTAGTAACACGGTTGAACGCCGAAAACATTCAAGTAGAAACAAAAGAAGAAGTTACATACACCGAAATGGCAGAATTTAACATTGAAACAGCTATTAAAACCATACCAAGTTTTGACGGTAAATTCTCTGAGCTTGAGACATTTTTAATAGTAGTAAAACTCATTGGCAAAAAACTAACGCAAGAAGGAAAAACCGAATTGCTAGATTTTATCTTACATGTGAAACTTAGCCCTAATGTAAGAACATCATTAAACACATCAAATGTAACAGATTTAGAAAATTTTGAAAACGAACTAAGACTAAAATATAAAAACCCAAGAACAGTCCCTCAAATCCACACACAATTATCAACCATTACACAAAAACGGGTACCTATTTCCACATATAAAGACAAAATACTAAATTTGGTTAATGAGCTAAACCAACTACAAATAAATGAACTAGGTCCAAACCCAATACAGGCCGCAAAACAAGCAATACACAGCGTTAATGATACATACGCTTTAACAGTATTCAAAAACGGTCTGAACGACCAGATTAGGGAAACGATATTCGCAGCAAGACCTAAAAATCTGAGTGAAGCAATCTCTCTAGCCATAGAAGTAGAAAGCACGGAAACTCAACAAAATAATATACTCTACATTAATAGAAATAACAGAAATTTCAACAACAGATACCCAAACAATAATAATAATAGAACTAGATATGCTTCTCAAAACTTTCAACGACGACCACGCGATAGTATTCAGAATAATAATAATTTTTTTAGTCGAAATTTTAATAATGGTAGACCACCCAATAACCGAAATTTCAACAGCAGAAATTTCAACGGTGCTAGAAACTCGCACACAGATAGAAATTTCAACAATAACAGAAATGGAAACAATATAAACAACAATAGTAGAAATTTCTACAATAATAGAGATAGTAATAGGAGAATCCGTATAATATCAGATCAGGGAAACTTGACAACCGCCCGAGAGGAACTAGGCAACCTCCCGGACGAAGAATAGAGAGCTTGGCCAAAAATATTGTAAAACCTAAATCTAATATAACTAACAGTATATTTAGAATAACGGGGATTAGCACTAATTATGTAAAAATATATAACAATAATGAAAAAAGATACATGAAATTACTAGTAGACACAGGTGCAGATATCTCGATACTCAAGAATAATAGTTTATTTTGTAAAAATATCGATCTACAACCCGAAAATAAATGCAAACTTACGGGCATAACAGACAAGACAACAATGTCTCTAGGAACCACCAAGCAACAATTTATCATCGAAAACGAGATGATAACCAACATTTTCCACATAGTAGATGAGGACTTTCCAATTGAAACTGATGGTATATTAGGAAGAGATATACTCAGTGAATATATGTGCAAAATAGATTTCGAGTCATATACTATTACCTTTTGCATCTTTGACAAAGACATTACAATACCTATGTACACCAGAAAAATCAACATGGCACAGATTGTCATCCCGGCGAGAACTGAAGCCATGATTCCAATAGAAATTAACAGATCCGAAGACAGCGTCATTTTTAACAAGGAAATCCTAAACGGAGTATTCTTAGGGAACTGCATTATCCCAGCAAGAGGTGTATGCCACGTTAAAGTGTTAAACACTAGTGAACACAATATAACACTCAAAAACTTCGAGTTAGAAATAGAACCTTTGAAAAACTATCACATTTTGAAAACTAAACAAACATTCGACAACAAACGTTTGAACCGATTACTGGACGTCATAAACACAAATAGCTTAGATGAACAAGCAAACACGAGCTTGCTAGATATTATTAAACAATATCAAGATGTTTTTCACCTTGAAGGGGAACAACTAAGTAAGAATAACTTTTACAAGCAAAGACTCAATACCACTGACGATGCACCAGTATATATAAAAAATTATCGGTTACCTCACACTCAGAACGAGGAAATACAAAAACAAGTCCAAGAATTGGAGGATAACGACATTGTTGAACCTTCGATAAGCCCATACAACTCACCACTGCTAGTTGTACCAAAGAAAAGTTCTGACGATACAAAGAAATGGAGACTTGTTGTTGACTTCAGAAAGTTAAACGACAAGTTAGTCAATGACAAATTCCCATTGACAAGGTTGGAAGATGTGCTCGACAAACTAGGTAGAGCAAAATACTTCTCCACCTTAGATATGACGAGTTCTTTCCACCAAATTGAACTAGAGAAAGACTCCAGACCTTTGACAGCATTTTCCACTAGCAACGGACACTATCAGTTTAAAAGGCTACCCTTTGGACTTAAAATATCCTCAAACAGTTTTCAAAGAATGCTTACCATTGCACTAACTGGGTTAAGTCATTCAGCATTTTTATATGTCGATGACATTATGGTCTTTGGATGCAGCATCAAACACCATAACGAGAATTTATCTAAAGTGTTACAAAGACTACGCAGATATAACCTCAAACTGAATGCGAATAAATGCAAATTTTTAAAATCGGAAGTAGTCTATTTAGGACACCTAATTACAGCAGACGGTATACGAACAGACCCTGCTAAACACGAAGTAATAAAGAATTATCCAATTCCTAAAAACACGGATGACGTCAGGAGATTCGTAGCTTTTTGTAACTATTACCGACGCTTCATCCCAAATTTTGCAGAAACGGCAAAGAGTTTGAACTCTTTATTGAAGAAAAAATCACCGTTTATTTGGGAGGAAGAACAGCAAAGAGCATACGATCTACTAAAACAAAAATTGATGTCACCACCGATACTACAGTATCCAGATTTTGAAAAACCTTTCATTTTAACCACTGACGCATCAAATTTTGCACTAGGTGCGATTCTGTCACAAGGAGAGATCGGTTCTGATTTACCAATCTCATACGCGAGTAAATCATTGAACAAACATGAACTGAACAAACCAATCATTGAAAAGGAACTTTTGGCGATACACTGGGGAATAAACTTTTTCAGACCATATTTGTATGGACGAAAGTTTACAGTAGTATCAGACCATAGACCTTTAGTATCGTTGTTCACACACAAAAACCCATCCTCGAAGTTAACAAGAATCAGATTAGATTTATCGGACTATGATTTTGAAATTGTGTATAAAAAGGGTAATATCAACACAAATGCCGATGCATTATCAAGGATACAAATAGACTCAGAAATACTAAAATCAATGATACCCCCAACCAATGACGAAAGTATCAGCAAGAAACTTATGGCGATAACAAGAAGCAAGGCGACTAAACAAAAGAAACAAACAAATATAGAAATCGATAACAAAAGCGACAAACGAAAACGGGAGATTGATCACCTCTATGCGTTCGATTGTACTTCACTATCCGATATAACAGGGGCATTAAAAGTAAAATTTAATATGTTGCGCAACGATAAAGAAAGTATAATAATCTCAAAGGAGAAAGATTATTTAATGGTCCACTTTAGCGATAAAGCTCACGAGAAATACGTTTCCGCCAGCGACAAGCAAAGTGTGAAATCTCGCAATAACTGTAACGATAATTCAAACACGAAACTAGTTTCTGTAGTGAAGAAGTTACTGAATTATGCGCAGAATTATAATATAAACGAGCTAGCTCTATCTATGGAAGATATAATATTCAGGTACGTACCCAAAGAAGAATTTAAGAAAATATTCAATACGTTGCAACGAAAAATGGATATCCAGTTAAAAATTATGATATATAAACCCCCTAAAAGAATTAATGATATCGCTACACAACGAAAACTTATTGAAGAATTCCACGAATCGCCACACGGAGGACATACAGGAATCCGAAAAACATATTTGAAATTGAGACAAAGATACTGTTGGAGGGACATGAGCAAAATGATAAAGCATTATATAAATCAATGTGATAAATGCAAATTTAATAAAATAACAAAGCACACGAAGGAAAGACTGATTAAAACCGATACACCATCTACTAGTTTTGAGATAATAACCGCGGACATTGTCGGTCCTCTAAGATTTTCAAATAACTATCGATACATTTTAACTATACAGTGCGAATTAACTAAGTATATTACCGCAATACCCTTAGAAAATAAGGAAGCAAAAACCGTAGCCAAGGCACTTGTAAATAACTTCATACTACAATATGGTCAATTTAAAATTTTAAAAACCGATTTAGGGACAGAATTTACTAATAATCTCCTAAAGAACATTTGCGAACTGTTACATATAAAACAGATTTTTTCAACTCCATATCACCACGAGACGTTAGGTGTAGTAGAACGAAACCACCGTGTCCTCAACGAATACCTCTTAGCTTTCGTTGACGACAATAACTGGGACGAATGGATACCATATTATACATTTTCGTATAATACAACCCCACACGTCGACACTAACTACACACCATACGAACTAGTTTTCGGAAAACTTTCTTATTTGCCAAACGACACTTTAGAAAACACAGATAGAATCTATGATATTGAAAATTACGCGAATGAGTTGAAGCTAAGATTAAAAATATCGGCATCAAAAGCCAGAGAATTAATAGAGAAAACAAAATTAGCTAGGAGCAATAGAACAGCATATACAAAACCTCTTCATTTAAACATTGGTGATCTAGTACTGATAACAGTAGAAAACAGAAAGAAAAACCAGAAACCGTATAAAGGCCCATATAAAGTAATAAACACAAACAATGTAAATACACTACTAGAGATAGAAGACAAATGTAAATGGATACATAATAATAGACTTAAATTATATAAAACATTCAATCAATCATTGTAAAATTATTGTACACTTTATACTTAATACAAACTTATATCTCATCATCAGATAAGCATAATTGTAAAACAAAATACCACAACCAATCAGTCGTATTTGCAAACAAATACTCTTCTAAAGGAAAGGGGTGTAGTGTATTCCCAGTTCCAAACCCGGTGCTAGCCAATACACAACTATGTGTAGTGTATTCCCAGTTCCAAACCCGGTGCTAGCCAATACACAACTATGTCCCAAACGACCAATACACAGCTATGTCCCAAAACGAGCTTTTTGTGACAGCATACTCAAATATTTATGTCCTACAAAATTTTAGTAAGCTCTCTAATAATCATATTCTCGAACCCGCGTACCGTGAGAAACTCTTTAGTAGAGCATTGAGCTCAAAGTAAGCAAATGTGCAATTAGGACATTGCAAGCAAGCAAAAATTCCGTGGGAACGATTGGTTTTGGTAAGTAGATTTAAAACTAGAGTAAGAATTTTATAGAATAAGCAAATCGATTGTACAGCAAAAGTTTTTGTAAATAAAAGGAAGGAACGAGTCTAGCACAAGGCAGAATCGTTCCATAGCCAGACAAAGTTGCTTGTTTCATTTAGCAACCTTTGCCTTAAAATCGGCAAAGTGTTTGGAAGGAAGATTCAAGTAAAATCTGCCTTTGAAAGTTCGGCAGATTAAAAGTTGCCTCAAGCTTCGGCAACAGTTTTTTAATTAGAAATATCGGCTGCCTGTTCTATTGGACTGCGCCAAACATGTGGCAATCTACGGAATGCCGGTAGGTCCATCTCGCGTACTTATTATCACCCTATCTAAGTATAGCTTCTTTCTAGAGAAAAGAAGTTCATATCATTAAAGGAATACAGAAGAAGACGCTCTTCACCTGGCCAGCACGATGAGACAACAGTAGTCTCATCGCATCCACCTTCATTACAATCAGTAGCATCTTTACATACATTACAATACAATGCAAATTTACTTATTTTGGGGCATGTTTCTGCTTTTATTGTATGTTAGAAACTTTTTACACATTCCACAGAGATATATGTACGAGTATGTTTGCACATTATTAATTATTATTATTTCTAGATGCTCTTTTGAACATGCGCTTCATGAATAAATATGAGCTAATTTAATTTTCGTTATAGTCAGAACCGAAACTTCATATGCTTTTGGAATGTCGAACGACAAATAGTTTAATTATTTCTTCACAATTTATTTTGTTTGTTTGACTATGAGATAAGCTTACGCACAAGTAAAATACACTAGCATTTCAAGGATGAAACAACCAATCGCAACCATATGACCAAAAATAAAGCTGTACCACAAAAATGTCAAGTGCCTCATCTCCAGTGGAATTGCTTCTGCCTCGTCGTTCTCAATATTCTGCATGGTTCTTTCGTTTAAAGCATCGTTAATCCATTTTCCTCTTAGACCAGCATCACATATTTCAAAAAGAAAGCTGCTGAACTTATCAATCAAAATCCACCCTTGTCGCAATGGGCAAGTTCCAATATCTTCAATCAGAATGATATTTGTCGGAAGCAATATTTTACGTCGCAAATTCTTTTGCTGCATTTTCAGCAATTCCACACGATCTTCAGAGATGGCATAAGCGTAAGAAGTGTTGAGATTGTTCACATGTGAAAAATACATACTAGCATTTACAGCCGCATATAGGCTTTTATATCTTTCGGGAATCCCTTTAAATTGCAGATAAATACCATAACTTCGACTCTCTGCCATGATTTTCAAACCGGATTCTTGGATTTGTTGATGAGTTCGAATCGGTTCCTCAAAAAGTGTTACTGTAAGAAAGCTCGAGAGTTGAGCTAGATAGAAATTGACTAAGATAAAGCCCAATATCATGATCTGCCCATGAAGAATGGTGAATCTCCAACGGTTGAAAAATCTTCCATTCACCTCCTGGAATAAAAGTGCCTGGAAAACATTCGCACAGCCATCGAAGAATCCAAAATCTTCGAACAGTATTCCTCCAGCTACATATTCAGCCACACTTCCAAACAGCCACAAAACAGCAACACCCATCCAGACTGTGAAGGTAAACGGTCTAAAAAAGTACTTAAATCGAGGTACTCGCTTCAATTGTGGAGCGACCACTATAACTTTGAGTTTAATGAGTGGATAGGAATCGATAATTGATTCGTTTTCAGTGTGTGAAATGAAATGAGGAGCCACGTCCAGTTCTTTTTTAGCAATAGCTTGCAACAAAGCACGTTTTTCTATGCCCTCCGATGTTCCAATTACATCCAGTGAAGCATTCATCTTTATTGCAAACGTCACCAATATCTGCGCTAGGTATCCTCGTACCGACGGATTTCCACTTTCACCAGGATGATAATCAAAGGTGCGCGGAAAGTCATATTTGAAAGCTGTACGAATGGCATGCCCGTGCATATTCTTGAGCTTATCTGGAAATAGATTTTCTGCTCTTTCATTGCTAAAATTCAATAATTCCAGCCTAGGAAACGGTTGATATGTGAAAATGTCAACACCTTCACTTTCCCTCCTTATCAAAACCAAAGTGTTGATGAGCCCCTTTTGAAAGCATGTATTGAAGAATGAGAATAAAAGTGCTTCAGTTTGCTTCATAGCTTCGAAAACCACGAAAACAATGCGATTCCTTTCCATTGAATATAATGACTCCAGCACCACTGCAGGGATCTCACCAAATGTTTCAATAAGTACAACAGCCAAAAAATCGTTTGGAACACTTGTGGTCATGGTCAATACCAGCGGTTTCTCTGCAATTATCACAACCGGGACAGAAATCGATTTTGATAATTCACATACAGCGTCTCCTAGTTTCGTGGAGTTTTCGCTGAAAATCACGATTGCAGGAACACTTTCAAATAAATTCTTGATTGAGACAGGATATGGAAATCCTTTTACGCTTGCAATCGTCAGCAGATAAATCAGAAAAGCCTGCATGGTGCCGTTGGTGAAATCGAACTGATTTGAATTTCAATTATTATTTTTCAATCGAAATGCATGGCACTTTATCGAAATCAATTATTATATTGGAAAAAATTATCTGCAAAAATCATGCCTAATGAAAAATTGGTTAAAGCCAATCTTAGCTTATGCTGCTTTTCGTAATTGCAATAGATTGGTTTGATTGTGTTTTTCTATTTGCTGGACTCAATGAAATTGAACTATTTTGCAAATGGGAGAAAACATTAGATTATTATGTTTTTGAATGGAAACGTCTATCAACAATTCATACCTAAAAAATGATACATGCAGCTTGATAATCAGCCCCTTGATGGATTAAAGAAAACATTTAATAGTTTCGATTAGGTCTGCTCCGTCCTACATTGGTCCTGCAAGCCGCATTTCCCAGCAATGTTTGCTAAGGGGCCATCCATTTATTACGTAACGCAATTTTTAGAGTATTTTAATTCGCCCATGTAACACTTAGAAACAATTTCAAAAGCACCCCCTTTTATTACGTTACAAATTCATCCTACCCCCACCAGACTTTTAAATATGCTTTATATTCTATTTTAATCACAAAATATTAACAATTTAAATAATTTTAACCAAAAATCCTTTATTTCATTTTCCATTTATTGTAAAAAAAAATATTTTAACTAACGAAATTATTTTAACTAATTTTAAATTTTGTTACATAACAATTTACTAGACCCCTCCATGTAACACTTAGTAATATTTTCAAATACTGACCCGCATCTCTTCCTTGGAGTGTTACGTAATATATGAATGGCCGTAACTAAAGTACGTAGTTACATTATTAGGAACTCGCGCAGAAATACATTTCCAATTTTTACCATACCGCCTAAGGTTGCTTCTAAATATAAGGATTTTTCAAATTTGAATTAACCGACATGGCAACAAACCCAACTAGAAGTTTGAATGAACATGTAGCTATTACTATTGACTAAGAAATCATAGGAAAGTCATCCATTTCATCAACAAGCAAACCCAGATAAGCCTAACTAACAATGAAACTGGTTTGTCAATGCCACCGAGGAAAGTAAAATAAATTGATTTTTGATAAGCATGATTTGAATCGTTTTCTTTAACAAAATCAAAATTCCTCTACGCATTTTATAGTTAGCGCAATCGGTATTAATAATCAAAAAAGAATTTAAGGGGCAGTATACACTTTTGTTTGTAACTATAACTATCTTCGAATAAAGATAATATTACATTATTAAGATAATGTCATATTTTCGAATGTGTTTTCAACACATTTGTGATCTCGTCATGTTAAATCTATTGAAAACGTATGAAACTAAATACCCTCAATTACTGTCACAACTAACCCCAGCATTGAAATTAGTTAAAATAAACGTATGCTTTTCCTCAAACTATTGCTCAAAGTTCATAATTTTACATAAAACAATGTTTGTGTAACAGTCAAAAGTATAATACACACTGTTTTATCAATTTAGTTTCAAAACCTCTTGAATAATACCGATGCTCAGAACGAATAAACCAGAATTTTTGCAACTGTCAATCCACTCTACTTTAATAATTTCTCAACACGGGTACATCCACAAAAAATGCAGCACCATCATATTCGAACTTTTGTAATAAAATGAGTGATACCGCTGCAACAGACGCCCCAAAAACTTTCATGCCTTCATCACATCACTCACCACCCTTGTTATTAAGTAATATGTGTGGGAACGAAGTCGCATCGAAATTCGAAGTCGTTAAGGCTTTCCACCCATTAACCTTCCAGACGTTCAGTCCTGAAGACGAGCAATACCGTGCAGACTAATTCAGATTTGGTCTCTCCACAGCTAGAGGTGCGATGACTGCTGGCAGACCAGCTCAATTCTGTTTGACGTGTCGTGATTGCATTCTTTAGCTGTGACCCTGAACCTCATTTCCCCAGATTCAACCATTTTGACGTCGTTTACAAAACTTTGACGAATTCTAGCAATCAAATCATCAAACTTTTAAAGCAACACCTCTTACCCTGTTTCATTCAATACTCTCTCGCGGATACTGAGAAACGGAAAAGATCTCGATCAAATCGTAACCATGAGCCCAACTCGAGAATAGATTAAATCACTAAACTATTGAACGTTAACTAAAAAGTGCCGAATGATCTAACTACTTTCGACAGGACGACAAACCTCAGCGCAGCTCGCCATGTTTATATCGCTGCCTAGACCCACCTTACCCTGATCCAGCAATTGCGTAGTTGCATGTGTTGAGGGCGCTAGACCCTACCATACACACCACAGTCGGGACGGCCACTGTACCCAATGAAAATTAACGAGAAGGAGACATCCTCGAGGAAACTAACAGGGGTTCATTCAACGTCTTTTCGTTTTTTAGACAACAAATTATAAATTCAAAAACAAATGTTAAACAAAAGAAAATTAGCGGAAGCAAAGAAGAATCATAATATATATAATAATACTACTATAATGACTAAAACAATAAATCGCCAATATGTTCAAAAAACATAGAAAATGAAGAAAAATGGCGCAACCAAAGAAATAATATATAATAATATAATATAAGAAAAAAACAATAATTCCTAAGAAAATGAAATAATCTACTTGAAAAAAAGCAAAGAAGCAAAGCAAAAGAAACGAAAATTAATAGTTAATAGATAATACTTTTCTTTGTTCATTCATATTTCTGAGCACCAATTAAAATTTTCTCCCATTTTTTAATTTTTAATGAAACAAAGCAAGTCCCTTCCGCCATTTTACACGAAAACAGATTTTATATAGTAAACACAAATGGGGAAAATGTGAAAAAGTGGACGAAAAGTGAATCTGGGACGAGGTTTGTGTCAAACTTACAGGCGGAAGGCTATAAGCAGATGCACGAACCACATTTTGATGGCAGGAGGCGGCTGGTCATCTCGTCGAAATTAGTGGACCCTGTGAAGTCAGATCCGGGTGTGGGTCACCGCTAAACCATTTCGACCAATTGTTCACGCCTTTGCTTGCTTTTAACCAATCGGAGACATATACCATTTCGTCCCAATAAATTGGGGTGTACGCGGCGATTACACAGTGCGTCTCGGGAACGCGGCGAAAAATGCAAAAGCGCCTCGGGAACGTAACAGTTCCAGTTCATACTAATACAGTAGAACCTTGATACTACGACCCTCGATAGCACGACATCCTTGGTAACAAGTCAATTTTTCTAGTCCCCGTGAAATAATCATAGGATTTAGTGTAGTATATACCTCTATAACACGACTAATATTTAAATGAAAACCTCAACAACAAGTTTTTTCCCTAATTCAGATTTTGGCTATAACAACCTCTATAATATGTCACTCTAAGCAAACAAACCTTTACAAGACGACTCCAATCTCAGTATAATGTTGAGCTCCGTAACTAAACCTTTATAACACGACTCTTAACTTTTAAATCCATAGTTTCCGCGTTTGCAAAACGAAAAGAATGGAAGTTTTGGGCTCATGATTTAACGTGAAAACTCGATAACACGACTTATTGTCTACACAACCTTAATAACACGACCCTCGGCTCGGAGTGTACCTTGATAACAAGTCTATTTGAAAGATCCCTTTGAGAGTCTTGTTATCGAGGTGCTACTGTATTTCTTTTTAATTCAATTTTCACCCCATCGATAAAAAATTTGGCTGTTTTATTGATTTTCCACCCTTCTCTTCTAATAACTATTAATTAACAGTAGATGCGTGCAACCTTGAAACCAATGTAGATTCTAACAAGGAATGCAGATTATTGTGATTGTTCGATGAGTTTATATTAACTATTTAATATAAAACCAGTATTTCGGGAATTCGGAAGGAAGCAAAATTCATTTTTGTTCAATTAATTGACCTGTACTCCAGTTTATTATAATAAAATACTCTTAAATATAAGAGCATTAACAATAATATTAAATATGTACATTCTTAAAATACTTAACCAGACCAATTTAACTACTAACAATACGATTAGCTAAGAGAGCAACCATTTGTAGCTCGATAGTCCAAGTACATAATGCCTAAAATCGATAGAAGTGTTTGTTAATTCAATACAATACAATACAATGAAGTCTTTGATTATCTTATCTCACCTGTATTGTACCAATAATACAGTGCACACAAAATGAAAAGATGCCACCAGTTATGTGAATGTCCGACGAAATCCATTTTGCCAGTAAACCAACGTTCCGGAATTTTAGTGATGTAGAAAAAGAAAGCAATCGCACTAAGGGCGTACATGACGACGATTCGACTCACAAGGAACTGAAAAATAGTGGAAATAGAATAAACACATTGAATTATAATATATTTATAGGCTAAACTCTGAATAGTGTACATTTAGTTCTTATTACTAAAAGATTTTATATATTTTCTACATTTCACTATTACATGCCCGAAATCGAATTTGGATTTCATTCGACGAAAAATCTAGGACACTTTCGAGATTGTTCGACGAATACTTAAATTTACTATTATTTCAAAAAAATGTCATAATAAGTGAACCGAAAACATGAGAGCTAAACATACTAACTAATTTTTTTATAGCATGCAGAAATTTCAAGACTTTTCATCGCAATAGATTCAAACTTAAGAATACTCTTTTTTCTACTATTTTGATCAAATTTTCGACTAAAATTGATGATGATGATCTAGATTACAAAGTTGTAAAAGTGTCGTGTCGAGAGAAATTTTGAAAGTAGGAAACTCGAAAAACGAAAATTTTGTTGTTATCTAAAGCAAAAAATCTCCTTTATTCGTTATTTTTTGCAATCCTCTTGCATAAATTAGTTAAATAGATTAAATAAGGTGACTAGAGGTTGTACTTATTAGTTCATTTGTAAGTAGTCACATTTGTTTGGATAGTCTTACTTTATTCGGATAAGAACCATTGACATTTTCTAGCATAAGCTTATTCTAGAGTTTCTTTTATGTGCCTAGATTCAATTCATCCTGTTTCTTACTTCTCTGTGTCATTGTCGTCTGATAAAGCACATCCAATAAGCACACTCTATCATTCCACCAAAAGAGATTTTCGTCGTCCTCTCAGTTTATCCAAAAACGGAAATTTATGTATTAACTCATGTTTAAAATATTCACTGCCCGAGGCTTTACATTTTTTACAACCATGTCAATCCAAATCGTGGATTCAC
Source organism: Oxycera nigricornis (assembly GCA_963942545.1). Lineage (NCBI taxonomy): Eukaryota > Metazoa > Arthropoda > Insecta > Diptera > Stratiomyidae > Oxycera > Oxycera nigricornis. The sequence continues at coordinate 109,933,458 of OZ012659.1, read as the reverse complement.
TGTAAAATTTCTACCCAAAAAAAATATAACTCAAGTCAAATATTGATGTTAAGTTTTCAATACTGTACGAAGGACAATTCAAGTCCGAAATTCAATAGTGTTCAAGTTAGAGAGTAGCACTTCAAGGTGTTACTCTATGTAAAAATGGTCAATTTATCAGGTGGTCAAGTTATGAAGGTAAATTTTTAGGCAAGGGGTAGGAAATATTGGTGAAATTTGGGGGATATCCAACATGGAAAGATGGTCAATGCAAACTGTATTCGAACGCGTAATCTTGAAAAGGTAGAAGATCTCATCAACTACATCACACGATCGTTCCTGAAGAAACCGAAATAGAAAGGGCAGTTGAGGGATTTTGATACAGAAAACTACAATTCAAATGGAAAAACAGTTGCAAAAAAAATTAATAGAACTTATCAACCGGTATAGAAATTCAACAGCTTATTAGCCCTTAATCCGCATTCAAACCATGTAGCATCTCGTTTTCAATAAATTATTCAAAATATGAAACGGTATACCAAAAAGTTCACTGCAGTGATATACCATTGGATCCCCAATTTGGATTGATAAGTGCTACTTTTATTGTTGCAACTAAAACTCGGTAATTTTGTCTCTTAAATTACCACAATTCAGTTCCATGAATATAAGAATTAAATATTATACTAAAAACGAGAGCATTGCAACAGAATCAAAAACTAGAAAATTTTGCTTCCATTGAAATATTATCTATCAATTAATATAAAAACGAAAATATTGATGAAGTTATTTTCAAATCAATTGAATGGATATATTTTTCATAATCGGAACTAAGATAAAGACTTTCCTAGTCAAACATCCAACGTATTTATCCATCATACAAATACGTGGAAGCCGCTTATTATTATGGGTGCTAATGTTATAAATCCCTTCACGTTGTACCTATAGTAACCGTCCATTTCTATTCTCCCCATAGGATTTCGGTCACTTATTCTTCTAAGTCGCTTTCTGTTATAATTCACCATTTTCGACTATATCTCAACATTTATATTATTCGAATGGCATTTTTCTTTCAGTTGTGACCTGGTCTAATTTTTTGGTTTGATCCTTTATTCTGATCGAAGGGTGTCTGATAAAAACATGCGGAGACATTCATTTTTTGATCACCCAATCAAACTGGGCGATTTAAATAAAAGCGATGATATGGGAACATAGATGTGTCTCAGAGATCGTGCTATTGCATAGTGAAAAAACGCCGCGGAAGAGACAAGGATATCGTATGAATGCGAATGCTGAATTTTGTTCTTTACAGTATGGTTTATCAGGTTCACAAGAAAATTCTCATTTGAGGCGGAAGCAGTGACCCTTGTGCATTAAAAAGCTGACCAATTAACGAAAAAAATTGGACAACGAAAATTTTGTAGCGACAAAAGAATCGTTTAGCCATTAGAAAAAGAAATAAAATAAAGTGCGTCGAAAAATGCATGGAAAGCAGCATGTTTCAGATTTTCTAGCCACCGATTTTTGTCTAAAATAGCAATTACAATTGCTCGGGTTGATCAGTCAACGTCAACGCCTCTTTTACTACCATAAAGTGCCGATATTATTTTGAAACCATCATTTTTATTGGGTCTTGTGAAGAATTTGACTGGCTGAAGCACTGAAGGTCTATAATATCCCAAATTCTTCACAAGACAAAATAAAAAGTGTTGGTTTTTAAAATAACGTCGGCACTGGCACATGGTGGTGAAAGTTGAAGTAGAAAAAAATGCAAAAAATTATAATTTAACCAAGCTTGCAACGACTGAATCTGCAGCCGTCCAGCACTGTTTTAGGGTTTATTACCAAGTTCAGCAAAAATTCCTGAGGCCTCCCTAATAATCCGATATTTTTATTATATTTTTATATGTAAAAAAAATTCAAACTTCTATAGTTTCTTTAGTTTCTGTCTTGCAAGATTTTAAAAAAAATAAAAATTTTAAATAAATTTAGATTGCAAAATTATTATGCGTAATCTGATGAAAATTTGTGTGCACTTATAGACCCAGATGTAAGCTACGTAAACTAATTTTATGACTTTTTATATTTTATTATAAAGATTTTCTGGGCGAATTATGAATATCCTAAGTGCATTCTAAGTGGTAAAAATATTTAAATAAAAAAGGCCTTTTCCTATTTTTATATTTGTTGCTATTTTGCGGTAAGGGTTAAACATTTTGAAATTTTTAACCAATCTTAGTCTTAGAGAAAATTTAATTACACAACTTTTATTTCGTCACAACTTTGCTCTAGAATGAATCGTTTTAAAGTTAGAAGGGAGAAAAGAAGGCAAAAATTGAGTTTTTTTTGAAAAAAATTTAACATTTCAATTTATTTATTAATGTTGCCGACTTTTTTTAGTGGGAGGATAAGTTCATTATTGTTATATAAGTTATTCCACAACTTTTTCTGCAAAATCAGTGTGCCCCTTCTCAACAGCCAAATGTAGACGTGCTTATTACATGCTTTAACCATAAAATGAAGGCACATTAAAGTCGTTTTGCCTGTAACGTTGTATTCACTCATTCAAATATGTGATCAGGAAATCATTGCAACCTGAAGATATACTAATGGATGAAAATGTGGAAAAGCTATTCCAACCAATGTATTTTTTGAGATTTTCAACTTTCGGCTAATGTTATAGGTCACATAATGGTATAGGTTGGAGTTGGGCCATATGCGATAACAGTAAGCGACTTTCACTGTAATATCGTTGATATCAAAATATTCAAGTAAACAGAGTTCATTGCAAACTAGATTTTAATTAAAATACCATTAAAATTGTCTTGTAGCTTGTACTAATAATTGTCATTTGAGCACTTATAGACACAAATGTAAGCTACGTAAATTAATTTTATGATTTCATGTTAAATGTTTATCAAATCATCAAATTATGCTGATTAAAATACGTAGTCATTAAATTCAAATAAATAGAAATATTATCAAATAAATTGTTTCAAAGGCAAGTTAAACTACACGCAAATACAATTTTACTTCACTTGACGTAATCAATGAAAGTTGCATAAGGCATACTATTCGAGTTGATTCTGTGGCAAATAATCCAATTGACGAACTTCGAATGGTTTTCTCAAGGAAAAACAAGTAACTGTTAAGAAACATCAAAACAAAGTATTTCGTTACGAGTCTATCTTCGGAATAAACTAGCTGTATCATGTGTAGTTTTCATCAACAATCAAACGTGTGTATGCCAAGAGCTTCCTTATGGACGGCATGAAGGTCAAGCATAAACAAATCGTCACATTACAAGCATCATGAATAATTAATCACACACACACTATATGCCTTGATTAAAATGCATCTTTCTTGAAATTCCTGAACACACATGCATACTTACCGTAACAATGGGATTATGAAATCCACCCATAAGTATTGTCCAATGTGTGGTTGGCACTATTCCATATGCTGCCCATGCAACAAAAACAATCATTTTGATATGCGGCGAAACATTGAGCCTTGGCACTTGCAAAACTATCGCAATCGCAAATATCACTGCAACACTTATCGAATAGAAGTATCGCAATTGGGGATGACACCAAAACGCATAGTAGATGCCACTCAAATAGATTGCGACCAAGGACAAGGCTATTCCGAGCAGGTCATACGTGAGGAAACAGTCAAAGTCCTGCTCCGATCGACACGAAAACGTGTGGTAGACGAAGGAGAAGAACATGCATAACTGAAATGGAAATAGGAAAACCATAAATTCCCTTAAACTGTTTTCATTTTGATTCAAGCAATCAATTTTCAACTGTCGAGATACTTACTTGAAAACAGACTAGTAACAATAAAACTATAGCCTTATCTGTAAGCGATGGTTGCGAATTGATAAATGAGATATCATAAAACGTGAGTCCTAAAAACAAGAGCCAGCCTACAAAATGACTCCATATGTTTATCTGCAATTTCAAAAGCATTCAATACTTAAATTCAACATAAATATATTTTCTTTAAACCGTTTCATTTGTCCACCAAAAAACACTATGAAAACAAAGCTTTGTCGACAAGAACGTCCTATATCCTTTTCTAATGTATGGATTGAACTGTAGATGTTTCGGCGCCTATCACGAGAAAATCGAAAGAAAGTGCAGTATGAACTTTTCCGGCAACATATCATTCACTTACATCTTCAAACGTTAATATAAGTTTCTCCTTACAGCAGTCGTCCTTTTGCACCACTTCATTGGAAATTATATAATTTTGACTAGGTGTACTTTTGAAGCAGTTGGGCATGGTTTTTGTTAAGTAATCCGAACTACGTTCTTGAATCCGATTGAAGCTTGAATCTGTGTTGTCGCACTGTGAATAAAAATGCAATACTTCAGAAAAATGTATAGTAGACGTTAACTGATCTAAACTAAAAAAAAATTATATATATGATAAATTTAGATATTCAAATCGTAAATGCTGTTTAGGAACTCTAGTAGTCTTATATCACTGGATTCGAAACATTTACTTCAAGTTTGCAAAGGATATTTTTGCAATTCGGATTCAAAATCAAAATCTTATAGAGAAAACTTAGAATTTAAGTTAGTATACTGACTGGCATCTGTAAACCCAATGCTTCTCTGAAAAGAGGCACACTGCCGAAAACCACGAAAAATGAAATTTCGGAGAAATTCCAGGTTTCTGGTTACAGGCCACTTTTTCGAGAAATACAGGACCTAACATACATTACTTGCCAGAGTTCAAGTTAAAGCAGAATAAATATAATTCAATTGAAACTCACGACTTTTTTCATGGGTTGAGAATTTTTGATGATATTTTACAATATAGAAAATCAGTTTTTGGAAAAATTACTCAATTTTTAATGAACAGTGTTTCGAGAACTACTGGACGTACAGAATTTTACTTTGATCCCATTTTATATATATACTTATGCTGAATCCTTTGGAGGATATTGAGGTAAACTAAAAATAGTGTCTTTTACGCTGCTCGTACAGATTTTCGAAGTAGCGAATTTGATTTTTTCGGACTATTGGCTAAAGTTTAAACAGCATAATAAAAAATTAGAATCACATGACTTTTGGCAAGAATTTTCAGTTGAAGCTTTCTTCGATGTAATTCAAATTTTTACGTGTGCTTAGTTTTGCATCCATTTTTGCCATTGTGGTGAGGAAGAACGAGCTTAGACTGATAGGACGGTAAGATTTAACCGATCCATGCTTTTGATATAAAATGTATCCCTACTTTCTTTCATTTTTTTGCAATGTTCCACATAAATTTGGCTTTGAAGATTGACACCATTACGAGCACCATAATATTTAGCTCTTACTGTAAGACAGCTAGGAAAATGTAGTCCTCACCAGGTGTCTTGAAGGGCTTGTAGATTTTTACAGCCTATGCAACCTTTTCGGGGGTGATGAATTGATTTTAGTTTTGAGGCGGAAGTAGGAGGACTGAAAATGCCTTTTGTTTGGTAGTCTTTCTTTTATTCAACTATGTTGTCTAGAGTTTCTTTGCTGCTATTTGTCAGAGATCAATCTGGTTTATTCAGCAATCCCACCAATTCCATTGAAGTAATCTTGAGAAAGCTTATATAATCTGTAGGAACCTCCCTTTTGATTTTCTCAACAGATTGTTGGTCTCGGTTAGAGTCGTTATAAAAATGACCAACCACCATTTACCTGCTTAAAATAAAGACCTTACTATTATACTATTATGTTATTATAGATATCGAAAAAATTTCACTAGGAAGTTTGTGGAAACTGATTTTCTGATAAAAATGTTTTCTGTACATTTTTCGTAAGGTTATTTCATCAAAAACTCTTCCTTTTGACCGATTGGCATTTTTTGGTAAGACGTTTGATCAAACTTGTCTCCATTTCATCACGTAGAAAGTTTTTGTCCATGTTCAACATTTTTGGAAATATTACCACGGAAATTATTGTTTTAGTTAATCTTTCCAAAACGATTGATGCTTTCGATTTGTGGCTGAAAGATTTGGAACATTTATCATTTTATCGTAGGCAGACGCTTAAATAAGTGGAGTGAAATTTTCGTTATTGTTTTATGTACATATTTTCACGCAATTCTACCTTGCAGCACACAATATCACACTCCACCTAACATCAATAGCATTCTTGAATTAATGGCTCGAATTTATTCTTGTTGGAGCGTCCTTGAGTTTCTATGATCTGTGAGAGACCCACGTTTGTTTTGTCCTATCTTTGTTGGCTGGATGGAAATCTTTTTACACTGATTCAGTGCTTGGGGTCTTTCTATTTTTAGCATTTCGTTAATGCACCATTTTTAGAAAAACATGATCTATTTAAGAAGGTTTTAGTACATTCTACTTTCAAATTTATTCAATACTAAAATAATCTTTTTATCGGAATGCAAAAAATAAACAATATGCACACTTGGAATAATACAAATTTAAATTCGACCATCAATACTTACAAACTATATACGATAACAACAAAATAAATAAAATGAAAATTAGGCAATTTAAATTTGAGTCTATAGATTTTTTGAAAGCCTGCAGACAAATGTACTCTCAACGAAGACGCTTGAGTACTATATAAAAAAATATGATTTCAAAAATATATCTTGTATTTAGTGTAAGGGAATCCATTTTGGCTCTATCAACCGAAGATAAAGAATGCATCAAAATTATAACACTAAATAATTCATTTCAAAAAATTCCAAAAAATTTGAAAGAAAGCAACAAAGTTTTCCTAATTTCCAAAAAAAATCAAGTTTCAAAATATCATTTGATATTAGCTTACAAACAGTTTTCGAAAATTTCAATTTGCATTAAACATTCCAATATTGTACCCACCAGCAAATAAACGAAGTTATTACTTCATTTGATGGGCGGTAAACTTAATAACGAAAACGTTAGAAATGATTCGCTAGGAAAATTTCGAGCATCAAAAATTAAATTATTTCTGTAAATGTTATAATTTTATGAAAAATATCACGATATATTTTTATCTTCCCTTAATCTTATAAGTACCACATAGTGAAAACTATGAGATCATTTTGGGTCTGCACAATATTTTAAGATTAAAATGGACATTAAATCAATAAAAAAAAATCCATACAGCATTTCCGCCCCAAGTTCAAAACGTACAGAAATGTTCGAATCAAATAAAGAAACATTCTAACCAAATAAATGAATTTCCGAATCAAGTTTACTATTTTCCGATTCAAATAAGCAAATTGGTCAATTGAGTCGCATTGAGGAATTTTTTTTGATTCGGCACAACTTACTTTGGAAAGTTATTTATTTGATTCGGGCATGTCTTTATATGATTCGGATATTTATTTCCTAGATCCAGAAATTATTTAACATGAGGTGGACATTCTTTAGCTACATAAAAATTAAATTGCAAATTGGCGATTTTAATGTCAATTTTTTGGATTCTTATATTGAAATGATTGTAAGAACGAGCTGTTATTTATTTTGAGTCACCTTTAATGTGTTGTAGAAAATTCAACGATTTAATTATCGAGGAAGTTTTATGTAAAAATCAAGCACGGAATTTCCTGACAAAATCCGGAAGAGCAATTTTTATTTCAAAATCAATTATAATACTGAACAAGATAAACAAGCAAAAGACTGCTATTTTTTATGAAGGATAGAAGTACTTGTCAAAAATATAAATAAGCAATTCAACATTCAATTATGATGATGGGAAGAAAAAATCAGAAATGAATGTTTGGGTTGCAACGAAAATCTGGGGGTTGTAAATATTTAATATTGACTCCGAACTCTATTATAAACATCAGAAAATTGATGATGGTATCCAAGTACCAAGTGCACAACTATCTAATTGTCTAAATTGCACTTGCATCACATATTATAACCCTAGCATTTCAGAGACAATAATCTTGTTACAAAAAGCAAAAATACTAATCAGATTATGTTGATAAATATTTAAACATCGTACATTAAGCAATTCAGGAAAGCATTGATATTCATGGATTTATAATTGCATTACAAGTTGTACAAAATTAAATCAATCAAAATTTTATTATAATATTATGTACTATGGCTTCGAAATGACTCGCCATTACTTACTGACGATGATATTTATTCCGTATATGTGCCAATTTGAATAAATAACTAAAATTGAATAAATAAGCTGACTTATTAATTACAATCCATTAATACCAAAATCATTGAAGCAGGGTGTTTGGCCCCTTATATTTTACGTAGGAATAAATAAGATTAAAAAGTGCAAAGTTACAAAATAATCATCAATGATTGGAGCGTGTTATAATTTTCTCCTTCCATGAAAGCTTAGGACGGATTCAACTTTTTCTTGCACTATCAAATCAATTCAAAATGACCTAATCATATAACCTACATTTTTGAATAACAGTAAAAGTGTTAGCAATTATAATAATCAAGTCAGTAAGCAAACTCTTATAATATTCATGAAGCTTCAATTGACCTTTTATCGAAACACAAAGGTCGTCCGTGAGGAGCATTGACTTTGAATACGGCAAAAACTCAGTTGTGGATAAACTTGAAAAACTTCAATATTTAGTTCTTGGGCCAACAAACTCGCTGCATCCGCCTGAATCCACTAATGAAAGCTTTTACAAGATACCAATGTAACATGGCTGGCATTGGCGGAGGAAAGTAGGACAGATTTCTTGCCGAAAGGTAGACATTCGCTGTTGGCTGGTAAATAATTAGAAGTAATGGATTTTGGCCAAGCAACGAGCATGTGAATGTGCAAATCTATTCGGATGCAATTAGGAAGGTCATGAACACCGGCTGCATCGAGCCATCAATACTGGTAATTTTTCATTGAAGCTAAGTAACGGAAAAAAAGGTCAATGGTAACAAGTTACCACAAGAAGTTGTGGAACAAATTCCATTATTTCGGAAGGCAGTTATCAATTTCAGGTGGGACAATTGCAATATTTTTGAGGAAATTGAAACTTCCGTCTAATCAGTACAGGAAGGCAAATACGAGGTAAACATCTCGACTGGTTCCGAATTCAAGAACAGTGATATACTTGTACACGCATGAACTAGTGGAAATTTATGTTTTTCCGGCTTTAATTTTAAAGAAAAAAGTGAAGCTTTGTTTCACAGCTAAAATATGGCAATTTATGTCTTTGTGACGAGATAAAATTTGTCAATTTAAACTATACTTGATTGAGAACAGTTTGTGAAGTTTATTTCATTAACTTTCTATTATGCTAAAAAACAATGTTTGATACACAAAAAAACCAAAAACTTTGTTTAGTATCTACGATTTTTCATTTGAAATATTCGAAAGAAAAAAATTTTGCGTCCTCTTCGACCAATTTCTTTAACATGAGTCAAGAATTATCTGATACTTATCTATTAAGATGTTGACTAGAGCTTTCATTAAAGCAGCAAATACCTCCCCCACTGTGTAAAATTACTTCCTTTTCAAGTTATTTTCTTGTAAGGGAATATGGATTTGGAGCAGTAGTCAACTCAATACTATAAGAGGACTGAGCATAACTGAAATGTTCTGAAAGGGTATGAATTAGTGCAAATGCAACGATTTCTGAACAAGGACATCATAATCAAGGAGTCATTCAATCGATTACTATAACTATGTCCTTGTCTGGCACATATTCCTCTCTCTAATCAGACCTAATGGTCTTAGGTAGGTAATACTCTTCGTAGAGTGTGTGATTCTTGAGATTGAATATTTAGTGCACAGTTTCACAATAAGGCCAGATTTAAAGCACAACTGTCTTAAAATTTGATGTCAACTTTCTCGCGTTTTTGAAATTTTTGAGCCTTTTTGAGTTAGGACCCTTTCTGTGTAAGGGGTTACATAGGTTTTGTATTTTCAAAAAACCGATCGAAATTTTTTTATTCCATATGAAATCATAGTACTTCAAGAGTATTCACACAAAATTTGAAGTAAATTCAAGCAATATTACCGGAGTTGTAGAGATTTGAATACCGCGTGGTCGATACGTGCGCTCTGCCTTACCTAGCGTATTATACGCATGCAGCGCGGTTCTACCGCGTAAACACAGCTCCTTTCTTTTTTATCGAACATCAAAACATTAAAAGGATGCTCTAAACACCACGAATGAGGCGAAAGAATTACTGTATGGACCTGGAATCGATGACTCGATGTAAATGGCTAAAAAATAACTTTAATGCATTAAATCGCGGTAAAAAAAACTTAAGGGGGGGTAAGGTTTGGCAACTATTATTTTTTCATTTTTTTTATTTTTATTTTCTGAAATTACAACATCTGAAGAATATTGTATTAAATTTGTAGCTCACTCGGAACAAAACTTACGAAATTACAGTAGGTTGAATAACTGTACCTCTTAGGTTTGCGCGCCTTTATTGTATTACTTTTATCGACAGGAGCAAAAGGATGCCTTAGATATCGTGGATGATAGTGAGGTACTGTATGGACCCGGCATCGATGATGACATTTACGTATTTTATAAGAAAATCCGGTTTTTTCAAGATATTTTCATTTTTTCAGTGTACAAAACTCTAAATCGATTTTCCCAAACACGTAATTTTAAAGTCGGTGACCAGCCTACAGAAAAAACTACTGAGCCGATCGTTTTGAAATTTTGTACACATATTCTACATATATAAAGCTCTCTAGTGACGTTGAGTTTTTTTTTAAAAAAATTAATTACTAAGAATTTTACAATAACAAATAGGTCGATTTTTTCGTCAAAAATCGTTATTTTGGCTTAAAAATGGTGCCAAAAATTAAAAAATCGAATAATTAAAAAAAACTCGACGTCACTGGAGAGATAAAGTAATAAACTGAAGAAAGCATTTTGATTTTTTGGTTTCAGATGATCCAGTGATGCTGTAGGCTGGTCACCGCACAAAAACTTTTTTTCTTGGCGCCTGCGGAGATCTACAATAAATCCGTTATTTCTTTCTATTTTTGAACAAATTTTTTTTTAAATATTCTTCACATGTTGTACTTTTAGATAATAATATGTAAAATAAACCTACAGTAATAATTTTTTCCAACAAAATTCATGAAAAAAGGTATTTTTTAGACGAAACAAACCTTACCCCCCCCCCCCCCCCTTAAACGCGTTTTTCTTGAAACTTTGTGTTTCCGTGCGATAGGCACGATTTCTCGAGAACGAATCAACCGATTTTGCTCAAACTTTGCACAGTTCCTCTTTATAGTATTGACTCGTGTTTGAACGAAGGGATTTTCATTCGGTCGACTCGTTTTTGTTTTATACGAAAAAAATATTTTAAAAACGATGAGAATCGGAAATATGCTAAATTCATTCAAACTCATTTCAAAACTTTAAATTTCATTTTTTCATTTTCTTCGTTCAATTACGAGCCAAAGGCATAAACTATGAGAATTTTTTTGAATTTTTGATTTGAGATGAACCTGCACCGAAATATTCTGCCTACCGCAAAGAAAACCGGTTGGACGAGGAAAACTGCAGGAAAATAGACAATTTTCAAAGTTTTTAGCTGAATTTTTTTTTCAACTTCTTGAAATGCCAAACATTAATCTGTGTAAATTTGAAATAACATAGATTTTTGGTTTTTAAAATACAATTTTTTGATAAATATGTTTTTTTCCTTCAAGACCTATGTAACCCCTTGAAGTCGTCATTGTAGCACAAATTCTCATCGTAGTATTATTCTAGAAAATAAGTTGGGATCATTTAGAAGCTTGATTTTCTAGTCTTGGGACACAGTAAATTAACTGTTGTGAAGGTGTTTTGCAGATGATGTGTGACATTTTATGATTGAAACACATCTCACTTCTGATCTTGAGGCAAATTATTCTGAAATGAACTATAAATTGCTAATAACATTTCACCGATAAAATAACGATGTGACTGACGTCAGTCATCTTATATCACCACTCATATATAAAATTAGTGTTTGAGAGCATGTTATTAATAATCAAAATCGTTTGAATTGTTTATCAGTAATATCTACATTTATTATTAAAAGAAAGTTTAGTTAGAATTAATAAAATGTGAAATTCTCGAATTCTGAAAATCTGGCCGTCTGGCTTAATCCACTACTGATTGTTAAAACTTACAAATTCAAGCCAAAAATGTTTCAAAATAATTATTTTGTGCAGCACAAAACCTAATTAATGCAGAGAAAATACTAAATATTTTCTTCTTGTATTACCACTGTGAACTTGAATCTAAACATGCTCTTGTATTGAGACAATTTAACACGCTTTCTTTGGAAAAAAATATTTAAAAACTATGGAAAAACTGTAAAAATTGCCTTTAAATTTAAAAAATAATACACTTTTAACATTTTCTTAGGGTTTTAAAAAGGAGACGAGTCCTGGTCAGTCACTCCTAGTATTTCTAAGCTGCTTTTAAACAAAAAAAATCATATAACAGTCACAGCTACTTTCAAAATTCGCGTGAAAATATATAACAAGGATCGTTAAATTATCAAAAAATACACTACAAAATGGCAACAGAATGAATATTCGTGAAAAACCATCATTAACTTGGATTGGTGAGATAATATTAAATTAGTAGGTATTATATACCTGAATACAGTTGTTGTTATGCGTAATTAGATGCTCCTTCTAAATTGCATAAACTTTATAAAAGCATAAGTGAATAAATGCTAATTAGGTTCGTATTCTTGGTTGTGGCTAATATTTGTTGTAAATGGGCTCCACAGCAAGCAATTCAAAATGTGATAGGAACCATGCCAAAATGAATTGAAAGTGTCTTAGCAACCAAAAGACTTGAACCGAACGTGAATCGAATTCTTCAAAGTTCAGGACTAAAAAATAATACAACATGTCTATTATTTCCGTAAAATTAATATTAATAATGAAAAACAAATTCATTTCGATACTTTTCAGTAAAACATGACACAATAATGATACCGAAATATATTGCAATCAATTATTTGTATTGCAAATATTAAAATGACGGTTTATGTCCAATTTTTTCGGCACTTATCGTAAATTTAAGGGCATTGCCTTGTTGATGGTAAGCCAACATGTTTAACCATTCTCAAAACAAGTTTATACTGCAGCCAGACTTGTTGCAAATAACTTCCAGTTGATCAAAGGTAGAGGTTTAATCATAAGAATACGAATAAGTTTATTTTTCTGCATAACAAACATGGTTCAGAAGATTTCTTCGGTTTATTATCAGAACATTTAGGTATAAGAAGATGGAGTTGATGGTATCAAAATTTAAAATTGAAATATCCATTTGACTGTGAAAGTTCAATTCTTTCAGCAACAACATAGAGTAACGCATCAAAAATATTCGAATCAGTAATTTCTTAAAGTTCATATGTTACAATAAATACACTTTCCAGGAGCCAAAAGAAACTGCTCCTCTGAAGATAATTTCAAATTTAGTAAATGTTTAAAACTATCCTATCCTTCCTATCCTATAAGCTTATAAGGTTACAACGTTTAATAAAACAATAAATAATTAAAAAATTCAAGCAAATATTGTGTTTCGGCAACTATTAAATAATTTCAATAGATCTAGTACCGGAAACCTATATATAGATTAACAAAACAGTATCTTTCGTATCTGAAACTACAAATGCGGTTTTAAAATAGAAAATTCAGTAAGAAAAAAACTAAATCAGCTCACTGTTACATGTCTTCAGTCTATGTAACGCATATGGTTTTTTATGAAATCTCTTGTATTAAAATAACTGGAATGTATGTGCCCTTTACGAGCGTCCCCTGGAGACCGTCAAATTGTTCATAGCTCAAAAATGGAAGAAGAAGAAATCAAATGTGGATTTTCAAGTAAGAAAACAAAACATATCACTTTTTGTACTGGTCTACCAAATAACAATAATGTGTTTATATCACAACATTATTTAAAAATACATGCAAACTATTACTCCACCAAAATTTGGAATTTGGTACGCTTTCTTGAAATGAAATTTGTACATTTGTGTCACTATTACTAAATGAAAAACCTAGCCATGAATTTTGTGGATGTTCCAATCATTTATTAACTTCCCAGTATATGGGAAGTTCTTGTAATCGCCTCGAAAATCGAAATTGAAATTTTCAACTTTTCTTTACGTTTTGAGGTTTATAGAGTATATATAAAGTGTTTTTAGAAAGGGAGACGTATGTGTGTGTGTGTGTACGTACGTACGTACGTCTGTACGTTCGGGACACTTTTTTCTACGAGCATAACTCACGTAAACAAAGTCCGATCAACTTCGTTGAGGTATCAATCGAAGCGTCTTTGCAATCTTAAGAGCTGATTAGTTTTTGGAAAACTTCGGTCGGGGGGGTTTGCTGTTTTGCCCGTTTGAAGGTCATTTCTGTCATGCGCTATATCTCGCGAACCAAACGTACGATTTTTTTGAACAAGGTGTCAATCGACGCGTATTGACGTTTTCGTGATTCTATCAAGTTTTTAAAAAAATTCTTGGAGCGGTTTTCAATTTTTTTAAAAAAAAGTGCAAAAAATTAGGGTTTTTTTTCAAAAACAATAAATTTTTAACCTTATTGTCAAGTCTTAGTAACCAATGGTTATAAAATTTATGTACTCCAAACAATGTTCGCAAAAACTTCATCAAAACTTTTCCTCATGATTACGTAAAAAAGTAAATTAAAAATTAAAAATCATTAAAAGTCATCATGATATTTAAGGTCATTTTTATCATTCACTATATATCACGAACCAGATATAATATTTGCATCATTAAGGTGTCAGTTGACGTGTATTAACATCGTTGTGAAGTTTTTAACATTTTAAAAATTCTTTTCAGCCGTCTTTTTAATTTAATAGAAGAAAATGCGAAAAATTATAGTTTTTTTCATAAAAAAATATTTTTTAACTTGATTTGCACAGCACAGTGATTCAGCTTATAAAATTTATACATTCTTATCAGTTTTTGGAGAGAAACCGGCAAAATTTTATTCCATGATTATGAAAAAACTTAATTAAAAATAAAAAAATCATTCAAAGTTACCATGTAAAGAGGGTTCATACGAGTGCTATTACTTTATATCTTTTATTCTAAAAAAATTGTTTTAAATTCAATCAAAGTTTTAAGATATTTGCATAATTTGAGCAGATTTTTAATAGTTTTTATAGTCTTTTAATTTAAAAAAATTGCTTAAATTTTGAAAACCAACAAAATTTTTCAACACCAAAAAGGCCCCCACCGATTGATCCGCGTGAATATTCAATCTGTCCTCATCGACCAAAAACCTTACGTAATCAATGGACCCTCCCGTAGACGATTTGATTCATATTAACTCATTCCTGTTACTGCTATGAATACCTCGCATTGTTGTAATGTTGTTGATGTTTATGTAGATATTACTGGGAAGTTGACCGTGTGGACCTCAAGGGTCGCACCTCGCGGCTTGTTTATTGTCTGTTTCAATCGTTTACTCGAACCAAAATAATTTTAGCCACTTCCTGGACTTGTGAAATCTACCAAGATTTACTTTGTTATTTTTTACAATTAAAGTTATATCAAAAAGTTTAATATGGAACATATCTGAAAGGGTGAGAAAACTTTGACATTCATTTACGCAAAACATACACGTCTCCTAAATGTGTTTTGATGATTTCATGATAAAATTATCATTTGACAATAAAAATATAGGGCATCTCCAATATCTAATTAGTAATAACATAACTGTTGATCATTCACATACTGCTTGTACATGAATATCTCATTTGGTGAGCAACACACTAGATCGAAATTTCCAAGTATTCCTTTTACTCTAACATCACTTACATCCATTTCATTATGGAGATATGCCATTCACTGCGATCAGTACGTTAAATACAATTTAACATTGATAACACTAAAACTTCAATATGAATCACATATATCAACTCTCTTCACAACACAATATACCTAACAACTTTTCGGATCAAAAAACATTATTCGAATGTCATTAAATGCGTTTAACACATCTCAAACGAAAAACACACACGTTTTAGAAGTTCGAAAAACTCAAAACCACAATATTTTCCAAACACCAAACTTTTCCGGATTATAATTTGTGCAGAATCAACAAAACCGTAAGTCGCGTGTAGCAATGAACTCGATATGAAAAACATCCAAAATCCAAATTCATTGTCACATTCCATAAATTGAAACCTCATCACCAGTAGCTGTGGTTGTTACATAATTTATTTACAACACAAATGTTGCACACGAAAGATGCAAATTGTTTTGCTTCGAAAACATCTTTCTGGACGCAAGCAAGCATTTTTCTTTCAGGGTTTTGAATGGACTTCAATTTTCCTCCACTTGACTTCAAGGCAAATTTTACTTAAAAATGCAACTATTCTGTAATAATAAAATAATAATGACCCGACAGTATTTCAATACATGATAATCATGAATTGAATAAATGGAATTCTATAATATATTTTATTTACGAGTCGTAGACATATGTACACTTACATAACCGCCTAACTATTGCATAACTATTTTTTTTAAATCTAATTTCAAAAGCAATTAATTGCAACAACGATCCAATTTTGATTGGTGACCGGACTCAAAACGCGCGAAATCGGATCAACTTAACGTCTGGCGATCAACGATGTAACTGAATATAATATCTAGTTTTTAACGCATATTCGGACCATCGGCAAAAAGACGTTAACGTCTACTTTGTTAAGATGTTGCGTGCGGGAACACAGTGAGAGATAGATGGTTGATTTCACTTTATACTAAAAGATGTTAGACACATTTTTTTAAGTGCAATAAAATTTTAAACTGGTAGCCGCAAGTCAACATAAGTTTCTCAATGCTAAACGTTGAGTATTTTAATTTTAGCCCAGAATTTATCCTTACTTTTGTGCAAGTTGCAAGGCATGTATCAAGAAGTCGATAATTTCATATTTGACACTTTTGTGTTTTCTCGCTCTATCACAGAATGAGTATCTTTCGAAATCATTAAAGGTGAACCATGGATAGATGCAGTGCTTTTGACGTAACTTTAAACCTTGAAAGCTACCTCCCCAAAGGGAAATATGGAACTGCAAGCACTTCAATTAGCCATATTAAATGAAATTTTTTATTTGAAGTTCAACTGCTTAATAGTATCTTAGTCGTCCAAACGCTTCTTTTTGGAATTTCAAAATGAACTTAGTTGCAATCCATATTATTTGTTATCATGATTTACCGGGCTTATCGTCATTTTTTCAACTTTTTCCTTTTCAGATACTACTTGTTCGGACTAGTTCAACTTTGGATTCTATATCATAGTGAGACACTCCTTATTTCTCAATCTTGTTTTAAGACAACGTATCTCAAAGAACGGTTCTTTTCAAATTATTCAAATTATCTTCGGAATTTCATACAAATCTCATCACTTCAATTTAGTGAAACACTTAACGCCAATTAATTGTATCATGCAGTTTTCAGTATAAGAGTATTCTGCTAAAATGTATTATTAGAGGATTTCACATTTCCATACGGAAAAGAATAAAATTTCAAGATCACAATAAAAACAATTCACCAATTAAAAATCATGTTATAAATTAAATTTTTCTAATAATACATAAAATCAACTATGTCTAGTCAATGAGGTAGAATAAATAATAAAGAAATGCAAATAAGTAAAAAACAAGTTTTGGCACTACATGATAATAGTAAGGGCCAATAATCCATCAAATGGGCATCAATAAACGGTTCATTGGTAAGTGATGGAACCAAAAATGTCCTCGCAGAAGCGAATATTGATGCATTAACAGCCAGCTTAGGTTGACAACGATAAAGGACTCAATTTCTTCTTCCGCAAAATTTGGAATCTATAAATTAACATACACGGAATGCCAGATGATAATTTCGGGCAAACCACTAGATCGATACCAAGTTATGGAACGTCTAAAGCGGCCCACAGACGACTAACTTGGTTTTCAACTAAGTTATCAACCTGATTGAGGTTGAGACTACAGACTGAACAACCGAATCGTCAACTTGAATGTCAACATCACTTTGTCGAAAATTTCATGGTGAGAAGACGTCTGCTCAAATTATGTACGGTGGATAATTTTCATTTGCTTTGTTCAAAATGAGTGATGTAATATTTTTCTCATATTTTATTATTGATGAACTATGTGAAGAAGGGATTTTCTTTACAAAAATTGATCGATTTACACAATTTCGCTATTGAAACTTAACGACGTGCACTCTACAAATTCTTGACTCGAAATGATGTTGACGTTGATGTCTGTCAAACAACATGTTTGTCAACATTAAGCCCCTCCCTCAAAAATCACAAATATTTGATTTTTTTTAAAGGAAGCAGAACTGGCTATCATATCGAGCAAAATGAATATGAACATATGATCGAAAAAGATCAAACAATAAGAATAAAGGATGCAGAATCCTTGAGTACCGTGAGATACGATCCTTAACATAATAATACTTTAAATAATAGTAATCATAATGATTCATTAAAGTAAGTGGAATCAGTTCATATTAATCGCATCATCCCCTTATTTATTACGAATATTTATTATTTATAGTTTTTATGAATATTTTTGGCAACTATAAAAAACTATAATTTTTAAATGATAATATTAATTCCTTTCTTCTAAGGCATTGATTATAACAAGGAAAAAAATTTAAAAAAATATTTTTTTAATTAAATTAAATTAAATGCATTTTCTATGTCATTAAATTACGGCTACACAAAGTATATCAAAAGGTTTACTTAATTGTACAAATAATACAATAATATACCTCGATTACAACCACAAGCATGACATTCAAGTAAGTGAAATTGGTAATATTATTCGTATTAGTATTCTGTGAAACTATTACAGGTTGATTATTTTATTACTGGTATGATTTTTTCGCAATTATGAAAAACTACTAATTTTTAATTACTAAACTCTAAGCAGCATCTCATTTTTAAGTCATTTATTGCTAGAAATTTAAATTTAATATAGAAAAAATTCAAAATAAGTTAATTTTTTCCCCAGTTTTTCTATTGAATTAAACAACAGCTATATTGAATTTGATGAAAATTTAATGGACTCATATAAATAACAATACGATTCGATTGACACTTTGATGACGTCAGCACAACATTTTTTTCGTGAAATATCGTGCTTGACAGAAATCATTATGGGTGCTTCAAAACAAAAAACAAAAAACTTCACAATCGAATTTTATCAAAATTTAATCAGCTTCGCCTTCGTGAGATATCATTCTCGAAATAAGTTCCCATGAAATTAAACGCACACGTACGTACGTACGTACACACACATACAGACTTCGTTCTAGAAATTCTTTTAAATAACTCCTTAAAAATGAATTTTATGTTGAAAATTTCCGTTTAGGTTCTCGAGCCAATTACAATAATATCCCTATACATTGAAAAGTTGAAAATGTGAACTTTTTCATTCAATTTTTACTTTGAACTACCCAGCGGGAAAATTTAAAGCACTTTCAAAAATAGCGCTTTAAAAGCTCTTTAGGCAAATAAGGAAGTAATCAGTAACTATGGTGGCACTTATTGGAGAGCTTTATTTCTTAATACTGCAAAGCAGTTTCAAATGAGTTGGATGAATGTGATTATAAATCGGCATATTTGATTATATTCCGGGAAATCCCTCGAATCATTCATCCGGTCCGCGATAAATCGTATCGCGAGATGAATCACTACGTGAATGATCATTGCAGACATCAGTGAAGTTCAGTGATTGTTTGTTAGGTGTTCAAAGTGAAAGAATTTTTTTGTGGTAAGTATCGGATGTTTGTTATATTGAAGTACTTAAAATGTAGCAAGTCAGTTTCTAATTTGATAAATTTTCACAAATAATAAAACTGTTCATATGCACAAATGTTTCAAATTTGAAATATTATCTATCAAAAATTATTTTCCGTTTTGCATTATTTTTAAGTTACTGTTTTCATAGAGTTTCATCAGTATGGAAAAACAAATAGCTGGCGTTAGTAAAAGACACTTTAAACGTCTGGTATCAAAAGAACTGAGTTCAGTGGCCATTGGAAAACATAAAGTATATATGGAGCGACCTATTGACGATAATGAAAGAATCGATTGGATGAGAAGTTTTGAAGGGTGTTCAGGAACAGTTCGAAATGAATGCATGAACAACATTTTCGACGAACCCCATATCTTAACAGAAAGGCTTAAGGAATGGTGCATAAGACATCGTATTATTCGGATGGCTACCAACAAAAATTGCTTTGAAAAAAACCAAGCTTTTTTCTAAATATGTTTTTGGTTAGTTGTTGTATTCAGGATTTTATAGACTACTTTTAACTTCAATTGTAGACGTGGTAAAGGGTACTGCTGGTGTTAGGAAACGTTAAAATCAAATACACCAGGAAACTTTCCGGACTAAAAATGCGAAAAAAATTGAAAGCTGCATCGAATTTTTAATACATCTATTTTCTAGTTCTTCATGAATTTTTTTACCATTATATTTTATTGAAGTCGTTAATATATGAATTATTTGATTTTATGGCCAATGTGCATGTAGGTTTTTTTGTATCAATCAATTATAGTTTCACTGAAAGAAGTTGACATTACGAAAAATGGCGTGTTTCATTTAAAATTATTAGAAACTGAAATTTATTTGTGAGTAGGATTGATTTTGTAGGTTTCAGGGGAAGGATTGGATTATTATTTATTTTCAAATTCTGCTGAGGCACCCGTGGTATGAAACCTTAGTGAACACATTTTTAAAATCCCCCCTTAATCGCTTCATGAAAGCACTTTTAAGGTGCTTTCAGAAGTGAGTTTGAAACTGCTTTTCAAAAGCGATTTTATTGCCATTTGAAGTTGGGACAAATAAAGGCCTTACTTCCAATGACATGCAATGTTAAATTATACATGAACGTTAAGTGCCTTTTAAGCGCATTATTGCTTGTGAAAAGCGCTTAAAAAGCCTTTAATAAGTGCTTTATTTCCCACTGGGTATGTAAACATGCACTTTGTAGCTCATGAGACAGTTTTCGAAATTGATTTTCTTAATTTTTTGGTATCCTTTTGAATTGAAATTTGATATTAATGTGTTTCATATGAACTTTTAGAAAATTATCATACGACTCACGTGGCTTTTTTGACAAAATATCAGTTACAATTGAAGTTTTTTTCTATATACATCCATGACTCTAGTACTAAGGTTACGGTTCAAACCAAAGACGCATGAAAAATCCTTTGAAATAAGCTACAGCTAAGCTACTATTTTTTTACATTCAGCAGAATTCTTTCATCTTTTTATGGATATAGTAATTTTTTGGCCAATGCACATATAATTCTCAAAATTATCCATAATGAAAAATAGTTTACAATTAGCTGATTTGTATACCTCAACAACAAGGCAAGGTATAGGAAACGGCGAAAACAATGTGAAAAACTATCAAGGTTACCAGCCATAGAAACCTACATACGATAATTTTAAATTTATTCTCGAATAAATTTGAACTACATTGTCTGCGAAGCAATCGTTTCATTCAAAGCAAAACGACATCAAGCTTCACCTTTTTTTCTAATATATCGTTTTATTCAATGTAAACACTAAACTACCATAAATTGGATCATTCAATAGACACGGCAATGTAAGCATTTGTAATTACCTATACATGCATATGAAGCATACCACTTAACATATTCTTTGCTCTTTAGCTTCGTCTAGTGAATGAACGCAAATAAATACATAGTTCTTCCCGTATTAGAAACGTAACAAACATTGTAGCAACAGTGTTTTTTAGCAACCAAGATAAATTTGTTTGAAATTTTTAGGAGTATAAATTTTAATTTCCAAAAATTTTAGGGATTAATCCATGTATTACATGTGCATTAAAATAATTTACATTAGTAACGAAAAACTTAACAGTTTGACTAATGGTAATGAAAAATCCGCCTATGTTTTTATTGCAGATCAACTTCGTAATAAATTAACTTTCGAAGCATAAAAAACATGTCTGATCTACGATTTTGTCACATCAATATCTGTTATCCACTTGCAGAAAGAGATTCGCTCTGAAATAAATGTTGAGCCATACCGTCGAAGCATGCCCATAACTTTACAAGTTTTCCGCTTACATAATTATCTGACAACCGATTTTCCAACCATATTGAACAGTCGAAAAGATTGACGATGAAATCAGTTAAAGATACCCAACATTAACCATCGATTGTGTAACATTCGTCAACGTGCAAAGATGCTGTTGTTGTTTGGATACTGGAAGAAAGCGAAAATTTCTTAATGTATATCTACGAAGCGCAAAGTGGAATTTGAGGTCATCGATGGTCCATACGCTTCCACACACCTGTTGCAGAAGTTGGTGCAACTACTCTATTTGCAATATTGCTGGCGAACAGCAACGCAACATAAATTGCTAGTGGTATTAAGATTGTTAAACAGAACGGTTAATTCTCTTGCGACGAATTTAATGCTTTTTCACCTTCGCGATCTTATCGACGGCAATGATTATGATAATTGTACTTGCTTGGTGTTCATGCTCTCAAATTTTATGAAAACTTGTCACGTGCATACACTGTAAGAGATCCAACGATGATCACTATTAAATTTGGAAAGACGGATTCATTGTAAACGCTAAAGTATAATCAAAATTATTTTTGGTATAGGTTAAGATTATGGCCGGTCACCTCACCCACCTGGGCGGGCGAGGGGACTGGGGGATGATTTTATCATCAGATGTAAGTGATTAATTTAACTATGGGTAAGTTTTGAAATTGTACAGTATACTTTTTATTGATAAACTTGGGAATGGAAAGGATGCAAAACTTTTGTCCAAAGTGTTAGCCCTATTAATATTACATGAAAAATAACATTCACCAACTTTTTTATAATATTTTAATTTTTTTGGCTTTTTTCCGTTTTTTATAAAAAAATTCTATTAATTTTTTTAATACTTTCGACTTATAAATAAGTTTAAAGCTCACTTCCCAGATCAATGTTACGATTTCATATGATCTCTGGTAATAGGCAAAATAACCATTTTTTAGTGGGGAAACCCCCTATATCTTCTTCGTGACCGACGCGAACTTTTTATACCATAGTAAAGGACCCTCTCTTTCGATCCCCTTTACCATAATCTTAACTTCTACCAAATTATTATTTAAGAAACCTGGACAAAAGTGTTAAGCACATACATATAGGGGCGTCAAAAGTGTTTCAGAATCAACAAATAACATGGATTCAAGTAGAAAATATTACAAACGGGAAATGCAAATTTTTTCAAATCTCTTTCGGAAATTATAATTTTTATGAGGCCATACATATTAAACTTTGTTATTCGTGTTTTTCATAATTCCGAAAAAAGGGGGGAGGGTATCTTGCAGAACTTATGGAATATGTTTTTTTTTTCATATTTTACAGTAAAAATATTAATCTTTGATAAACAACTTGTCTTCAAAATCTATGTGAAAATGTGCAAAAAATGCAATAAAAGTAAATATGTGATATAAAAAAGGAAAAGGTGCATGGACATTACAAAACAATAAGCTTTGTTTAGTTAATGATCGGCTTTAAAAGACATGACCAATATGACTTAAATGTTAAAAATTTTGAATGATTATTCACATTAATTATTATTTCATATTTGGAAAATACAAAATCATCGAAAACAACTTTAGATCGACGACTTGCTGATTTAAACAGCGAATATTTAGAAAAAAGTTTGTTAAAAACAATACACTCCATCAAATATTTCTCCTCTACTCTTCAAATTATTTTCGATGAAAATTTACTACTTTTAAAGAAAATTTCGTTTGTTGAGATGACAATTTTTGACACTGTCTGACATTACATTTGATTTTTCGAATAGGTCTTTACTTCGCATATTAGGCTTCAATTTGGAGTGTTTAAATATTTGCAAGATACTTGAGGGACAAATTCTTCCAAGAAATCTCCCTTATTATTATGCGGTACACTTTTAAGTAAATTTTGAAAAAATCTTCATGTATTTGACGGGGTGACTAAGTTACAAGAATTCAACTCAGCCGTGTGTCCGGAGTTTTGATCGTGCTTTAAGAAGTGTCGAAACTTAAGGGGTAATTCTACCTTTGAAAAAATGCTATTTGTTTTTTTTTTGAATTTTTCGATAGATTAGATCTTCAAAATAAGGGTATAAAATTTTAAATCGAAACCTATTTTCATTTTTGTTGTACAAATATATTTCGAAGCGTGCGCTCCGGGGTGTCCTCTCCTCTCCTTCGAGCGCTATTATTGCGCGACCGGTTTTGAACATCTTTTTTCCTAGACTAACGGTATATACGGGTAAATATGACTTTCTAAATGTAAATCCTGCACTTTTATACATATTTCCTAAGTATAAAAAAATTGCTTTATTTTTGTTAAAAAAATGTGTAAATGACGCGTTTTCCTTCCTGTGCTGAGAAAAATCTAATCAACCGGTTCATTTCAAATTTTGTGCATATATAGTATAAAGTCAAGTTTTTACATTAATAAATCAGCATATTTAATTTCAAATTGATTGCTTTTGTCGTTTTTTCTTGACAGCCATTTAAAGTTGATCCTCGTGTTTAGCCGCTCAAAGGAAGAATAACCCCTTAAATCAAATTTTCTCGATACGGGCATCATAGAAAAACGTTTCGTGAGGACCATTTTTCGAGCTGCTGGATGTTTCTGACTCTTTGAATAAACTGATAAAAACCTTTACTGATTTTCATTTATTTCTTGAAAAGCGTTAAACTGCAAGTTTGCGATTGTTACTAAAGATATCCTTTCCAAATAATCAGAGCTGTTCAATTTTTCATACGGCATTCAACAGTCGAATTGCACCTATTCGAAATATTAGCTAATTTTCAGAGGAAATATTTAAGACATCTCATACACAATATATGCCTTCATCTTTCACTTCTAATAGTACATTTTCATAAACTGTATTTTCAAAAAAGTAGAATCCCCAGCATAATTGTTTTTTTATCGATTTTGGCTTCTCTACTAAATGAAAATGGAATTATGTTAGTAACACATCATTTTCATTCTTATTATTAAATAATTATCACTATGTTATATTGAGAAGCAGTTTAAGAATATACGATCAGTATTTTTTTATGACCAAGAAATCTACTGTTTTTTACTCAGTTCTTCAATAGTCTAAACAATATTGGCTCACACTGAATAAATAATCACAGTTTACACTGAAAGAAGTAACACACATTGTGCTGTTCGCTTGAATTTAATTGAGTTCCTTTTTATCGCTATTCACATCGAAAAATATACAAACAGTGGGTAAAAGAAGTTAGGGCACGATGCAACCAGCGAGAAAAGTTTTAACAAAAACAAAGCAAAACTTTAGTCAAATCGATGCCGAAACGCCTCCAGGAAATCAAAAGAATGCTTGGAAAGTCCACAAAATATTAATCGTTAGTAAGTTTCTAAAATTTAAAGGAAATAAACCTAAAACAAATCAAATAATTTCAGATAAATATCTATCTACCTATATACCGGTCGTTTCTCGATGGTAAAGAAGATTTTTTTTATTATGTTTAAAAATTATTGTGTGATTGGTCTATTTTTGTTATGTTACTGAAATATTCCTTCCAATCTCCTGATATAATGTGAAAATAAAAACATTCTTGATAAAAATATCACTGAAAAGTTAAAACTTTTCTCGCTGGGTGCATCGTGCCTTAACTTTTTTTACCCACTGTATATATCAATATATTTCAAGAAACATAAACTATTTGCTTGCTTGACAACCAATTCATTTTCAATGACTTTCAATAAACGTTCTTGATTAACAAATCAAATAAATGTACCATTCAACTAGATTTGTACAGAATTCAGATCAATTGAGCAAATAAAAATATTTTTATAAGGTCAAGCACATCTACACTAGTTTAATGTAAAAAAACGATTGTTATCTTTACTTACCACAATTGATTTCTTTCGCTGAAAACAGCAACTGAGACTTCCATCCGGGCTGCTTAACTCCGCAAGAATCTCTGATTTCATCAATTCGAAGTTATCCATTTTCAAGAAACAAATGAAAATACAACACTTCACAAACACTTGATTTTGACGCACGTCACGTTTATCACGAAAACACTTTATGAAAGCTGACCGATAAACAATTTGCTATTTGTATGTCATATTCTGAAATTTCTAGACCTTTGAACTACTTCCAAATATTAGAGATGTATGGTATACTGGCTAAGATTTCCAATACGGTACTCTGCAAGAAATGATTTAAAAATATGCACTATTGTTTAAAATCTCATCTGAGATTATGTTTAACTATCAATAATCTACAAAAGATTAAACTAGCAACAACAATCCTTATTATAAATTTAATTTATTCTATTTCATGACAAGCACCTAATTGCCGATAATTATTTTCAAGGCATTTAATAGGAAGTTTACAGTCTTCAACTTATTTAGTGTTTATATTTATAGTACGTCAATGATATTGTTATGTGAAATTCGCAATTGATTGCGATGTGGTTAAATTAATATGTACAAACAATTGTTTGTTACATGGATTAAATAATATGCTTTCTGACATTATAATGAAAAATAATTGATAATTTGTATTCGAATGTATTGAGCCATAAAAGCTCATATTATATTAGTTGAAATTCGTAAATTTTTTTCAGGAAAAAGAATTATTTTGGGAGAAACAGCGAGTACCGAAATATTTTGATTGCTTTAAACCTAATCAGATGACGCAAAACAGTTTATTCCAATTTGTTGTTACTAATTGAAAGGCACAACTACCCAGTAGTATCTATTAAATGAGCCAGTCTATTAAGCTTTAATACTACATGAGTAAAGTAAAGCATCTGAAAAATAGCATACATCATAATCGACACATATGTACGTAACAATCACTAGCAATAAAGCCTTTGTCACGATACTATTTTAGTACGACAAGTGCTTCCAACTAAATTTATCCAAAACTATCTGATGATCCTTAACTGCTGTATCTAAGTTGATACCATCAAGCTCGAAAAGCTCGTTCAATTTAAATCAATTCAGTATCACGGATTGGCACAGCACACATATTTATGGGTGCATTAAATTGTTTGCTTTCACCACTTTCCGGGACGTGGTCGCATGAAAGTTCGCTTTAATCAAATTTAAACAATTAATATGTTATGTCTCGTGTGACCTACACGACCGTAATTTGAAAGTACGTTTGAATTATTTCACACACGATGGTAAGGCAAACATCCAACTTGGTGGACAGCCGAAATTTTGATATGCTTCTTTCTCTGCCCGTTTTTGGTTGCCAGGGAATCAAAGATTCATTGAGCAGTGGAAATTTAATCTTTTTTTCTTACCGCGAACCATTCGAGCCTATTATCTGCTATTTGAATGAATGGATAGTATGCTTGTTTGAAAATATTTACTACAGCCCTTAAATCTATTAGCAGGGGTATTTGGATGTTATCTCCAATTGATGGCTGAGAGGCATGTGGGCTAATTGAGATTCTCGTGAGAAAAGTGATTTTGATGGGGGCCGTGAATGCTAAACAGGATGCATATAAAGCATAATTTTATATTTTCTCTAAATTTCAACATCATTATGCTTAAAGAAAATTGGAGCTAAAAGCGTGTAGAAATCAAAATATTACGTTGAGTTGTCGATGATAACAATAAGCTACGAAACTCTCATTTAAACACATATAGCATATCTTGGAAGCAAAATTGAAATTGATTTATCTTCAATACAAATCCCTCGGTGATTCACTGTGTATTGGATGTAAGGCTATCTATTTCAGAAAGCAATTGAGCGACATTTGAAACTTTTTGCATTCGTAAATTCCTATTTTCTAGCCTCTCATAGAAAAGTTCATGAATTCAAATCGATATATGTATATTAAATCCTTCAATCATAAAAAGTAAAGATAACAAAATAATAATTAGTCTTGCTTCATCTGAAATTATTTGTACTGACCGTTACCCACCTAATGAAGCATAATTAGAATGGATGCCTGAAAAAAGTTACACAAAAAGAAAATAAATACAACAAAAATTTACTAGCTAAGAGTCAAAAAGACAATCTTTAAGCAAGTGCTTAAATTCTATAAGGTAAGATGCTTGTTAAAATTCTGGGCTAACCGAACAAGTACTCAATAATAAAAGGCGTTTAAGTGGGGAAGTACCTTTAAAGGCCGAAAAAAAGGTCTTTTTTGCAACTGATTTGTGGGAAAATGAAGACAGTTCTTATTAAATCAGTAAAATATTTATTTTAGGCGATGTTTGAGGTTGAAAAAAAACATATTCTACAAAAGTGAAAGTTGAAAATTAAAAAAAAATTCAAGGGTTTTGAAAGCCATATCGTCGCTGACGTCGTAAATTGCGTAAGCGATGCCAAGCATATTCTTACTCGAGAGGTTTTTTTTAGTAGATAGACTAAAATATTTGCGAAATTCGAAAATTAACCCTTCAAAACAGGCTCAAAAAAACAAATTACGATTTTGACGAAAAATTTCGTTGTACTTCCAGTCAAAAATAGTCCAAAAATAATTTGTTTTTTTAATCTTTAGTCTATATAGAACAGTTTTTATGCTCTTTAAAATGAATGCTAGATTATGAAAATCGATTCACTAGTTTTTTTATTATCACTTACGCAATGTTAAAAAACATGGTTTCGAGAAAAGGCCGTTTAAAGTTTGTGGTCAAGAGAAAAAGAACTCGGCGCCAGGCACTTCCGGGATGCATATCTTCCACAGTTTTGAGAATTAGCTTTTGAAAATTTAACATGATATTCTTAGGCGATATATCTATCGATTAAAACAATTTAAAAAAATCGATTTCAAAAAGTGTCTAAAGGTACTTCCCCCCTTAAACGATCAGAAGGAACTTTAAACGTATAGTGCTCAGTTTTTCTCGAGACATCATGGCCGAATGTAAGTCAGTGTTAAAAACAAAAAATATCTTAAAGTGTCCATTCAAGTACTTTCTTGAAAAAAAGTAGGGCAAGGCGTTGAAGATGCACCTCACAGGAGGTGCGTATCATCTATTTTCGTTTTACGAAATATTGACTTAGTTAACTGTTTTCGCTCAAACTCAATGGCAGTTTTAAGAGTTGAATGATGTGAGTTCTAGACTACTGAGGAAAACTTGCCATGACATCTCACGAAACTAATAAAAAGATTAATATTGAATTCAATTTTTTGGAAATTGTAGGCAGATCTCAATATAAACTCGCTGAGTCTAAATACAGTAATATCTGGACAGACTTCAGTACAGTGTATATTAAATTTTAAGAAACTAGCGAAGACGACTCCTAAGTTTTTGAAACAAAGAACTTCGGGCAGAATTTGATTAGTTATAGTTTAGATATATGGATAGTTTTATTTGTATGTAGCATTTCTTCTTTTATTCAGGTGTTTTTCGAATCAAATCGGTTATTTGTTGAATCAAACCAGTGGTTTCGCAAATCAAATAGGTGCTCGTTCAGATCACATTAGAAATTTTCCAACGCAATTGAAATAGTAAAATTGTCAATTTAATTGTGATGAGGATTGATATTGGCTTTTTTCAGTTCAGTATTTTTGGGCATCTCACGCAATCGGATGATTTTGTGATGAATGAAAAATACAGGTAATGAGCAAGAGCAAAGTTTAGGGGAAAACTAACCGCATTTCAGCTGCTTGCCTAGCAAAAATAAGCACCTTTTTAGTATCACAGGGAATTCATCCGGACAATTCTTAACGATAACTGCGTCATCTCTGGAAGCAAAATCCTGGAAATATCCGACACTTATAATCCTCACTTGAAATAAATAGAAATTCATTACATATTGGGTATCAAAATAATTCTTTTCAAGGAACATCCATAGAAATTTTACGCTGGGCTTCGAAATTGTCCGACGATTGGTATTATGAGTAGTTTTTTTAGGTTTGATTTCATTTACGCCAAATGGAGTGCAGATTTAATTTTTATTAAGTCTCTGAAAATCAGTGCAATTTTAATTAAAATGTCCAAAAAAAATGTTGTTTGTAAGTCCCTGAACTAAACTCTGAAACTTTGTTCGGTTTAGATTCCTGCAACCGTCGGAAAGATCTCTAAATTTACGGTGAAAACCCCTGATTTGGATCGCTGTGTGTATTAGAGGCCGATATGAGACTTGGGTTAGGGAACTATCATTTAAAATTATATTAAAAGGGAAAATATTTAATTAGTCTTGTAGCAAAAGATACAAAATCACTAAAAAATTAATAAAAATTGTTTGACCGCCATTGAGTATAGTGATAACCAAAATAATCATGAACTTTTTCAAAAACCGATCTTCAGAACATATTTAAATGAGGATGGAACAATAATTTGTTAGATTACTTGATATGCAATGGATGTATTTATTTGCTGGAGAGAGAACACTTTTTAACAACCTGAGATGGAGGTTATAAAATTGACACATATATTCGGAGATTCATGCATTGTGCGTAATCCCTGAATAAACAAATACATTTGATTTCTTTTATAAATGTAGGTCATGAAATTGTTTTGTGTTTATTTTAGACACCAAACATCAAATAATTGATCCAATCGTGCTTTTTTTCTGAACAAACTTGTACAATGTCCCACCAACCTCACAACGAGCAATCACGTTTCACAGAAGCAACTAAAGATACAAAGCATATCAGCAAGATGGTACTTCAAGTCACCGAATGTTGTTAACCTAATCCACGTACAACTAGAGTTCGCAGCACTCACAAGAAATAAGTACCATAGTCTAAATCACTTGTATTCACTACCTGGCTGAAATCCAACTACTCTCGCGCTTGCTGCAATGAAGTATCTGCACGACGAACAAGCCCGAGACGTTCTACCGCAACGGACTAACAACTCGGCACTGCATACTAGCTAAGACTGTTCGTCTTGAAGAAAAGCAGGAAAGCTAAAAGCTAGGAAAATGTTAGACGTTTACTAAATCACTATCACGCACGAGGGGAAGGCCTTCGAATGTTGCTAAAGCTCTTAACTCAACGCTCCATGGAAATCGGCTTGATTGTTTACAAGATTGTTTTGCTGTTATGGAAGATACTTGCAATTACTAGACAGATACATAGATGTGTAATTCCATTCGGCCGAGATACATTAGCTTGTTTAGATTTGTATATTGTGAATTCAACACAAGCAGAAAAATAATATGAAAATTGTTAATATTTTCTTATTTTCATCGGAATGTTCGCTAATGGAATAAAATATTCAGGTAAACAAACCTGGATTGCATAATTAGTTAAGATTGAGAAATATAATTGGTTATTTTGCATAAGAAAATAATTCATAATTCATTTGCAAATGCTTGGAGTGCGACAAACAAATGTGGTATCTGCCTTATTTCCAGCTAATCAAGTGTATACTTCAATTAGAAGTTACATTAAACCTATGATAGTATGTTTAAAACAATTTTTGCAACTTTTTCCAATACAACCCGTACGTTAAAAATTATTTTAAAGTTTTACAATAAGTTAACCTATATTTAATGTTCATATCATCTGTGGTTTTTGTTTCGATTTGATGTAAATTAGAACGATTTATAAAAACATTAAAACAAATAACTTGTTTGCTCTTCAAGTACTACAACAATCTCATCTGAATTTCTTAAGACTTGTTAACTAATGGCTGTGGAACATTACCGCATGTGATTCAAACTAGTTTTGATAAACCATTTTTAAGGTTTTCCCAGAACTAAATTTGCCCCTAGTTGGATTCGAAATCAGTGAAATAAGACATTTCTAGTATATGTAACACAAGCGATTCATCATCTTTATATATGTTTGAAGCAACCGGAAAACACGTTTGAGGTCCACACGGTCAACTTCTCAGTAATATCCACATCAATATTAAAAATATTAAACACAATAATAATTATGAAAATAATACTACTTTAAATAATAATGTACCTTTCATAAAAGATATTGGAATGACTTAATATTAATCGTAACAACGTAAGGATTTTATTGGATGAGGTGTTGATTGGATATTCACGCGGATCAATCAGAGGGGGCGGGACAGGTTACAAAGCCTTTTCTACGTTATTTGTTATTTTCATATCGATGCTTGAAGGACAAAAGAGCGCTAGCAAAAATGAATGCAGATTTTGTTGTTACGCCCACTGAAGAGATTTTGTCGCGTGATGGCCATTTTGAATAGTTGCGTTCAAAATTGCCATCACTTCGGCATAATCACTGAATTTGTATTTTTTCACGATTTTACATCAATGAGACTAATAATTATTTCTTATTTTCTATTGTTCTTGAGAAACATTGAATATGCAATCAAAAATAAGTTCAATTGCATGTAAAAAGTAAAATGTATTACAAATGATGTAGGAAGTAATTGAAATCTTACGAACACTAAATAACAAAACCACTAAAAACTACAATTTTTTATTTGATGAAAGCTTTTTAAAGCATTTGATCTTGGAAAGTGTTGACTACAAAACATTTTACCATTCAAAACGATTTGATTTTTATTGGTTTTCAAAATTTAAGCACTTTTTCATTGAAGTTAAAACACGGTGCTGTGAAGACTATTGAAAATCTGCTCAAACTATGCATGTCATTTGGAGTTGTAACTCTTTTATTGTTAAAATTACATAAAAGTGATGTATGCACGACTTGCTGCAAATTAAATTCCACACAAGTTTGCCATATTAAACTTTCTTATGGGAGCCATTGTTTCGGAAAAATGGGGGTGTCCCACTTTTTTTGTTTCCAAGATGGAGCCCGGAGGATTTGGGCTGCGACCCCAGAAACTTGGATTTAAGCTTACAGTAAGACATACTACACATTGCGCCAAAAATCCGGCTGCCTTCCAAAATGCTCCGCGAGTTTCGCAACGGGGGGTTCGCCATCAAAAGCCGATTATTTGGCCAAAAAACGGGGTTTTCACGCGACTTAATGTACAGTAATTGGAAAAATCAATACCGCAAACGATTTGTAACCAAATTGTCTTAGATACGTATCCCAACATGTTTCGCGTTAAACGTGAAATTAAAAAAGTTATGGCGCCCGAAAGTTGATCCCCCCCTTTTTGGGTGTGATTTTTGATTTGGATTTTTTTTTATTGACACCACGTAAAAGTGATGTATAGACGACTTGCTATGAATTATATTCTACACAAGCTTACTATACAGAACTTTCTTTTGGAAGCCAGGGTTTCGGTGATATGGGGGTGTCCCGCTGTCTTTTGTTTTTCAGATGGAGCCCAGAGGCCATGGGCTGCGACCCCAGGAAACTGAACTTAACCTAACTATACCATTGCCCACACATTGCAATAAAAATTTCTCTGCCTTTCTAAAATGCACGGTCAAACTGCCATTTGACTGGGCTGGAATATATTGTTCATCCTTGTGTTTAACTAGGATCGCGTGGGGATAAAAGCCTTGTTTGCATATTGGTAAATTCGGAATGTTTCTTTTGGGTCTGATAGATTACGCCAACGGTTTCGAGGATTCTCTCGAACTATCTCGATTACGATTTCAAAATATATTGCTGATATTACGAAAACTTTGCCAAATTAAAACCACAAGCATTAACTACTTCGATTCAGTTAACCAACAAAGACTTTCGAGTTCCAAAATCCGCCTGTGAATCAAATCCAGGTATCCTTCGTTCGTGCAAGGCAGTCGGTTGGTTCAGTTGCATATTTGCTAACAACTGTGGTTTGTGGCATAGCATTGAAAATTTTCTTCAAATTTCTAAAAAAAAAATCAAACTAAATTCTGCAATTAAATAATTTTATTAAATGAAACACAAATATTTTTTGCTGCTGTATAATCCGTTCAAAGATAAATCCGTGTGACATTCTTATGGTCTCCCGAAATCATCAATGCTCATCATCATTATGATATCAATTAGTTCAATTTTTAAAAACAAATATTCCCTTTATTTATTCAATAGAACGTGAATGTAGTTGTGACAAATGTAATTTATTCTTTTTACCATATTCTGTTTATGAATCAGTTCATGTTATCATATGGACGTTCAACTCGATTCCATGTAGAAACGAATACTTTCATTTAAGTAAACAAAATTGAGTTGCTTGCTTTCAATGAAACCTTGAAATTCAATCGAACCTGATATGATATCTTATGTAGCCGCAGATGTTTTGCAGACATTCTATAATATACATGTTTAAATTACATTCAAGAACGAAATATATATTTCTGGTGCAAAAAAACTATATTTTTAATGAAAACTTTATTCAGATTTCAAAAATCGAAAGCAAATTTGCCTGCCAAAAAAATTCTCTGGCAAACTTGCTTGATATCCTAGTTACGTATTTATTTGGAGGAAATGTTTGCCAAGTCTTCTTGAATATGATCAGACATAACTCTATGTAAAATCCTAAATGTGGAATAGTTTTCAAGTTCATCGTAATGAAATTGAAGTAATTTTACTCAAGCTGTATTGTTTTATGAAAAGGATAACAAAAAATATGGGAATTTTCGACAATGTCGATAACATGGAAAACTATTCATATTTTTGTCTGTAAAATTCTCATTCATTGGGCAATCGAATTTCTAATTTTTTTGATATTAGAAAATCTTGGGAGTGTACTTAAATTTTGACTCTACTAATTTTTAAATTTCTTCTTAGATTTTGCAGAGAAAATGTCACTTAATTTCGCAAACTTTTTAACGTGCCCTTGCTGAAAAACTAAACAGCTTCAAAGATAAATTTATATTGACGTCGAAGGAAATTTCATTTGAAATTTATTATATGATGTTTGGTTGTCTCATAGTTGCAAAAAACCGGCCAGTTTATTCTTAGATTGTTAAAAATAATTCTCAAATCAATGCTACATAAAAATGTTTATCATATTATACAGTCATACAATTCTCACACTCATTTTTACACAATCCATCCAACTTATGCCTTGGTTTGATATTTACTAGATGAGATATTTAAATTTGTTATTGTATTGCAAATCTTTCAAAGAAAAACAGCAATGATTATGCAGCTAGCAATATTTCCTTATATAACGTGGAAAAAAATATATTATACTAGAAACATATGTTTTTACATATAACTATAATCTACTGCCTTGAAAAATTTATACACATACTCATTTGCTGAAAATGTTGCAGATTTTTTTCTCTAAAGCTTGAATTTTCGATGTAAATTGTGGTTGTCCTTTATTGAGGTACTTCCTCTGCTGCTTCCTCTGATTCAGCGTCTGCTTCTTCTTGGGGCTCTTCCCCTGATTCTTCTTCGTCCAGTTGCATATCTTCAACTACTTCTTCCTTCTCCGCGTCTTCCTCTTTTTTCCATTGTGGTTCTGCTTCAGCAAAATGCTTGGCAAAAATTGGTACTAGTTTAATCATTGCATAAGAATGGAAGACAGACACTCCAAAAATACATGAAAGAAACATGCATCCATCAAGATCTTCAGGAACACTTGCTAACATGACGCTATCAAGAATTACGAAGCCAAGGGTGGCTTTCAAGGTCATCATCCAATTCTTCGGTGCTTTCGTACTGCAAAAAAAGGATGAAATGAAGGTGATGATAGTGTAATATTTGAAACCTTTGTGGTAATCAAATTACAAGTGAGTAGTTTCAAAAGAAATAAATTGAATAATAATAACATAAAATCTATTAAAACTTTTCTCATTTGAGACTTCTAGGAAACGATATATATTCGATAATGGGAAAAGTGAAAAATATTCCTGAAAATTCATGGTTTTTAACAAAACAAGAATCTTTTTCTCTGTGAATATTCTTAAAACCTTCAGAGGAACCAAGAAAATTCTAGAAAGTCAAATAACTACTCACTGCTTTCGTAGTGGAGCACACAAAGCAATACCAAAAGTACATCCTAGATTCCTTGCTACACTATATAATGGCGTGGTTTCCCAGCCAATATTTTGTTGTAGGTGGCAGCATTTTAGCGCCTGCAAAAAAATCGTTCAATAATAAATTACACAACAAGAAAGTTGTTCAGCAGAGTGATACTTACTTTATTGATGGACCACATCGGATCAACACCAAGCCTACACATTCCACCATACAAGAGTCCAACAGTTGCCATCATGCCAAGAGCAAAGCCAATCGCTTTCGTCCTTTTAGCATTCAGTATTTTCTTTCGAATATAATTTTGCTCTACACATAACATAAGCGACATAGCAAGTCCTGTTCCGGACACGCATTGATGCAAGAAATGTGCCCCAAAGTACATACGTGACGCCCACATTAGAATGACCAATGTAACCATTCCGCTCGATACCAATAAATTAAATGCCGTTCGGTTACCTTTGAATTGCTTATGTAAAAAATCTACAATCCATCTTCGTTGTAAATGCAAAATAGCAGTTATCATAGCTGAATGTCCTGATGAACCACCTGAGGTAGTCTCACATGTTAAGGGAGTTTGTCTTAGTTGTGGCTGGTCACCAGGTAAATAGACACCCGGTTCATAAATATACCAAAAAGGACGATGCTCTTGTAGTAACCTTAAAAATAATAGTTGAAAAATCAAATAAATTCTTGCAAACTAAATAACAAATTCAAAAAATATCATCCAAATTTTTTAGGTAAAAAACATTGTCGGTACAACTTAATTTTATTTAAACGATAGTAAATAATATGAATTAATGAAAGTATAAACAAAACTACCTTAGTAAAATAAACCGAAGCTTGAATAACATCCATTTGACATACTTTACGATCAATATTTCGGAAAATTTAAATCTTTCGAATCAAAATTAAAATTCTAATTTCATTATTAATAACGAAAGATTCTGATCAATTTTCAAAAAAAAATCAATCAAAGTTTATTAGGGTATAATTTATTAGAATGTAGACTCAAAAATTATTTCGCTGTCTATTACGTTTGAAGGAGTCAGACAAACTAACACCAAGCCTCTTCAAATGTGTCCAGAGGTAAATACGAATTTATAATGATCTACGAAATGAACATTTTGACACCAATGATTTATATGATCATTATGATCATTTAATTTTATTTTATTTCATTTTTATTTAATTTATTTCAAAATCACAAAATTTTTATTTATATTTTGAGTAAACAACTTTTTGTGTAGTCAATTTTCTACATTTGCAGTGGTTTCAACCGACAAACGCCCGAAATGTGGACAAACAGGAGCGACTCGATATTTTTTCAAAAAAATTAATTACAGCCAACGTTTGTCTCCCCAAAATACAATTTTCAAGACCATTGCGTACCAGAGAATAGTGAAAATTCTGTACAATAGTGAAAACATGAAAAATGTCACCCCTTTTACAACATGTATTGTATGAAGCTCCTATTTGCGTATATTCAAAGATATAAATTTCCGAAAACTAGTAGGAAATTTCACCGGACAACTGAGTGTGTCTCCAAAATATATCAAAACATCAAAAAAATTCAGAAAATAAAGTTTCCGTTGGTATAAAGTCCGGAGCGGTGACTGTGTTTAACATTAATGGTCTGGAAAATATTTCCAAATTAAAAGTTTTCGTAATAGAATATTTTAATGAATTTTATTATATAAATGCGCTAGGAAATAGTTTGACTCAAACAAAGTTTCAACAAAGAACATATAAATTACCAAAGACTTCTTTGCGATATTTTCTCCAAATAATTTTTACAGCCCTTTTGAAAGATTATCAAAGAATATTTGTAAATGATTTCGTCTTCACAAAATGTTTCAACTGTTTTCCAAAAGAAACTTCCTTTTAATTTATGTGTGTTTTTTTAGATTTAAAATCGATTTTCGGTCGTAAGAGCTGAGGAAGACCGAACGATTTCGAATCTAATAAACAAAAACACACAAAATAAAATGAAGTTTCTTTTGAAAAACAATTATAGAAAAACAATTACAAACAATTT
Organism: Oxycera nigricornis; assembly: GCA_963942545.1. Classification (NCBI taxonomy): domain Eukaryota; kingdom Metazoa; phylum Arthropoda; class Insecta; order Diptera; family Stratiomyidae; genus Oxycera; species Oxycera nigricornis. The sequence continues at coordinate 109,895,682 of OZ012659.1, read as the reverse complement.
AAATACAAAACTTAATATTCCTGTTCCATACTTCAACAAAAATAAATGTAATGCGATATTCTGTGCAAAAAGCTTTGAATCACATAAAATAAGAAATGGTGTGGGGATGAATCCGGAATTTAGCTTCTTTTCTGATGAACATAATTTCTGATTAAACGAGATTTTCAACATAATTTTTCAACGAATCAGAATGGTGACAAATTCTATTGCAAACTGTCGTTGAAAGTTCAGTAAAAAAAATTGGTTTTACGTTTTTCATGCACGTAATTTCTCACGAGATCAAAATTTCAACACAATTTTTGAACGAAACGAAGAAAAAAGTTCTAGATTTCAATCTCTTGCTTTCCTCATTAACTAACATTGAATCTTTGGCAACATCTATAAATAAAGACTCACCATTTCAGCGCTATTGCCACATAATCCACCAGAGTTGATGCAACCATTGTTTCGGTCAAATTTCCATCAGTCAGAGCGGTCAGAATTGGACCAGTCACAAATTGTGCACGGGTAGGGCCCATGTGTTTGCTGAGGCATGCCAGCATACACTCCAAACCCTTGAATCTAATCACCAAAACATCTTAGATCTTTGAGAAATATCAACCATTCTAGAGGCTACTTACTTTTCCTGTAGGAGCACAATTTGCTGGATTTCATACTTAAGGAAATCGGTGGGTAAAGTCATTATTCCTTATTTATTTAGATTTTTTTTTTCAAAAAATATTCCCACAATCTTATGAAACAATAACAAATTAGAGAAGAATATTTAATATTTAATTTTATGAATTTTATTCTCAAATTACTTGGAAAACCCACTTCTTTATCTATGTGTTGCTTTAGAAAATGTTCAGCTCCACAGCTTCACGCTTTCCAGGTGACTTCGAACTTGATGAATAACACCGACAGCTACTTCACTTTAAGGATGTCTTAATATACAACTAGAAAATTTTAAATGTACCATCGACTTTTGAAATGGATTTTTATATTAACGTCATTTTATTATTGATTGATTGTAACGATTATTGGAATGAGTTGACAGGCAATAAACATGCATACTATGAAGTGAATCAACTGCAAGTGTTTAAGGTATACAGGAGTGGGCCAAAAGTCCGTTAACATTTAAATCAGTAGCTGCGTCGGATAACGATGCCGGTGTGAGGCAGAGGGGGTTATGCACCGAAAGAGCGGCCAATGGGAATTTAGTGCCATGGCGTCGTTCACCGGAGCACAACGTACGTTCTCTGTACGTGAATACTATCGAAACAACGATTCTAGTGCAACGAAAATATTGCGCCCATTACAACATACGGCATAAAAATGAAGCTCCATCGATTCAACTGATTAAAAAATGGGTGCAGAAGTTTGAGGAGACGGGTTCAACAATAAATGTACCACGATCCGGCCGAACTAGAACATCAAGGGATCGCGAAATCGTAGAGCGTGTAAGAGCGTCTGTTCGCGAACAACCTGAACTCTCTACTCGAAAGCGATCTAGTGCCTTAAATTTGTCCAGAACATCATTAAGTCGCATTCTTCACAAAGACTTACGTTTACATCCGTACAAAATTCAAATTGTGCAGGAATTAAAGCCTCAAGAACATGCTCACAGGTTGCAGTTTGCTAATGAAATGCCAAAGAAGTTATTTTCTCAGATGCGGCACACTTCCACCGAAATGGGAATGTAAACAGGCGAAATTGCAGGTACTGGAATGACACTATTCCGCAGTTGAAGCATCAGAAACCCCTGCCTTTACTCAAAGGGGGCAGCTTTGTCAGCAAGATGAATTATTGGTCCATACTTTTATGAAGACCAAAGAGGTAATCCTGTTACCGTGAATACAGAGCCGTATGTTACAATGCTACAGAACTTTTTTGCTGCAGCGCTACAGGATTTCAATGGTTTTAACCAACGTACGTGGTTTCAACAAGATGGAGCAACATATCACACCTCCAACGACTCATTGCATGCAGTTCGCGAAATTTTTGGGAAAAAAGTTATATCCAAAATAGTTGACATTAACTGGCCAGCTCGTAGCGCCGACTCACCACCAATTGACTATTTCCTTTGGGGATACCTTAAAAGTAAAGTTAATAACAACAGGACCAAGGGTCTCTTGAAGAATTAAAATCAAATATCCGAGAGGAAATTCAAAACATTTCACAAAACACTTAAAAGGCAGTAATTGAAAATTTCCACTACAGGTTGCAGCAGTGTCAAAATAATCAAGGGTCACATATGAATGATATTTTGTTGAAATAAATTCGGAATTTGTGTACTAATTGATAAATAAACAATTTTTATCTCATGTGACTAATTTTTTTATCATCGTTTGAAATATAAAAAGACTTTTGGTCCGCCCAGCACTAAACAATATTATTTCTGTATTTATAAAATTGTTGAAGACAAATAAGCAATTAATAAATTCAAATGCGATTTGGAAATTACTCTTCTTTATGATTTTTTCAACGGTGTAGCTCTTTAAGAATGACGACCAGCTCCTTCTTCTCAACATGTTTCGGTGTTAATATGGCGATTGAACAATGAGAAAATGGTGGCACGATTACGTAAGAAATAACAGCAAGGGAATATTTTTATTTGCGAAAATTCGATGCTCTGCGAAAATAAAAAAGCTTAATTGATTTTTTGTCAAAATTATGCTTCCGTTCCAGGTTCTGCACCATAAAACAAACACCATTTCAAATATTTTCTTCACTATCTCCTAATCAATCAATATCACTGCGCTGGTATCAGAAAAGGATATTTTATTCTACCAATCTAAATTCAAATACTTGATCTCATATTTTTAGATACTTACCGGATATTTCTTCATAAATCTTCTGTCGCTACCATTAACTCAATTAAAATACGGTAATAACTCAACATATGTTACCCCGATGTTACGCGATTTCTAAATATTTCCACTTGGTACCTCATATATCTTTCAAGCTCACATGATGGTGGCAAACCTGCTGTAAAAGCTCTGTTAAATTGAAAAAAAATATTGCAAATTTAATAAAACATGAACTTCAACGAAGAACGCAATTTCCACAAAAATCAAATAGAAAATTACTATTACGTGCTATAAACAGATTCTGCGTGACAAGAGAAGATCGTTGTCTTCAGATCTAGATTTCCTGAATCCTTCTACGTTCAGATAACTGTAATTTGTGTAAATGATCTATTATAATGTGAATCTGCAGTAATAAATAAAAATAATAGAAAAACTCTGCTATATTTTCCTTACATACTGGCATTTTCGCTAGTCCTGGGTCCCAATTAACCAAATGTTGAACAAATTTGTATAGAAAACTGTACCCCGACTTACGCGATATGACGACGGTCCCACCTATCTCGTAAATTCGAGCTATTAATGCTTCTTTTCGACCAAAGTCGAAAGAAACTGTCTATCGTTTTATGAATATAAAGGATTGACATTCTCAATCGACTAATATTTTTGGTTAGTATCTTAATTTTTCATATTATCTTAACGACAAAACAATTTCAAGTTTAGCCTAAATAAACCCTTATTCCAATTTAGAATTTTTATTTTCATTTAAAATCTAATTTATTTATTTTTAGGATCGCAATCAACTGTTCTTATAATGGTTTTCAGATGATTTTCTTTAATAGATATTGAAGTTTTACCAATAGATGATTATTATTCGTTAATTTTGCGCTCTAACAGATAATTTCTTCAATATCTTTTCAAGATTTAAATTGTTACAGGGATTTAATTGATAATTCAAAAAAAAATAATGCTAAATTTGATCAATGATCCGATTTTTCTTTTTGCTTCATTGAAATGCGCAACCGAGAAATAATTGTTAAATTCAACATGAAGATATACTTAGTTCCGAAAATTCTAAGGACTCTACTTTATGTGAGCTAGTTGTGCTTAAGATCGAATTTGGTGTTTTTGACTTGATATTGTTTGTAGGACACACCTTAGACCACGAAATAGCCATCGATATTATTACGCTGGTTATAGCTAAAGTTAAACATAAATAACAGAGCAAGCGCGAGCGGAGCTCGCGTACTGACAGTTTCGTACTATGGGAAGCCCTAAACAGTACCAGAATATGAATAGTACTGTATATAGCTTACAGCTTCTCATTTTAAGCAGTTTTGTGGCAGACGTGGGTTTATGTGCAAATTTCAAATTGATATCTCATTTCGTTTTGGAATTAGAAACCTCTGACAAACAAACGAGCAAAGTCGCTACTACAATAGGGTTCCGTGCGACTACAGTACGAAACTCTTAAAATCATGTGGTTTTTTAGAAACGATTTTGTCTACATATCGCACTATGCTTTTTTGTTAATCCTACCGAAACAACATTCACCTTTTGAATGTTACTTTCTCGAAATTCCTTTCTTGATTTTCGGAAATTCCTTGGTTTTTATGTCAGGTCTGTGATTGTAAGACATTCGTTTAGAAACTGACCTCATGTACGTAATGGAATGGGTTTCAAATGTTTAACATTGTGTTTACGTTTTCAAATACTAATCACCAATTGCACTAGCTCAAATCGAGCTTATGCAGCCTCATCAGGATCGACATTACCGCTTCACCAATCAATGAATACAACTCATTGTTGTAGCGGAATTTCCAAGACTGGTGCATTTTTGATGGGCCTCAGGATATGGTTTATTAAGCGGCGCTCAAGAATATCAATGACTTTTCAGAGACCACTTTCTGAATGATCGGAGATTCTTAAAATCAAATTTACTTTATTGGAAACGCTAAAAAGATTCTCCACTCACTCACGAGGTTAATACCAAGCTTTAAAAACGAGTACACATCTAAATTATAATTTTCCATCGTTATTTACCAAGTCGAACTTGAGCTACTCTCACTTGCCTGGAACGCGTCATTAACAGTGATCCTGGCAGAACATTGCATGTGAACAATTGCCAACAGCAATAGTGAGTACATACATTGGAAGCACGAATTTTGTCATTGCAGCCCCTGGAGATGTAGATGTCCTGTAGCGCCTGCAGTCTAGCACAAAAAGCCATAACACGTCGCAAATAAAATGTTTTCAAGAATTATTCTGAAATGTAGAGCACTTATGTTAGTCATTTTAATAGCATGTCGCTATGCTTTTATGGATTAGGCTGGACACGAAACTTGGCCGCAAAAGCAAACTTATTGACCGACAAATTGCTAGCCAAAGACAATCCAATCCTTTTATCAGCCATCAACCAGATATTGAAAAAGCTGACTCCAGACGAGTGTTTTAAAATATAAATTATGCAGTGTGGCAAGAACGGAGCGTGCCAATTTCATTATGATATGATGACTTTACTTTTCTATAATTGCCACTTTTACAATCCAATAACCGAGTTTTTATTTTTTATTCACTCTTTACCACTTATTTTACAATCTGAACGTCGAAAGACTTAATTTCTTTTTAGTATGAGCCTTACTTTATAATAGTTTGCCGACTGACAAATCAAAATTTGCCGATTAGTTCGATTTGAGAATAAGCTGCAAAAATTTCCTGGAACAGCGACGAGAAGATATTGCATTCATGAATTACGAACATAGAGCACAGCTCAGTTGTTTGAGCAGAAGGTTGAATATTATTTTTTCCACAATTAGCTGAACGAATTGAAAACAAAAAACCCATTCTCAAATATTCTGCCATGACAATAACAATTTAAAAACAACTACATATTGCATACAAAAGTGTTTGTTATAGCAGTATATCACTTCAGTAATATGCTTTGCATATAGAAACACCTCATATATTGCTACGGATGCCGCAACACCCGAACAAATACAATCAATAGATAGTATTATGATTATTACATTCAACTATAGAAAACATCTCATATTTTCACTTTACAATTTCTTTTTTAAAAAAAATTAAAGCAAATAATCATTTAATAATAATCGTATTGAATAAAAAACTAATAAAAGGACATTCTGACATAACTTAAATTGGCTGTATATTTCATTTACAATCTATATGAAAAAAAACACGTTCTCATGCTGCGCATTTTCCTCGCATTCATTTTAAGATTTGATTCATGTTTTTGTTACTGCTTAAAGAATTCTTTTTTTCGTTTGTTAATTTTTTTTGGATAGAGCTTCCACATGCAATGGTTGTTTCATTTTTGTTGTTTCACTAATTTCGGTTTAACTAAGTCGTTATACTTCATGTCTTTACACAAGAGAAATAGAACATCAATCCATGATCGTAAGAGTTTTTTTCTATTCTCAGATTTTTACTTAACAAAAAAATTGTTCTAGAACGATTTCTAATCGAATTTATGCCGCCCGCCGAAAAGAGAGTTGACGCGATCGAGTTTGTTGTGGTTAATAATGTCAATGTAATATGTAAGATGAAATACGGCGAATAAGTTTTGTTGCATAATTAAATAATTCTTCATTCATCTCAAAAAAACAAATTATAGTGGAAATGATTGTTTGCCTTACATATGACTTTCGTTTCGAAGTAGTTTTTTGGTTGTTTGAAAATTGAATTTATTCTTTTTTTAGTTTCATGTTTCTCGTATATTAATTAATAGCATTTTAAATTATGTTTTAAATTTTTTAAATTTTTTTATTTTCTCCTCTTTCTCTCACATTTTCCTCTCAATCGTGTTTTGTTTTATTTATTTATTATGCCCCCCATTCTGTACTGCATTTCTGAAATTGTTTTGTTTTGTTTGTTTTGTTTTTTTTTAGCTATTTATTTCATTTTATCATTCTCCATTTTCAATCTTTCAAGATGTTAATGTTCCGGATTGCTGCTGATGGTACTGCAATTGGTTTTGATGTTGTTTCTGTTGTTGTTGATGATGTTGTTGTTTTTTGAATAATAGTTGTAGTAAGAATAATAAGTATAAGGTGTAATAGCGTTTATTACATCATGACGGATTGATTTTACAACTGGAACGCATCACATAGCATACTTCCTTGTCCATTCTCTTGCCAATTCATTATATTTTTCCCGATCGGTTTTATATATTCTTGCAATTTCTGGTACGAGCGGATCATCTGGATTTGGATCACAGAGCAGAGAGCAAATTGATAATAAAACTACAAATAGAAAACAAACAGAAATGTTTAGATGTTGAATGAATTATTTGTATTCAATTTTATTTAATTCATATTAAATTGAAAGCATAAAGCGATGTAATGTTCTTTTCATAATAGCTTCTGTATATATATATACGACTTGGTACTAGTTTATTACCATAATAGACAAAAGACTTGCAATACAGATGAACAGTAGGAAACACAGATAAGGAAGCGATCCAGATAAGAATCACCAGGGCACAAAAACCATAATTTATTGCTCGGTACAGTAAAGTACTTAATCTATGAAATGTTTGGATCTTCTTCTATGATTTTATCAGTGCGATTGAAATAAAGATATGTTTCTATTTTAAGTGATTTGTAAAGAAAACGATCATCATATGCACACTTATTGGTCTTCAATTAATAATAAATTTAGTAAATTAGAATATTCTTTTAATGTTGTCTGAATATGATTCGATTTGCAAACAACTTAACATATCCGCCTATTCGCTTCGGTGACGACAACTCAAATTAATCAGAGAGAAAATCATCCGAGCAAAATTTACAAAATTTAACTTTTTGTCTGTTGCTGTGAATTTTGTGGGTGACATTGTTTCCGTATGGTATGTTGCTTTCAAATTTTACCTCAAAAATTTTTGTGCAGCTCGTATTTCATTGTTTTTGACTTTCATCGTTTATACGTATTTATTCGTTATTAACGTGAGTGTTTCAGTGTGTTAAGATTAATTTTATAAGTTTTTGAGACATAGGTGGTTCAAGGAGAAATTGTTTAAACAACCCAAATCATTTTTGCTACATACACATAATCAAAAAAGTCTGCGTACATCTCATTAGTAAATTCTGAATAATGTTGGATTTGTATGAATCAATGATGTGATCTTGATTTAATCATTTTGATAAAAAAAGCATAAACTGCAAGAAATGTATTGAAGCAGGTTTGATTAAAAAATCCCCAAAATTAACGAAGATATGGAAATTTCGATACTTGGAAGTCTGTGAGCGGCCCCAAAAAATCTGCGTACACATCACAAAATTCGGGGATTCCCCGAAATGTGAAGTGTTTATGCCTAAATTTTTCATTGATACGCGTGACGACACTTCATTGGAAAATTGTTTGAGAGTTTTGCGTGAATGAAAGAATATTCTTTAATATGGAAGGTAAAAATAAGGAAATCAGTGTTAGTGAGCGTAAAGTGATAGTAAAATTGCGTGAAAACGGAAAAAGTTTTCGTGAAATCGCAAAATTAGTTAGAAGAAACCATTCCTAGGTACAAAGGGTTCTTGCTAATTACGAAGAAACCGGTTTGATTATTTCACGGCATCGATCAGGACGTCCTCCTAAAATTACAGTACGTGAACGTCGGAGTATTATTAATGCTGTGAAAAAAAAACCCGATTAACGGCGTTCCAAATTGTGCAGGACATAAAACAGAAATATAATAAAACAATATGCGATGAAACAGTGCGCATAGTTCTCAGGAAAGGCGGTTACCATGGTCGAGTCGCACGTAAAAAACCGTTCATATCGGAACGAAATCGTCGAAAGAGAATGGAATTCGCCAAAACTTATGTAATTACGTCAAAAGAATTTTGGGAAAGCGTTCTTTTTTCGGACGAAAGTATGTTTTGTATATTTGGGATAAAAGGACGCAAGTTAGTATGGAGAAAACGCTCGACAGAATTCAATAAAGAAAATTTGATTCCCACTGTAAAGCATGGTGGCGGCGGTGTGATGGTTTCGGGGTGTATGACAGGCAGTGGAGTGGGGCAACTAGTTTTCATAGAATCCATAATGGATAAATATGAGTACCTTAATATTTAAAAAAATGTTAAGCAAAGTGCTGAGAAATTGCGACTGGGGAACGCATTTCAATTTCAGCACGATAATGACCCCAAACATACTGCTGAAATAAATAGGCCTACAACGTCCCAAAACTGTTAGGTACACCTCCTCAATCACCAGATGTAAACCCAATTGAACATTTGTGGGATTTATTTGAAAGAAAAATTCGACAGCAGGTCATAACAAGCAAAGAGTCATTAAAAAATGTTATTTTGAACGAGTGGAACAAAATAACGGCCGAAGAAACATCAAAGCTTGTTCACTTCATGCAAAATAGGCTAAAGAAGTCATTTATAGGAAAGGCTATACTACTAGATATTAAGGTTCTTAATCTGATAAGCTAACATAGTACATTTCAAATAAAATGAATAAATTTTTTCAGGTGTACGCCGACTTTTTTGGAAGCATTTTGATAACTTCTTGGAAGAAACTTTTTTATTTTGGTTATTCTAAACAGCAAACGAGTACTCAGCTATCTATTTATCTACCATATAATTTAATGAAAGTAATAAACAAAAAAAAATTAAATTATAAACAAATGACAATGGTTTTTATATTGATATGTTTGCTACGACCAGCAAATGTACGCAGACTTTTTTGAGTATGTGTATGTGGAGAATATGTGTTAAAACAGTATAGAAAAGCTGTATCAGAATGCGTTAAAAATTCCTATTTACTGTACTTTGGGATATCCTTGGATAAAAATGTCTTGGGCTCCCGACTGTGTTTGTACATCGTGTGTTGAATACTTAAAATTATGGAAAGGCGCTAAAAGAAGTAGTTTCAAATTTGGAACACTAACCATTTGGCGAGAATCACAAAACCATGTGAATGAATATTACTTTTGTAGTGTTAACATTAAAGGAATAAACTCTAAAAACCAAGCTAAATGGCAGTACCCAACTACTACTTGTGTTCAACGTCCACCTGACTTTTCACAGTCTGAAAATACATCTGAGCCCGAAGAAGACATTGAAGGACCAAGTACATCAGATCATGATACTAATTTTGTAATTGCATCTAACGAGCCAAAATGCTTCTCACAAAATGATTTAGATGATCTTGTAAGAGATTTGAGTCGTTGTAAACAAGCTTCAGAATTGTTGGCATCAAGACTGGAAAAAAAAAATACTTTCTCCAGGCACTAAAATTACTTTTTAACCGCGAAAGGGAAAAAGAATTACGGAGTTATTTTTTCGAGGAAGACTTATTGTTTGGATATTAAAAACTTCTTGATAAAAATGGGTTTAAAGCTATATGAACTAAGCGAATGGCGTTTATTCATTGACAGCTCAAAACGTAGCTTAAAGTGCGTTCTGTTGCATAACGGAAATAAATACGCAGGGGTATATATTGCTCACAGAACAAAGTTAAAGGAAGAATATCATAACATCTCGTTAGTCTTGAATAAAATAAAATACATTGATCACAAATGAAAAATTTGTGTTGATTTAAAAATGGTGAACGTTCTTCTCGATCAACAAAGTAGTTACACTAAGTTTCCCTGTTTTATATGTCTCTGGAACAGCAGAGCTAAAGAAGAACATTGGGTAAGAAAAAACTGGCCCTTGAGAGAAAATATGATGCCTGGGCAGCAAAATATAGTACAAAATTCACTAGTAGCCCGTGATAGAATTATTTTGCCGCCACTACATATAAAACTGGGAATCATGAAACAGTTCGTCGAAGCACTCGATAAAAACGGGAATTGCTTTTCCTACATTTGCCACGAATTTCTTCAGCTCACTATGGAAAAGATTAAAGCCGGTATTTTTGACGGACCTCAAATTAGACAACTTACGAATGATATTGAATTCAGAAATTCTATAAACAAGCTTGAATTACGAGCATGGACAGATTTCGTATCAGTATAGCAAAACTTTCTCGAATATAGAAAGTCAGAAAACTAAGCTGAACTTGTAAAAGACCTTCTTTTACAATTAAAAACTCTGGGATGCAATATGAGCATTAAGCTTCACGTTCTCCATAGTCACTTAGACAGATTTCCAGAAAATTTAGGAGACATGAGCGAAGAGCAGGGAGAGCGTTTGCATCAGGATTTACGCGTCATAGAGGAGCGTTATCAGGGTTTCTGGGATAGAAATATAATGTCTGACTATTGCTGGTGCCTTATACGCCATTTCCCTAAGTCAACACATAAGAGAAGAGCTTTAAAGCTAAGTTTTTTGGAGCTCAATGCCTGATTAAATTTTTTAATAAACTACCCGAAGCTCATAAACTAGAGATGATGAAAAAATTCTATTTATATATTTGTAACTAGCATAACATATGTAATCGGCAACAGTAAAAAAAATACCGGCAACAGATGCACTGTAAACTAGTGTAGTTTGTAGGCTTTTCTTCATTCATCTATTTTGTGGAAGTTTCAATTTTACACAAGTTTTCGTTGATTTTTTTGTAATTATTGACGAATTAATTTTATAAATTTATATTTCATACTTAATTTGACCAAAATCATACCCAGTCTCCTTCATACAGGTCGCTGTTAGTCAATCTTGAATTCTTTTCTACCACAAAAAAAATATATTCAGTTTCGTTCAAACATTTCAATTATTTACACTCGTATGTTCATTTCTATTTTGACTAACGAGATAAACAGTGATGACGGCGAGCATGTATAAGATGTACAAATAATTGGCTTCATCATTGTCGTCACAATATATTGTCAAATCGAATCGAAATACAAAGAAAATTCTCCCATTTCAGTATTCCTGGCGCATACGACTAAGGTCAAACTGGCATACGAAGATAAAAGTCTAATGTTTTGCTACACAAGATAAAGCATGTTATCTTGATTTTTTTTTAATTATCGTCGATAGATAATAGCATTGAAATGGTTGCAGCATATATAGCAGACTCGAGATAGCAGAGAAGCATACATAAAACGTGGATGCTGGAGTAATTACAATTGAAGCCATTTCAAAGGATGGCGGAATTAAAAGTACGAGAAAAATCATTCATAGCATTAAAGGCTATTGATTTTTTTCAATCTGAATTTTCGTTTTTTGAAGGTGAAAAAAGGAAGTGAAATACATTTAAAAAACAAGCCGCGAGGTGCGACCCTTGAGGTCCACACGGTCAACTTCCCAGTAATATCTACATGAATATTAAAAATATTAAACACAAAAATATTTATGAAAATAATACTACTTGAAATAATAATAATGAGAGGTACTCATAATCGTAATAGAAATGAGCTAATATCAACCATATCATCTACTGTAGCGTTCATTGATTACGTATGACTATTGTTGGATGCGGGGTGGATTGGTTTGATTGACTATTCACGCGGATAAATCGGAGGGGGGCGGGCTATAAAGCCTTTTTTACGTTATTTGTTATTTTTACATCGATGCTTGAAGGACAAAAGAGCGCTAGCAAATGAATTTTTGTTATTACGCCCACTGAAGAGGTTTTCTCGCGAGGTGTCCATTTTAAATAATTTTGTTCAAAACTGCCATGACTTCGGCATAATCAATGAATTTGTGTTTTGTCACGAGCCGTGTTTTAGGTTTTTTTGGATCATACAAAATAATTTGGCTAGTTTCTCTTCGAAAACTATTAGGAATGTATAAATTATATAAACATTTATTACTGAGCTGTGCAAATCAGGTTAAAAATTTATTTTTTATGAAAAAAACTCTAATTTTCCCATTTTCTTTTATTAAATGGAAAAACGGCGGAAACGACTTTTTATAAAGTTAAAAACATAAAAACAACTAATACACGTCGAATGACACCTCAATGATGCAAACATCATATATGGTTCGTGAGATATAGTGGATGATAAAAATGGCCTTGAAAATCATGATGACTTTTAATGATTTTTTATTTTTAATTTCATTTTCTACGTAATCAAGAAGAAAAGTTTTGCTGATTTTCTTACAAAAACTGTTAGGAGTATATAATTTTTGTATACATTTATTACTGCATGCTGCAAATCAGGTTAAAAATTTATTGTGTATTAAAAAAAACCTAATTTTTACCACTTTTTTTCATTAAATTAAAAAACGGCTCCAACGATTTTTTCAAAATTTGATAGATTCACACAATTATTGATACGCGTCGATTGACACCTTAATTTTGCAAATCGTATGTGTCGTTCCGGAGATATAACGCATGACAGAAATGACCTTCAAACGGGCAAAACAGCAAACCCTCCCGGCCGAAGTGTCCCAAAAACTAATCAGCTCTTAAGTTTGCAAAGACGCTTCGATTGACACCTTAACAAAGTCGATACGACTTTGTTTACGTGAGTTATGCTCGTAGAAAAAACTGTCCACGAACGCACGTACGTACGTACGTACACACACACACACATACATAGTTCTTTCTAAAAACACTTTATATATACTCTATAGACCTTAAAACGTAAAGAAATGTTGAAAATATCAATTTCGATTTTCGAGGCGATTACAAGAACTTCCCATATACTGGGAAGTTAATAAACCTTTCTATGATTAACTAAAAACAACATTTTGGAACTACTTGTTCGTTTCATGACCATCACGATGAGCAAATTGATTTTCTATAGGCTTTCAAACATTTTCAGAACCTTATCCCTTCATTAGTTATCCACACTCTTAAAAATATCTTAATGAATTTTTACATCGCTTTATACATAATTCAATTCATTAACAAACAAAAATTCATATAAAATTATTAACAACTATAAAATAATTACCTTTTGAAATAGTTAGTGCTGGCGACCACTGAGATCTTAATATATCGAGACAAATCGATCCATTACTGTTTATATTTGGATGGTATATACGTGTTGTAAAAGCCACTTTTGGTGGTTTGAATGGATAATCTGTTGGAAAATGAATTGTGAGGAAAAATACGCCACCCTGGTACGGACTGTCAGGCTAAAATTAATTTTGGTTTTGTTTCGTCACTTTAGCAATAATACAATAATTAAGATTATTTAATGAATATATGGTTGAATAATACAAGTAAATATTATGTAAATGGTAGATCAAAAGTATTTTATATGTTGTAAAATTTTTCGAACCATAATATATTTAGTTGCAATTTGATTTGTGACCTACCTTTGGCAAGTTCAACGACTTTCTTTGGAAATTGAATTACTGGCAAGGTTTTGATATATTATGATACATTATTATGTGGGAGGGGGCTAGGTGTTTCAAAATAGTACTGCAAATCTACCGATATGAAATTATTCTGAATACGAAGAAACGAACTATGAAGAAAATAGTATACAATTAACATTGGTTCTTCATCATCTTATTTGAGCGAGATTAATTGCGATAAGACAATAGGAAGCTGTTCTACATACGGTTTAAAAATATAATAAGTAAATAAAGGATGCGGTTGAAGTATGTAAGATATTCGAAAATGAAGATCATATAGCATAGATGTTTACAATACAGCAAATCATAAAATTTCGATCCATCACAAGATTGTCTTCTTGATTTTACAATATAACCCGCTTGTGGCGTTAACCTGCTTTTAACTTCGGATTTTCATATTCTATACCAGATTTTCATTATAGCATCTTCGATTGTAACCTCGTCCCGCTTGTAGCGTCACGACCAATGACCATCAGAATGTAACGCTATAAGTGGTTTCTATTCAGGGTAATGGAGAGCTAACATGGGCCCACGGTAAACTAAAACTGCCTGGCTTCTTTGGGGACAATCAGAAGTATCAAAACTACTTTTAAATACACATGAAAAACATGTGCAGTGTGCTGGAAATTTTGTTAATAATAATTATTCAAAACAAAAAAACAATACAACTTTCTTCAAAAAACTATTAAGCAAAACTGTCACATTTACAAAATTTTCACATAGATGGGAAAAACTGAAGCCTAGGTAAATTTCGCAAAATTTTTAAAATAGACACACCATCATTAATGAAGTGTCAACAGTTTCCATCGATCTGACATGTTTTATATATTTTTATTCATGATCCAAGGTACCAAAAATCTACTACATATTTAAAAATATCTCTGAAACGTTAAGAGTTACTGAGAACCCAGGTACGAGGTTGCAATGCACTGTATCAAATGACTTAAAGTAATATCCGCGATTTATTCCTCGCAGCTAACGTACGTTACGTCCTCGAGCGACCAATAATGATACGCGTGCAGATTAGAGTGCACATCGTGTGGAATGGGTTCGATAAATCCGCGATTTATTCTTCGAGGCAAACGTTGCGTCCACGAGCAACCAATAATTTCAGTCTGGTTTTCTCTATCAATTAATGTTTAACAATGTTCCACTTTTCGTCGATATTACTGGCTTAGGTGAAAACTGAAATTGTGGTACTCACACCAGCCAACTGAAATCTCCGTGAATTACTTTAGCCAAGAAACAAAACCTCATATGAGATGGTGCTTTTATTGTGAAAAAAAGAAGCGTCCATCGCAGAGGCACCACGTAGACTAGCATAAGTAGATTTCCTTATAAACAGCTACCCATTTTGTATACTGAAAGCACAAGACGAAAACTACACCCTACATGACAAATGCAGGACGAGTGCGTACCTGGTTAGTCGAAGTTATCCACAATTTTCGACTCAACGAATCAGATTCGATTCACTTTAAACTGTGGATTGATTTTTCGCTAGATCGCTAACACCTGAAGAAAAAAGCTCGAACATTTATTGTAAAACTAACACACTACATAATTAAAAAAAAAAGAAATTATTCAAAATTCCCGCCTTTTGCTTGAAAACAGCGCCGAAGTCTGTCAGGCCAATGGTCTATTGATTCTCGCACGACTTCCATCGGGAAATTGTCCACAGCTTTTTTCAACGCCTGCTTTAATAACTCCAGGTTGTGATGGCGTTTTTTACCGACCATAACGTCTAATACTAACCATAATTTGTAGTCGAGGAGACTTTTCACAGAAATGGATAGAAGTGACATCTTCATAGGACACTTCCCACCAAACCATCACTGATGCTGGATAATGTCATCGTTCAGCCCTCAGGATCTTTTCTATAGCCTCCTTAGACGACCATGTATATATCCTATCATTTTGTTCGTTGAAGGATTCCTCCGCGGTAAAGATTTTCTCGTCAGTAAAAAGCATTCTTTTGTACTTCCCTTTACCGTATATCTCGATAACGGTCGTTTTGACTTATCCACCATATTTCGTTTTAAAGCGGCATTAAGTCTGCGTCCTGTTTGTCTTCTGAAAGCTTCAAGCCCCAAATTTTCTTTGATGATACGACTCATGGTTCTCGGCGCAATATTCATTTCACGAGGCATGATTTTCTGATTGCGGACAAGATTTCTTGCGATTCTGGACGTTACAGCTTTGATAGCTTGTGGCTTACGAGCCGAGCGAGGTCTGCTGGATCTTTTACGGTCTATTATATCTCCAGTATCAATGAATAACGCTATAGTTCGATACACGAAAACACGCGTGATTTTTAATGGCTTTAGTGTTTTGAATATTCGACCATTCTCCATTCAACATTTGTGTAAAGCAATCATAGCGATGCGGTTTTCTTTGCTAGACCACTCCATCGTAACAACTCAAGATTTGGCGTGTTTTTAGAGCATATGTCAACAATCAGGACTACCAACATAGCAATTAGCTACGTGCACACTATCATCCGCAAGGGCCGCGTTTACAGATGTGTCAATGTTTATAGCATGACTAGGTAATAGCCAGAAATTCTTACAAAAGTATATTTTTATGTTTGAGGAGCTTCAACACTAGAGGTCTTTCTATCCTATTTGCATTCCTAGCTAAAGAGTAATGGCGGTTTTCCACTAAACGGACAAAGCTCAAACAAACCACAAACTCGTGTCGAATAAAACAAAACTGCAAACTTTTTCAAGACTCACGTGTTTTGCGACAGTTGGAGTTTGGTTTTTCGAGTCCCACTCGAAGGCGGTAACATCAAAACGTTTCGACGTGTTTTGAAACTCAAGTCTGTTTAGTGGAAACGGTCGTGTTGTGTTTTGTATTTTCACTTTGTGTTTCGTGTTGCTAGTGTAAATCGAAGTAATTTAAATGATTTTATTTTACCATTATTATAGTATAGTTTTACAGATCATGTCTGAAAGTGGTAAATCTTCAAAAAAGCAGCGGATTGCAGAAGAAATCTATACCTTGATAGATGCATTCAAAAATGTAAAAATCTTCTCTAAACATGTTCGTTGGTTATTGAAGAAATGTATTATGACTTCTTCGTGACAACCAGTGGAAACGGACCAAAAACAAAAACACAAATCGAACAAAATGTAGTCCGCTTGATGGAAACAAGAGTTTTGGTTTTGTTTCTATTTTGTTTTTGTTTTTTAAGTTCCAGAAAACACAAACACAACATAAACTCAACTGTCCGTTTAGTGGAAAACCACCATAATGCTGTAATCTAGTTGCCTTTTTATTACGAATGAATATTATTTGCTCGTGATTTTCAAAACTTTCGATTCCTGATACATTTCATTCATCTGCCTGTTGTATCATGGAACGATCAATAAACAATCGAAAATGCAACTATACCCCATATATTCATTCAAACTAAATACTTCCAATAGAGCAGCACTTCAATTGCTTCCCGAATAAACACGCATAATTAATTACCCATTAATCTAAGTGGATCTTGTATTGTTCGCTCCGCTCCACATCCAATTCAATCTTTTATTATTCGAAAAGAAATAATGATGTTGCGTCTATTCCAAACAACAAAATATCAATTAATACAGATACTTAACGACACGTTTGTTCATCAGACATGAACGGCATTTCCAAGCAACAATTAAAACATGCTTTCACTTGTCATGCAGATGTAATGTTTCTATTTAGTTTCGTATCAAAAGTTTGTGTTGAAATCGCTTAAAAGTTTGCAGCTTCAAAATTCATGTTAAATTGTTTCGTAACAAGTTTATGGTTTTTGTTTCATGATTGTCTCAATTTTGTACTTCAACAAGTGCATTGTTTGTGAAATCTCTTTGGTTTATAAGCAAGAGTTTGGCGAGTCGTGTTCGCGTCGTTTTAAAAAGTTTAATTACATTTTTTGATATATTTTTCTTGACAACTACAGTGATCCGTATAGGGCTCATAACAACAACAAAACTTCCTTGATTTGGTTATTGATATACGTGCTCAAAAGGTCAATAACAATGATGTGAATAGTTCCTGTGTCCCCAAAATTACTGGAATCTATGAAAGCTAAATTCGTTTATGCCAACAGTTGCAGTTTGATTATAAATGAGCCCAAAAAAATTTGCAGTATTTTTTATAGCATAGAACTATTTAAAATAAATTGAGACGGTTATATCGTACAAATTTAATAAAACATGTACATGATTGATCCAAAGGCATTTTTAGCTCGACCGAAAGTACAATATATTCCCGAATCAATTTGTTTGCTATGGTTACGCAAACACAAACAATAATTTATTACTTCACGTTTATGTCGGTCTTTTATCGAACTTAATCAATTATTGTAAGATAGAAAAGCGACCCTTAAACACAACAGAATTATATGCCAAACGCATTTTTCGTAATGTCTATTATAAATTGATTTTAGATTTAACGAAGCAACTAATTGAGGTAGTACTTGGATATACTTGAATTTTTACAGATATATTAGGACTTGAAAATTCATATGCTTAAAACGCCATCTAACCAATTTCTAAAGGCTGTAAAAAGCATATTTTTAGGAAATGAAAACAAATATGTTCGAATTGGTCCAATTGAATTAAAGTACGGAAAAGGATTTTTTTATAAGATTCTTGCAAAAGTATTAGAATTTCCTAAGCAAGTGCTAACAAAACCTATTAAACGTGATTTGATTCAAAAATAATGATAGCTGGTATATATTACACATAAAAGTCTTTATAAAATTGAATCGAGAATTTTGATCAAGTACATTCACTTGGAAGCATGTCTACTAAAGCAATACACGACAACTCTCTCTCATTTCAAGGTTGGATGCTGGTGCAAGGAATTTAATCTGGAAACTTTCACGTCTCTCATCCAGACTAACGTCAAAATGTGCAAAATGTTGTGTTGGCAAATCGAAGAGTGACTATCAGACATATGTATAGCTGGTCACAGAGAAATCATATGGCAGCATTTAAAAGATTCTTATCAAAGAACTGCGTCTCGATGGATATCGAGAATGAAAATGTGAACCGAGAAGCAAGTTAACATTAGAAAGGCTAATCTTGAAAAGTATGAAGGAAAACACGAGAATTTTTGGTCGCGATTTGTAACTTAAAACCTGAATTCATCAATTCCATTCTAAGTTGAAACACCAATCGATGGCACGAAATCGATCGTCATCATCGACACCGAAGAAATTCAAAGTGCCAAGCTGGGCGGGAAAGGATCCTAAGGGACCAATAATGAAGGAAGCTACTAAAGAGTATCAAGCTGGACGGGCAAGAATTCTTAGGGAACAATTATGCAAGACGCTACTAAAAAGTGTCCCAGAAAAAATCTACTGTTGAATTGCCGAATGTATCTCAGATTTTATACATCCTAAAAATGTCGCGTGCAGCAGAAAATTTTCTATACAAAGACAAAAAAAATATTTACCATGCCTGTCTGAGATTTTCTTTTGACAAGATGTCTTCGAAACAAGAACAAGAGCGTTGTTTTCAATTACCAAGAAAACTCAAACCGAAAATACTAAACAAATAGCCAGTGAAATCATTTAAACTGGCCAGATGACTTTATTCAAGTATAATAAAGGGCTATCATCTGCCAAAAAGCCCGATTCAAGCAAAACAAGAGGCTCAACAGGCTCAGAAGTTTGAGCGACAGAATTAACTAAACAATTTCGGTAACTTTTTGTTTATCTGTTCAAGACGTTGCCTGAAAAAAGTCAAACTTGGAAATCACCCGCCAAAGAGCACAACATTATAAGTAACCACTGTACAAAGTATGAAAAAATCCAGGTAGTTCCGAGAAGATAAAGATTAATTCTTATGTAAAGATTTTACAAAAATTACCTTACCAAATTTGACTGCATAATTTAAGACGAAGTTTGGATTTTTCATTCAAGTCGTCAGTTCAGATTCAGACTCAGTTTTTGACTTCAGTTTTGGTTACACGTTAATTTAACTGACAGTCGAATTGAAATTTGGATTGAACTGACTGTGACAGACAATTTAGGATATTTTCAATCCAAAATGAACGAAGTATGAAATTCAAGGGAATACATTGCACATGGACAGTGCAAGCAACGAGTGATAGAGTGAGAGGTTTGGAGGAGGCGGAGGTGGTTTTAATCGGTAAAAATCGACACGCCAAGAAACAGGAGAAAATCGTTATCTTTTGAAGATTTCCATTTCCCAAAGACGAAAAAACATGAGCCAAAAATGTATCTTCAGATTTGTATTTCGCATGCAAAAGTGCACACGGAACGAGAACGGTATTGGTGGTCGCATTTATTGCCGAGTGACATACAGTGAAATTTTTTAGACTTGGGTAGCCGGGATATGTCAACAGATGGACAGAAATTTTTTCTCTAAGCTCAAAAAATAAAATAATTATGATAACTAAACTATGCATAATCCACTCGAATGAAATAGCGAGCCCAGCTAGTTTGTAAAGCCAGTATCTATCAATAATATTTTAGCCGTTTTAATTTAAGCTTTATATTGTGTCTATTATTCCACCGAACAGGTGAAGGAAAATGTTAAAATATTTGAGGAAATATTTCGAAGTTAGGAGTCACTGCTAACATACATTGTCTAGCTTGCATTAATAGAGGGTTTTAAACTATTCCATGTCTAATCGAACTCCTAAGGCATCATTACATAATGGAAGCAGAAGGTGTGCAAGAATACAAGACGCCATCAGCTCTTCAGATTTAGGTGCCTAACAATTGCAGATGACGAAACATGATGAAACAGCTTTAATTTCATTTGTATTTTTAAATTTTTCCTTTTGAGTTTATCATTCACATCCAAGTTTACTGTTTCTTAAATTCAATGGAGCACTTATTTATCAAAAAATTTGTACCATTTACATAATATTTAACGTGGATATGAATTTGATTCTTACCGGTCCCATTATGGTGGCTTGCCAGTGAAATACTGAAAAATAAAGAAAAAAATCAATGTTTATTTTGAACACAACAATTAATTTCAAAAGTTTATACATATTTAAAAAATTCATGAAGTTCACTAAATATTGGTAAGATTTTTCCTCTCTTGAAATTCGGATTACTTTTTAAAATTACTCTGCAAACCAGTCAAACTCACATGAATATTTGATTCAAGCATCAAGTCCTCCGGAACTGAGGAAGACTTGACAAGATCTTAAGATACCAATTCAATAGGAAATAATTCAAGATTTCCAGCCATTACATTTCATTGCGTGAATTTACCAAGACCGAAAAATAACAAATCAACAAAACATCAATTTAATTCACAATTAAATTTGATTTTTTCAGCATCACCGAAACGTTAAAGTGGTACGATACAAGCAATCAAATCTAGGAAGGCTTATGTCAATTCACTTAAGTTTGCAGTGTTATTTGTTAAATGTTTCTTAAATTTAATTAATAAGAATTGCCAGGACTTTTATGGAATCAGATTAACGGCCTATGTCACAGTGAGTGGAGTTTGGTATTTTTTTGTGTAGATGATAATCCAACTTTCCATGTAAAAAACCATGCAAATCGCACAATATTTACCGAAACTTTCAGAAATGGTATGCACCGAGACGGTTTTATACTGCATCGTAAAGTTATCACAATAATTTTAGGCATTTTGAAGATTAAGACACCATGTTGCCAAGCAACCACTGTGGGTTTTGCTATAAATATCTTAAAAATTGATTTGAATGAAATGTAACTCATTTCTCGAAAAGTTGAAAAATAAAATTAAAATATTAAATGTTAATTTTTATGCCATAAAATTGTATAAATCTCATGAATTTGATCCTGCCACATGATTTTTTAATGAAAACAAGCTAAAGATTACCTTTTCATCAGAGCTTAACTATTTCCACACTGAAGTTTTTAATTATTGCAAAATTAAACACCCTCATCTTGAAACCATCTCCGATTCCATCCCAACATAAAATCTGATAAGCAGTCAAATCATCATGAAATTTATGATTTCGTCGTGGATTCACATCACTTAGAAGAAAGATTCATCGTAAGAGCTAAGGGAAACATGCCACAATGGGCCTATAATGGTCTAAGTGAGCCATCTTTAGATAAAGGAGGCTGCCACTACAACCAAGGGAAACATACACTTGAGGGACGAAATGCACGTCTACCATTAGATGAATAGAACAATTTACTAAATTATACATTATCACAACTTTGCTCGGAACAAGGAAAGTAGTTCAGACGAACGATTATCATTTATTTTTTATTCAGCTCTAAAAAAATGCAGTTCTATCATAACTTAGTATGTCCTATTGTATTGTAGATAGTTTACTCATACATAGCATGCATGCAAAACATAAATAAACTATCAGGCCTACAACAATTTCGTCCTTGAATAGTACGCTAACTTCTTTCAGCAACATTGGCAATAGAGAAATCAATGAATCACGTGGCGGAACCCTGACCTGGAAAAAGTTATGGTACTACTTTTGGAACCATAACATTGGCACAGTTTCATTTATAAATTAAAAAGAGAGTGTGTCATTGGAAAAGAGGATTGTAGTTGTCATTTTTCGACTAGTTCCGAATTTATTGCAAACGAAAGGATCATATATTTTTATGACCAATGTGTAAATAGACTGATTTTATCCATTCTCAAAAAGGAGATGATTCTATTGTTTTCTAAGATCTGAAAGTCGGAATATTTAGAATAATCCTCAAGACTTTTAAGCTCGAATCTAGCAAGCAAGGAAAGAAGTTTCCATCCGAATATTCCCAAATACACCGGAAACACCCGTCTCAACACATTTTCAGTTGATTGCCTCATATTTTTTTGCATCAAGTTCGTGAACAGATCAATGAACTGCTACAACAATGAAACGAATACAAACGCTTAAACAACACAAGCATCGATTTCATTCATGATATCGCTTCTTCGAATTTCCATTTCACCTCGTTTGCGCTACTCCTCTCATCGATATATGTATATCCGAACCCCAAGCTTCGAAGTTGCTTGAAACGAACTCTTGCATGCGAGATTGACAAATAAAGTGCTGCCGAAAGAATTTAATAACAACTTCATTCATTGAACCGTGCAACAGATTTTTTCCAATCGTACGCCTTTGATGGGTTGCTTGTCTAAAAATAAAATTCGTTTGACGAAAAAAAATCACAGCCTAAGCAAAATTAAAGTGAATATAAATATTTTCTTCTGATGGTCATTTATCTTGAAACACATCCCACGTCAAATTAATGATGTAAACCGGTGAAAAGTGATTGAAACGCAGACAGATCTCGTGGAAAACAGGAAAAATAACACACAAATAGATTAGTTGGCGATAGTTTTTGCATAGATGATAGATTTACTCTTGCTCGCATTTCATAACGATAAGAATTTGACGACACCCCAATTCTTATGCTCCGATGTGCGGAAAATAGGGAATTAATCGCAGGAAAATACACCAGAATAAGGACACATATTCGGAAATATGTGCGCAAATAAAGCTGCGTGAAAATAACCACAAGAAAGTCTCACCTTAGAACGATGAAAGATACATATTTGTTTAGATATAAACCAAATAAATTTTGTATCTAGATATTTGCTACAGTTTACTGTTGCATAAATCTAAGCGAATCGATTTGTGACTTTGTTTTTTCTCCGTCTGGCTCGTTTTTCATGTTCGGTCCCTCCCTCTTTTGCTTATTTCATTCAAAACATAAATCAAGTTCGTAATGTTTGGATTTTATTGACGGATTTACAATATTTTCACGCAAAAATTCTGGATTGTCCAAGACTCTACATTTGCATAATAAAATGTTGCTTACATAGCAACATGTGGCGAATAAACAAATACATAATATGGAAGCATATCAGTCTGAATACCCCTCACAAAAAGGATTGTTCTTATAGATGCTGTTTTTCTAAAAAAAAAAAAAAAAATCGCCAAAGAGTACATTTATATTGTATTGATTGAATGAAAAAATCAAATGAATAAATGATTATTAAGGAACTAGTACACAGTAGAAGGCCAAAAAATAGCGAATTTTTTTCTCAACTCCTTCATTGAATATGAACACGCAATTTTTTTTCAATAATCTTTCTTTTGAAAGTACAAAAATATTTTTTTTAGTTTTCATCATAAAGCTATTCTATAGAGGGCGCCAAGGTTGACACCTCGAAAAGTACCCCATCGCATTGCCGACAGTTAATCTCAAAACTTGCAACTCTAAAACAGAAAACTCAAAAAGGGTTTTAAAGGCTAAGGTCTCTTACGAGACAACACACCATCGTTTATGAAAAATTGATTAAAAAAAGAAATTTTTTGAAAAATCAACCTTCTTTTCCAGTCGTTTTTTACACGCCAAATTTTTATTTTCCAATTTTTTGGCCTAATTGAGATGAATTGTCTTACAGAATCTATTTATTAATTAAACGCACTGAGATTTATTAAAACCGATTGAGTAGGTCCGGAGATTAACTAGCGGCCAGTTGAAAAAACATCATTTCGAGAAAATCGCGTTTAAAGTTTGGCTTCGTTTTTTAGCACATTTTTATACGTTTTCTAATATCTTTTCTATACGTCACAATAAATACTGAAACGTGACGAAAATTTCATGTTCTATTGTGAATTAATTAAAGAAACCGGTATTTTAGAAAGAGGGGATACACAATCAATGGCAGGCGGCCAAAAACGCGCATGCACTTAAAACCGTTTTATACTATTCTAACGTTCGAATTTTTTCAAAATATTTTAAGAGATCAATTTAAATGTTTTTCGGTCTCTCATTGAAGTCAATTCTATCCCAAATTATGCGATACAGAGTAAAAAAATGGCAGTCCAAAATTTCAAAACTTTTTAAAGAAAATTTTGAACGATTTTACAAAACAACTGGGGATATAGATTTTGACCTTTCGGACAAGCTTTGTAGATTAAAATGATGAATCAGATTTTTCCTACCAATAAAACTTTATTGCAAAGGGATTGACTGGATATCTCGCATAAGCATTGGACTAATAGTTATTTTAGCCTAATTTAATATTCAAATAAACTTCACATATTATACAATGAAAAACTAAAATTCAGATCTCATAGGTATAACAGAAAGATATCAGGCTGTGACATCTATCATCAAGTGGTATGCAGTGAAATTGTCAAGATTTCGATAGTCAGGGATATGTAAGCGGACGGACAGTGGCGAGATTTCAGTGTGTTATTGAAAGCAAACGCATGCTCTACGTGGAGAAATATGTTTGAATATTTTGATATTTTATTTGAATTATGACCGTTTATTTGATAGTTTTGATATCAATATTTATGCCTTCTAAAAAGATATAAAATCTTTCTCATAGCTCAGCAAATGAAATAATCATAACTAAAATACGCCCGTGCGAATCAAGTCGCGAGCACAGCTAGTTTTGAATACATTTTCATTTTTTTAGCAAAAGTCCTATACTTTATGGAACTGTTTTAAATAATTACGCCAATATTTTTTCAGACCAAAACTGTTGAACATATTATATTGCTGACAAACAAACCCATTTTCATGCAATATCAATGCTCCGAGATGATGATGCGTGAATCAAAAACGCATATTTTTGTGGTAGTGTAAATAGGCTATTAATCTTCCACTACCATTAGTTCTCAAAAAAGTATCATAAAACACCTACATCTCCTAAATGGATCAGATACTTATAGAACTACAATACCAAAGCCTACTAATGATCATCAATTATGCACATACTAGGCATAATATCATAAATTGCAAACATCAACAAGAAACTATATTTTCGGGAAGTATCGGAGCATACACTTTTAATAGTGAATTAACTCAACAATGCAGATTAACACGACCAAATATTTAGAGAATTTTTTTACATATGTAACAACTAATTTGGATGATTTGTAGCCATTTGAGGCCTGAAGTCAATGTGCTGAAATACAAAATAATTGAGAGACTAAACTGTTTTATTTAACTCAAATTGCGACACAACAGTATAGGCAGAAGATTAAAATTGTTACGAATGACTTTAAAATGCACACAGAATTGCACAATTCAACGAACACAAATCAGCAGAATATTAATGAGAAATATTATTAAGCGTAATTTGTTCAGCTTGTGGGTAGAATTATCAAAATTCAGTAAGCAAATATATTAGAAATCTTTTGATAATAGTGTTCTAAACAAATAGATTATTCCTACGAAATTTGTTTAAACACACAGTTTATAATTGCAATTAGAAATAAATTGAATGAAGATCTAAATTCATTTGTATATAAAAATATATAATATTACTTAACATTATTTGGGAATGAATAATAACATTAAATGAGTAACTCCATGTTAATTTTTTTTATTTTATCGATTTCTATTCAATGGCCAAAAGAATTTATTTCACAAATACAACCATGAACGTGCGGAATGTGTGCAAAAAGCTATTTACGATGTGAACGAACTAATAAAACTCATTTACACACTAATCCCCAAAAAAACTCAAAATCAATTACTTTGACAAATATACACCGATTTGCTTGAAAATTAGCAGGACTATAAACTTTCACTACCCTCCAAAAGTTCCCATGATCTTTGAAGACGGTTACCACGCTGTTTCAAGTTTACAGGTTGCATAATTAGGACTTTTTGGCTGGGACCTTGAGGTATTGTTAGAGTTACCTCAGTATTTCATCAATTGAGACATAAAGCCTAGTATATCTGGGCGTTATCTTAAACACAAATAAATTGATAAAACTAACTTTTTCTCATGGAAAATAACTTTCAATTACACGATTCGAAAATAATTGTAAAGACTTATAGGTGGAAACAGAAAACGTGAAATAATTCAAAACTGTTACAATGGAGATGCGCCCATTTTGCTTAGCACGGCAGTATACTTGAAAACCCCAGACGTGTGTGCAAATAATATCGTTATAATTCTCAATAATCATAGAGAAGGTTCCGTAGATCTTTTCATACTTCAGTTTGAAAAGAAATCGATAGAGTATTCGCCTTGAATACGGGCAGGAACGAAAGTCGTTTACGAACTTCAGAACAGGATATATTTCATGGGGTGATTTGCGTAGAGAAAAACTTCAAGAAGCCAGGCATTTAGAAGATACATAGAACTGAGTACAACAATGAGGAGCCTAGCAACGTTTATGTCTCCCTTGGAATGAGAATTCTCCACTTTACATTAGATTCGAGGATAAGTAATCGTAAAAATCACATCGACTGATCCTAGCAAAAATGCTTCGACGCTTGGAAGTCACAAAACCTCACAGCAATAAAACTGGAGAGTAACCCTTTATTCGAAAGATTTTGACATTTTTCGAAAGCCATGGACAAAAAAAGCAATATACGATACTGAACCATATAAAAGACATGGCAACGATATGGTTGACTTTTGTCAGGGAATCTAACACTTTCACATATTCAAAAAACAAAAACTGAAAAGTATAGCTGTGAAATCGAAGGGATGCACTAGTAATTACATTCTGAACGTATGGCGTAGTCGTTTTCGCAGTAAAGCTTCTCTAAATGCCTCACAAATCTGCAAATCAACTGTCTTGAAAACAAGATTTTTGAAGACGTATGAAAACGTTTTTTTAGCTCTGACAACCATCCACGAAATGCAATCATTTCGGTGTTTGAGTTGGTCTTTCATATGACAAGATTACTTTGGAAAATCTTTAACAAATTTTAATAAATAAAGCTGTTGAACAAGTTTTGAATAACGGACATAAAAATTGAAAGCACTCTATGGAATAACAGAACATGCATATTGCCCATATTTTCGAAATTTGAACCAATTTTGTTGAGTGGTGACTCTCAACAAAATTGGTTCACACTTTCTGAAAAAGATAATCTTTTAGTCCTGTTTGTCCGGTGACTAGAGATATAAAAAGGGGGTTTTCGGGCAAATGGTCAGGTATCAGTGGCGAGGCGTTCATATAAGCCGATTTCCATCAGCTTCCCTTTCCAAATATGTTCCAAAAATGTCTAACACTTCAGTTTTATAAGGGAATGAAGTGTTTATTTACTTGCATGCATCACTGTAAACATGCACAATCGTTCCACTTGATCTCAGTGTTTATTCCATCATACTCCATTCTCTTAATTCTACACATCCTCAAAGTTCCATAATAGCCAGCAAAGCGATCAACATCTGTAAGAGTTGCAGCAAAGCTTTCCGAGTTTCGAATTCATCAATAATTTAAGGTGCCGTGGACATTCAACTCCCGTTTGTTGGAATGGCAGCTCGGTTTTCCTCAATAGGATATGGAAACAAATCAAAAAGCCGGTAGCGTTCCCGGCTTGCGAATCAGCTGTGAAAATTGATGCTAGAAAATCATCGGCTTACCCACAGTAATTTTTCACCCCTCGCCACTGTCAGGTATATCTGATTTTTTGTACGTTGTTAGGGATACCTATAAGGAAAGAACCCCAACTGTCTGTCAAACCTGTTTCAACTTGGCGAGGAGACGAATACCTCCAAAACTCGACACTTTGTTCAGTTTTTAACCTATAACTTTTTCTGTGCGTTTTAGCGCAAAATAAATTATGAGCGTGGATAAAGTTTCTAACAAGATGGACTATAAAAGTTTTTTTACGAACGCCACCAATGGAGCTATGGAGCACCGAAAATGGGGTAAAATTGAGGCTTTAGCAAAAAAAAATCATTACCACCACATGAAACTGCAAAAACTTATAAAAAACTTGATTTGTGCGTAAGAGTTTCTACAAAGTTGTAGAGATTTCAAATGCATGTTTCAAAGAAAATTATTTCCAGTGCCAAGCAGTGGGGGAACATATACGAAAAATTTAGAAAAAAATACACATGTGTGTATATACAATATAAAGTGTTTTGTTTAATTTTAACTTTTCAAGAAATGAGGATTAAAATAATAAAAAAACGTCGCTTTATTATAAAAATTTATAGAAAATTGAAGAAAGTAACTATTAATTAGTAAATGTAATTAAAAAGTGTATTTAAAACTGCAGCAAACACAAAATTGAGGGGGATTCGGATTCAATCGTATCGAGTATGAATTTTTTAAACCTGATGAAAGCCAACAAGTGAGCCCTTACTGCTCGTGAAGAAGCATGGCCATGCATTCATTTAGTCAGCATATAAAGAGGCTAATAGCTCATTATTTCAACGGAAAAATTTGCCGATTTTTTATTGTTTTCGCCCCTTTCAAGTTAGCGCAGAGGCAAGGATGACAGAACCTTGAGTTTCTGACCTTCTAACCATCCCTAACAAATAAAAAAAATCAGAACTACCTAACCGTTGCCACGGAGCACCTTCTCTCGCGACTGAACTTCAGAATTACATACAATTATTGCAGTAAATGTTTAGAGAAATTTTGCACGAAATATGTATGTTTAGACTGAAAAATTTGCTTACTCCAAATGGCATTATAAATGACAATGAACTAATTTTGCTGCCTGCTTCGCCTGCTTGTACTGTGTTTTGATTACAAATCACAACCATGGTTCAAAAAACATGATATGCAACGAAGCAAGACCTGTCCGCTTTCATCACGCCGTGGCTGAAATCCACGTACAATAGTCTAGAGTCTAGACTAACCTTTATGCCGCGTGTTTTTAAAAGAAAGTCTGGTAGAATGTGTAGATATTTCTTCAAAAATAAAGAAGTGTTAAAATATGAAAAACATAAATACTCTTTGTCCCACGACTAAAATCAAGCAAAGTTTCACGCTTTAAACTCCCACTCTCGTCTGTAGTAAATTCAGTCTTTCAACTCATCCATATATTATTATTTTTTCTCCATTCCCTTCATGGCGACTACAACCACATTTATGTGCAATCTATTTTCGTAAAATTCGCCAGCATAATTTTAGTCGGCATTTACTTTTTATTGGAAAAAAATAACAGTGAGCACATGGCCATGACTGTTGCTTGCTTGCTTGCTGTCGCGATACAATCTGTGCGCTGCTAAGCTAGGCTAGTCTAGCTAGACTAGACTTTAAGTATGGGGCAAGCAGACGCAACTAACCGTACCACTTCACACACTTTTCTCTATTTACATGCATGCATGCATGCATGCATGCATGCTCCCTTCTCATATAGTTTTATCTGAAATACCGACAACGCTTCTGCAATGCATCACGCACTCAACAGTGAATTTTGCAAACAGCAATTTTGTAATGAAAATTGCAAGTTGAAAATATCTTTTTATCGGATACGTAGCAGCCATGTTTGCAAGAACACAAATATCTTAAGGGCACTGCCAAAGAATGGAATCCATAGAGTGAATGGAAAGGAATCCAGGTAGAAAGCAGGCAGACGAGTCTTCATACACGGAAGACACCTTAATTATAGAATTTTATTTCTGGAAGAGTGAACGCTTGCCGAAACACTCAAGTAAACAAAAAAAAAATTGAAATTGGGATCATTGACATCGAAATGTGAATTTCGATAGATAATGAGATGTTTGCTAAAATTTCCACTCGTTCTGAACTATATTTTTCAAACACTTCAATTTTGGAATCAGCAGCCCAACAGAAAAAAAAACATTTTAGAATATCTTCTGTAATATTTGCAAACGAAAGATTTTATCTTTGTCCATTGAAACTTATCACCCGATAAAAACGATAAAAAGCTAATCTAATTTGCCGCCGTACTACCGATGTTACTGTCTTTGAATTATTGAAGACATGCACGGGACTACAATGCGTCATCCGACCTTATTCCTTTTTTTTTTGGCAAAGCAACTCCAACAGAGATTCTTATGCAACTGAAAACTAAACCCCTTCCGCTTCTTGCAGGATTAGATAAGTATACTTCGAAAAGGTTAATAGAACCAACATGCACAGCAATAGCGCTTTTGGGAATTGTTTTAAATTACTGGTAACTGGCATAAGAAGACACACTTGATGGCCATCCCCTATTCCAGTAACAAATTCCATCAAGAGCCGAGATTTTCGTCGCCTTGTCTTGTGTGTGACGACTTTCAAGGAACAAGCAAAGTGACATCGTCACACAATTGCAGCTTGCCACCATTCCCATGCAATATGCAAATAACTGCCACTATATGACGACCCCCGTCTTCGGCAAGGGTAAATTTGTAATCTAAAACGAATGGCGAAGCCTTGTGACCTGGTGGTGTTGTGCAAGCACTCTGAATGTACGTGAATCATTACTAAAAGTGTGGCATTTTAATTTCTCTCGCGACAACGGTCTCGCAACTAAGGGAAGTAGAAACAACACAATGTCGTCATCAGCCGTGGGGGATGATAAGCTCGTGTATTGTTGCCATCCATCCATCCACTCAGGCAACGGGCGGAGAAATAAATCGAAGAGGCAGTTTTTTGGATTTCTTCTATCATGTCAGCTTCGAGTATGGAATGTTTAGGGTATATGTCGATGAGAAGGAATTGCGTCAAGTCCTTTGTAAATGCTTCTGCAATATCGACGGGACAAATTGCGGTTAGAAGCCATTCAACTTTTATTTCAATTAAAATTGAATCACGTAATAGTTGGAGAAGAAAATTACATCGAAACATTTTGATCAACTAGCTATGCCCGGAATTTCATTCGCGTGGATATCATAATTATTTCGTTTATTGAGCCTTGAGAAAAAATTTTGTATCCATCCGATTACATATTTCCGGCTACCCAAGTCTAGAAATGTTCTTTGCATACCACTCTACGATAAATGTCGTCACTAGTATTTATCTTGTACTGTGTTCAGTCTTGAGGGTGAAATTCAAATCTGCAGATACAGTTTTTCGTTTCTGATAGAAGTCTTTTCATTTGCAGCGATAAAATGTATCAAATGGTAGGGTAGGATATAAGCTATCGCTATGCAAAGTTTCATTAAAACCCGTACAATATTTTTCGTGTAATGCGGGCACAGGCAAGCAAAAATTTTAGAAACAATATTTTTTTGTTTCTACCGGTTCCAAATCATCGTTATCAACAATGGCGCAACAACTCAAATCGGGTCTTGGTCTCCTGCAGTAGATGCTTCCACTACACCTAACAGCGCTTTGCTGTCCATATCAATGCTGCCCTCCCACCATCTTCTCAGTTGGCTTATATGTGATCTACCCTTGAAAGTGCGTAGTTTTTCGTGCCTCGTCCATGCGTTCTACATCGTCAGTTCACTGGGGCTTGCGGAGCTTCATAACTGTCGAAACGAGTGGGTCGTCTTAAATGTTGCACAACTTATGGTTGAATCGTATGGTTGAATCATATTCAATGGATCTTCCGAATGGCATATATATAATTTAGGGCTAAGTTGCTGAGGTAAATGTAAATTTTCTACCATTGTTCGCCAAACTATTACTATTATTTCGCTACAGATGCATATCGCATGCAAAATATCGCAACTGATGCTAAAATATTCGAAGAAGCAAGTTATTTTATTCTGAAGATTCCAAAAAAAATTATCATTCTGCTTCAGTAATGATTTCATGAAAAGTTTCTCTTAAAAACGTCACATAAGTAAAATTTTGTGAAAGGATCTGATTACATCTGCAAATCTTAAAAGCAGGCAAGGTCAGTTCAATTAGCCCCACCTCCTCGAAGGCGTCATTGTTTGTACCTAGTCCTATTAATTGCCAATTGGGTGAAATTTAAAATTTTAACGTTAAAATTAATCAAAATAAAATTGATAACATCTACGACCGAAGAAAGGAGTAAATTGATAAATAGAGACCATTTTCTAAGTATCAATTGAAGGAATTTTTGATCTATGAGGCCAAATTGATGTGCACTAAGGCATCAAATAAAAATCTACCAATAAATATAATGACCAAGAGCGTTTAGTATCCAGTCGACTACTTCTGTACAATCGTAATTTACTAATAGATTAAAGGAAGGCAATTCTTGTCTACAGCTGTAAGGAACCGATAAATAAACTACATTTTGTTGGGGAATTGAAATCAACACGAAATCATTACGTTCTAACATTCAAAATTTAGCTGACAAATAATCACCACAGATCGTTGCCTTTCAAACCATATTGATGGTTGAATACGACTGGATTGAAACATTTTTGCGGAGAATCAAGGTACTTAATGTCAGTCAGTGTCATAGACTATCACTTGCTTGTGGTGAATGAATGAATAGCCAAGAGGTGCAACATTTCTACAATATACTTAATACAGTCTTCACGAATTACAATATGTTCGTTAAACCCCTCGACCTTTTCAACATGGATGAGACTGGATTTCAGCAGAACAATTAAGCTGGCATTGTTGTAGCATCAAATGGAGCATGAAATTTCCACGGTGCGATCGTCTTGAAAATGTATTAATTATAACAAGTTACAGCAAACAGAGATTTTCTTCCTCCTGTGGACATTTTTGAAGGCCCAAGAGAAAGAAAAGAATTTGGAGATGTTTCTAAGCCATAATAAAGGACGATTCTTATTTTAGATGAACATTCATCTCATCGAAATTTGTTCCATTTGCTGAATTTTGCTGAAGATAATAAAATTACTTTATTTTGCTATGTGCTTAACAATCCGGGGAGGAGAATCGCTTGTCTTCAGGCTTATGCGATCATAAGAGAAGCTTGTGGATAAGCAGCACCTGTTGGCACGGGAACTTTTCCACTGAATCCAAATGGGATATTTTTATTCCATTTCCGATGCAGTTTGAGATTATTAAAATAGCCTAATTACATCTCCTACATTATACGAATCTGAATGCTAAGAACTTCTCATTCATTGCCTATTGAAACAATTCAAGGATACGAGCCGTTCAATTAAAAAAAAAAGACATCAATGCAAACATGTGTTATTCAAGCACATACATCATGTTTCAAGTCCAAGACTACTTCCGAAAAAAACCCTCAAATAATCTTATATATTAATACTGATTCCGTTTTACCAGCTAAAAAATTCAAAACGGAAGAAGCAATAGGCAGGAATCTAAGCACTATACAGGGTAAGCAGCAATCGTGCATCATTCAATAAAAGAAAATCGGGAAAAGCGGGATCAATATCTTCGAACGAACCTCCAAGCAACGAAGAACTCGCCGTGAACCCTGAAACAAATTGACAATTCATAGGAAGAGCGATGTTTCGAATGTTTAGAAATGTACTTTCAAACGAGTGGACTGGATTAATTTTCTGAGCTGTGGATCATGCACAATATATGCTGCTAGTATTACGGAAGAAAACAAAAAAGAAAGGAGAACACCAAAGCTATGAAGCAAATATTGAATAATCTTTTTTTCGACATTGAAAGATGGAACTCTTTAAAAGATACCGTCGTCTTTTGAATTTTTTTTCCAACAAGAAATAAAATTCAAATTATGTACGCTTATTTTCTTTCCGAAACTTCCTACGACATCTAGAATTGGAGTCAAACATGAAGAAATAACCTAATGATCATCTCCAGACTAGTAACGCAGACATACAAAACTATTCACAATGTCCCTATACTAACCCCAACAGCCAAAGTTTATAAAGCACCCCAAGAACTAAATTTACAAGGCCTGATTTCCATGAGAAGAGCTAAATTTGTACTAAGAATTAACACCGTAATAGTACTGTGAAATTAAATGAAATTTTGGGAAAAAACACTATAAAAACCATTAATAACTGAACGGATCGGCTAAAAGAAGACGCCCTTAAACGAAGCAGCTAGCTTTTTCAATAGTTTACCGGACAAATACCAACCACAATTCTTTTAAAATGATACTAAAAAATACCTTCTTCAAAAACAACAATCGAAGTAATTTACAATCAGCTCCACAAAAATCAAGGCTAAAAATCAGGTCATTAAATATTGAATGGTCTAAAAAGTTTCTGCCATTTTTGACAGAAGACGTCTGTAAAGTTATGCCATTTGATAGGTGATTTTTTATAGATTACTATAGAAAAAAATAGTATTGGTGTGCTCGGTTTCATATTAAAATTAAGTGAAAATAAAGAAAAAATTCAATACATTTTGAAATTCTATTTCAGAATGGGAAGAACGCAACGCAGACTGCTTAAAAAAATGTGCAGCTTATGGTGATGATGCCGCATCCCAAATAACAGCCCGTGAATGGCTAGCTCGATTTCGTTCCGGAAATTTTAATGTTAAGAATGCACCTCGCCCTGAGGCGACCAATCATTGAAAAAATCGATAAAATTTAGCAAAAAGTAGAGCAAAGCAGGTATGCACGCATCACATCGCTGTGGAACTCAAGATTCATCGTCAAACAGTTTGTGTCAGTCATTTGGAGGAAGCTGGATTTAAAAAGAAGCTTGATTTTAAAAGAAGCTTGATTTTAAAAGAAGCTTGATTTTAAAAGAAGCTGCTTTCAAATGGAATCCGAACCTCTCGGAGCGTACTTCACATTCAACTGTCCATCGTGACAAAACAAGAGCAGGACTGCGATCGTACAAAGTCCAGAAAGTCCTCGGTCGGGTCGAAAGGAAAGAAAAGGATCGAAAAGCCAAGGTACGATCAACAGCGATATTCACATCAAGAGTTGTCTGAAAAAAAAACAGAATGATAGCCTTTATCGAGAGCCACGAAGGCTCCATATTTTTCTGGCCAGATCTCGTA
Source organism: Oxycera nigricornis (assembly GCA_963942545.1). Taxonomy (NCBI): domain Eukaryota; kingdom Metazoa; phylum Arthropoda; class Insecta; order Diptera; family Stratiomyidae; genus Oxycera; species Oxycera nigricornis. The sequence continues at coordinate 109,860,179 of OZ012659.1, read as the reverse complement.
ACCTCAGTATAAAGGTCATGGAGTTTTATGCTCAAAACGATAAAGGAGTTGTACCGAAAGATGCGAACCCACCTAACTGTCCAGAACAGAACATTGAAACACATTGAGCTCACATCAAATTAAAATTAAGGGCAACCAAAGTCAAAGTCTCGAACATGAAACAGCTTCGACGAAAGTGGTGTCAGCAAGCTAATACATTTACGGAAGTGTACGATCAAAATCCAATGCGAGGTGCCATGTCGAAAGTTCTTCACTTTCGGAGAGAAAAAAAACGAACAGTGGTGGACAAAAATCTACGGCAGCACCTAATATTGAGATTCTGATTTATTGGAAGCTTTAATCAAAAATCCATTGATGCACATTTTTTCAGTAACGTAAATATATTTATAAAAAACAAAGACAAAAGCTTTTCAAAACAAACATAAAGAGAAATTCATTAAAACATAAAAATTTGAATGGACAAAAGTCTACGGCAGTCAGTGCTGGCTGACTTACACACACAAAAAACAATTTCAACTGTAATTCAGTACGTGCAGCTGCAACTCTATTATAGGTTTATTGCTAGTTTCGAACTGTAAGGACCGCAAAATATCATCGCGAAAAGAAATTTCTAGTGATGTACGAAATTTGGTCGTCCAGTATAAAAAAGACAATAAATCGTGCTCGGAAATTGCGAAATTACTGAAACTTAAACGGAGGTCTGTTCATACCATTATCAAAAATTTTGAAAACAGTGGTTCCATTGAAAATAAGCCGCGAACTGGCCGACCGAAAAAGCTTATACGCAGAGATATTAGTTCAAATTTAAAAGTGAACAAAAATCCAAAGAAAAGTCCTCCAGATTTGGCAAAACAAGTGGCTGAGGTAGGGAAAAAGGATGTCCACGCAAGAACAATCTCGAGCATTGAATTTTAATGGGTTTCAAAGCAGAACTCAACGTAAAAAAACCATTAATATCCGCAAAAAACCGACTTCTGCGCCTAGAGTTCGCCAAGGCCCATATCAACAAGGACAATGGTTTTTGAAATCGAGTCCTTTTTACCGATGACTCTAAATACATGTTCGGGTATGTGATCGCAGTGAAATATGGAGAGAAAAAAGAATCGGCTTTTAAAACCAAAAACTTGATTCCTCCTGTCAAGCATGGTGCAGGTAATGTTATGGTTTGGGGAGCCATAGCTGTATCTGGGATCGGCAGATTGGCTTTTATTGAAACTACTATGGACCGCTATGTCTATAAGAACCTGTTGGAACAACATTTAAGACCATCAGTTGAGAAGTTGAGAGATTTTTCAACAGGACAATGATTCGAAGCACACAGTACTTTTCGTCAAGAACTGGTTGTTATACTATGCTCCCAGACAGCTGAATACGCCTCTCCAAAGCCCGGATTTAAACCCAATAGAACATGTATGAGAGCTTCTGGAGCGGAAAATTCGGAAATGTTACATAAAAAATAAAAAATTGTTGAAGGAAGCGTTCATTACAAAATGGGAAAAATTACATCCGCAGAAACTTGTTATTTAGTTGCCTCTATGCCCCGAAGACTGCAAGCAGTAATTGATGCTAAAGGGGGTCCAACCAAGTATTAAGCCAACAAACAATTTAAAAATTTCGATACGTTTAGTTGGAAATTGTTTGTGTGTAAGTCAGTCAGCGCTGACTGTCGTAGACTTTTGTCCATGCACAGTGATTTGAAGGCGACGGAGGTGGTTTTAGTCGGGAAGAAAAGTATGTAGACAAGTCGTGTCTATACAACTTATATAGAAATCCTGCATTGTGAGAGGCAAGAGCTGATCGGTATCTTTTTGAAGATTTCCACGTCTCAACGTTGAAAAAACTCAAATAATTTTGAATCGGAGGAGTATTTCAGTGTTTTTGCACAAAACTGATTAAAAGTACGATTGTCACAATGTCTCCAGTTGATAGGAAATACCCTTGAAAAGTATAGCATTTTAAATAGGCCTGGGGTCGAACATCACCTCAAGATACAGACAAAAAGTTACACGAAGATACTATCTATTGTTTACCTTCCAAACAACTGTTTTGTACATTATTATGTGGAATTGATTCTTCAATCATATTGACTAAAATGTCTACATCAACATAACCAGCTCCTTGAAACAGGAGTCGCAAGTCAATCGGACGAAACGTCGACCAACAGAAAAGGCAAAATCTAGCCAGCGACATTATCAAGCTGTAATAACTTCAACATTACTTGCTGGCATACACAATCGCTAGACGTGCTGCTTGCCAGCTCGTCCCCACATTCAAAACATTTACGGAGACACCCTTCTATCGCCTGTCAGGATGTTTATGCTAGTATCGACATTACTGGAGTTTCATATGAAAGCTTCGCAACTGGAAAACTGCAGCCGAACTCTCGCAGCACGAGACGTTCCGCTAGCATTCAAGGAAAATGTGTAGACGTTCCGCACCTAATTCAATTGCAGGCGATTAACTGCGATGCAACTCGAAAATTCGCGTGTACACAATCAATCAGCGCCAAATCCAAGGCGTTGCGACGAGCGAGGGAAGTCGGATGGATGAATCAAAACATTCGTTGCAGACGCAAACGTGGATTCATAAATAAAAACAGTTGCTCTTCACAGCAACAACGACGACGAATCCCGATAGTAACGTGACAAACCCCCAGCCACACCACCCTCGCAAGCGGACCGGCGCACAAGGAGTACGTTCCTCGCAGCCAGCACCGGAATGGATCGTTTGTGTGGAAAAAGGACTAGTGAACACGAGGGCGGCGGAGAGGAGATGATAGAAGGTCGGTCTCACACAGGCAAATGACTCCTTGCCCCGTCCGTGCAACCATTATTGCTTTTTCAGCTCGGAGTCGCACACAGTCCCAAACATAGAGGACTACACGTCAGTCGGCCCGGAAGCAATAGCACCAGGCCCTCGTCGTTGGATTCATAAATGGATTCGCTGTAGGATTATGGGGATTATGATTGAGAGCTACTTACAATCATCCCCGACGGGTCCTGCTGAGCACTGTGCTGGCGGATCTCTGCCCAAGTCCTGAAGTTCCTGCGAAGCAAAACAAAAAGAGACATTATAGCAAGCATAGACCAAGGCGCGGTGCGAACGCGGCCATTCCGTGACTACTTATTCTAATCAGGAATGCAGGTCAATGACAAGCAGCTCCTGGCGGCTGGGGGAATGCGCGCGAGGACGGGTTGTCGGTGGAGCCGGGTTGCAGTCAGTTGTCCGCCCCATCGCGTAAATATCGTCCGATCGATTCCCGGCCGCACTTGATCCGCATCGATTCGTTTATGTCGCCGGCCCTACGCCCGCGACACGCACCGACCAAACAAAAACACGCCGCGGCCACCACGGCTGCTAATCCAATTTAACTCGTTCGCACTTGCCCGTTCCGGCCGCGCCGGACCGACCGGCAGGCGAGGCGGCCCGACTGTCACTTCTGGACGGAAAATATGGGAGCGATGACGGCAATCAGGAAGGTGTGATGTCGCCGCTTCTTTGACGCAATCCACGGGTCGGCTGCGGCTGGACGTCGTGGTCGCGGCTGTCTCACGCTCCCAGCTAATGTTCCCGAATCGTGGCCTTTGAGTCATCGCCGCCAGAAACACCAGAGCCGCGACAAGTCGAATGATGATGATGGCCAAGAAAAGTGACGACGACGTCAAGCAGAAGCAGAAGTAGAGGTTAAGCTGAAGCACAGTCGATCCGCTGGCGGAGGCCTCGTGCGAGCGTGAAAAGCACAACAAACGGGACATGGCAAGCGCCTGGCCTCGTTTGCCAATATTTTGCTGCCGAAATTCCGGCCATTGGCTCGCTCCAATGCCGTCACACGGCAGCGCGGGGACCGGGCGGCCAGCCGACACGTACGAAGCGATTCTACCGTTTGACGAGCGCCTCTTCCCGCCTCCGCGCCCCTAGATCCAAGCTCGATCGCGATCCAATTACCGCATCCGACTCGCTTTCTGCCCGCAACTGGATCCAGCCCAGGATGGCGGTGCGGTCCTTGCACTAGTCGCCCCGTCCCGTCGCCGATGACGCATCCATTTCGACGAACTGGGGCGCAATCATCGGGCGGCCCAGCCAGCAGCGCTCCGTCATCTCTTAATTATTGCTTTGTTGCTCACCGACCAGTTCTGCCCTGAAAGGTGCAGCGCTACGCAAAACCTCCGAGTCACTCCGCGAAGCATCCAGAAGCCTTCGAATTCTACGCGAATGACACTTTCTTATCGGCGAGCGGTCGCTCGGTCGGCTGCCCGGCGATTCCGATAAACGGGTATTCTCCACTGGGAAGGTGGCTCCGCTGTCCACCACGACGGGAGCTGCAAACTGGGGGCCCGGCCGCGCGGCTGGAGCCCCGAACCGAATTTCTCGACCTCGACGACGGGCGAGTGAACTCTGCTTTCCCCGGGGTCATGACGATCGAGCGCCTCCTGGGCGTAATGGGGCCCATCGGACGGGTCCCGACCTTCCGCTTTCGCGGCCGCGCGATCGCAAGGACCGGGCCTCCTTGCCATGATCACTCGCTCACTCGAGCCCGCATTGATTCCTGCAACGGCGCCCGACATTTTCAATCGACATTTTCGCACAGCACAATTTTCCCGTCCACGACGGCCACCGTCCCCGGCAGCGAGACTTTTCCAATTCGACCAGCCGTCAATCGCACACATTTCCCACGATTTCCACATTCGCCAGGCAGATTGCTTGCCTAACGACCGCATTACGAATTTCCACCCATCGGGCAGACATGCGAGCACTCGACATTACCTTATTAATTCTTTTTAACGCCATTGTTTGTTATAGATTTCGCTGCTGTATGATGAATTAAAATAAAACGCGTGCTACGATGTATGAGTTGTTCGGCTCTGACCACAATTTTCCCGTTTTAGAGGAAAGATAATGGACAGACGGCGACGAGTTTCCCTCGGAAAAAGCGCGGACGAGAAACGAAAAAATTTTTTCGCAGTGTGACGAGCCACAGAGCACAGACGAGGGTCTTTGATTGGACGAACCGAAAGCAAGATGGCGGCCGAAAATTCGATGATTTTTTTCGTTTTGTTCCGTCCGTCAGGCTCCGTTGCCGTAGCCGAACGATGAAGTATCAAATGTGCAAAAGGGATGGGTGTAGGTGTGCAAGCGAGATGCGGCAACTCTGAAAATCTACAACCGGTCAAATGCGGAGATATGTCAAATTTTCAGGGCAACGTTCAAGCGTTTGGTTCCTCTCTAAAATCAATAAATCTAAATTAAGTTATAATGTATCTAACTTGCAACTGAATCGAGGTGAAATGGTGGTGTTGACGTTAAATGTCGCTAGGCCTTGACGCAGCATGTACCAAATTTGAAGGCTTTGCGATGAGAATCGAACGCAGTCCATAACCTATTTGAGATTTGAGGTTAGAGCGGATGAAATTCTTCCAAGAATTGGTCTTTGACATATAAACAAGCAAATAAATAAATAAAACTATAGACAAGCCAGCTTCAAACGTTGAAGAAAATGCCATAGGAATTAGCAAAACTGAAAATTCATTTTAATTTTCATCATTGATCGGGCAATGTCGAACTGTTTTATCTAGTAAAAAGCAGCAATTGTACGGTTATTTTTAAAAAACCGCCACATTTTCTATGAATTCATATTGGCCTGGTACAGTGTGGTTTAAAATTATATTCGATCCATTATAGTCTATTTCATTTGAAAAATTAATAGAATTTATTTCACATACAAATAATGTACGTTTTTCATTCACGATACAGCAGCCAAAATTCAATTTCAATTAATTTCAAGGTTGTACATGTCCTAGAAGCAACAAATGCAACATACAGTTCATTAGAAAAGCTATGGTTTCAGCTTTGTGATATTATTCAAATCCACGAGTTATTTATTTATTTGTTGTTTTTATCACTCGATGTTGTTTATAGTGTTTGTCGTATTGTAAATTTGTCGGACTGTAATAAGTTCAGCTCCGTTAAACAATGATTTCACGAAATAATTACATGAATTTGACTATTAATATGGCAAGGAGCGACTCGGTATCTTTTGAAGACTTCTACTTCTCAACATTGAATAATAAAATTGTTGAGCATCGAAATTTTCGTTAATTCTTATTAAACAAATATGATTCAAATCGTTGTGTTGAATAAAAAGCAAAATTTTACCATATTCTACGTTAAACACCGCAGCTATGTTATTTTAGTAAGGAAAAATAAAATAATTTAGAAGCAACTATTTTTCATCGAAACGATTTAATTTTAATTTTCCATTCTGTCACGATTGAATCTATTGGTAACTTCCAATTTTATGTGTATTTCATTTCATATTAAAAAAAAAAATTATAAAAAAATTATATTTTGAAATTGAAAACAGTTCAACGATGCTTACAAAAATACAAAAAAAAAACACAATTTGACCCATTTCACTTCGACTTTTGTATGATTTGATTTTAAAGAAACACTTTTTGGAGTTTGCTGTTGGTAAATAAGATGTTGTTGATTCCCTTTGAAATTCATACAAGAAAAAGCCATTTACGACGTCTCATTTATGTATAGGGACTCAGTTTGTTTTATTTAAGGATTCAGTTAGTTTTATTTAAGGATCTACAAACAAAAGATGTTAAAACGTAAATCTTCAATAATTGAAAACAAAGTGTTAACTGGTAATTGGAGGTTGGTTACAGTAAATACGAACTGTTTGGGAACTTTATTTTACCACATTCAACATTATCAACGATTTGAAAAGTCTTTCGAAAATAATATAGACTTTTGAAGGTGACTTCGGACTGCAAAAAAAGTAAATTAGAAAAGAGTATTATTAGTAATTAACAGAACCTTGGTTTAATCACTTTTTTTCAATTTGTACTTGGCTTTTTCACTCACAACTTGAATTTTATTTTATAACGAAGCTGATGCGACTACATCCAAATTTTAGGCAATATCGGAAATAACAGCAATCAATTAAGACGACTAGAAATCGTTGGTCCGATGAAAGTCTTTATAAACGATTTTTTCTAGGTTTTGAATTTTTCCAAACTAAAATTAAAGTGGAAAAGGTGCCGGCAAACATGTGTTAACTTCAACTTCAAAGTTGGTCCAAATCATAATCAAGAAGATGTTTTTTTCCAAACATGTGTCATATATTCAATCTTAACGTTATTATGTTTCGTTGGAAATCCTTTATGGGTTTTGCCACCGGTTGGAATGAATCTAGGCTTGAATTTAGTTCCACATTCAAAACATTCGATAGGAATAGGAGTCATGTAGCGAACTAGATCTGAAACTTTTTTTTTACATTAGGTAAGTTTTTATGGTCGTTGTTATCTTCTTCATCCTTGGAATTTGAAAACATATCGTCTGAAAGCGAGCATGCTAAGCTAATGTTAATGAATGGTAAACTCTTTTATATGTTGCATTCACACATCCGAACTATGTAAGAAACGAAATAGCAGCAAACCTACACTTGCCATGAAAATTACTGTTCCATTAAAAATACTTGTACGGGCACGGTTAAAAACATTTTTTTTTATTTTGACAAATTTTCAAACGACTCTGAAGAAGTGTATACAAAATCTTTCAACATATGCTTTTTTTGTTTATGTTTATCAATTTTTCGGCTTATTATTAAAAAATAAGAGAGTCAAGTGTTTCGAAATCATCACATACGTGAAGAATACAGTGAAATCCACTTATTACAATTACTTCAATGGTAAGCAGACGTCTATTATGTATTCATTGAAAAATTGTATGCTGTTTAATCCCTTTATAATGATATCGGACAGTGTGACATTTCGCATATATTCACGTATTTTTCAAGAAAATAGTTTGTTTGTTAAAGTGAAAATAATTCAACAGTAGTTTGTTTTCCCTCAAGCTTTCTGTCGTCACCTCCTGATCCGGGCAGTTACTATCAAAGTTAGACAATCTATTGTTTTGGGGTAGTAATGGACAGATCATTGTATGTTTTTATTTTATATAAAATTTTCTGCTTCGTATGACCTGATTACCATTTCCCTTTAATGCCATTAAAAGCAAGTTTCACTGTTTTAGTTTCAAGCAATTATTTTAGGATATGAGAAATACTAACAATAACTTAAATAGTTCGTTAATTTTGTTCATCACAATATTCACTGTGGATGTTGGGTCCATTGTTCGTTAATAATGATGATATGTCTTAATTATTGTCCAGAATTAGTATTACTTTAAAAATATGTTCCGTCGTAGTAAACGACTGAAATATTTCTGGATAACTCCGAGCAAATAGTTGTACATAATTAAGTTGTCTGTAAACTTTCATTCATTTGTGAACTACAGGAAGATGAGGGATTAACAACATTTTGATGTCACTTGCGGAATTGAGTTGATATTATTATTTTTTTTCGTCTTTCAGAGGTGGAAATCTTTAAAAAATGCCGATTTGCTCCTACTTCTCGGCATGTCGAATTTTTACCGACTAAAACCACCTCCGCCTCCTCCAAACCGCTCATTCCCAGACGATGTACATCGGTAGAAGGGATAGTATCAGTATGGCAGCAATTTATATTCAGAGTTCAATATATCCAATTTTGTTTCACATTTGTAGAATAAATCTGCGTCCGTTATTGAATCGAGTTTTCATTAAAGTTTGAGGCAGCATGATTTTAAACAATATTATGTTGCTTACTTTTTTCATTGTCTGAGGTAGCTCATTGCAAAAATTTGATGTGGCGTTGATCGGATCCATCCTCAGACGCTCTGTCCTAGCAAATTTTATTTAAATATCATTTGCGTTCCTCATATTGTAGTCGTTCCCCCCCCCCCATTTGTATCTAATTTGATTATTTTCATTTTACACGGTGTAAATTTTTAAAAGTGAATTTTCCTTTTTCCATATAATTCAGTCTGTCTACGTTAAGTTCTTGTGCTGTTTTATATACTTCAGATGAAGCGGTCATTCTTTGCAAGTTGTATATGGTTTTGTATGCTTTGGTCAGTAGCTGTGACATGCTCATGAGGTTATTTTTCGTAGCCCGGCTCCAAATTATGATCCCGCATGTAATTCTTGAAAGTATGTATGGGTTTTCAATTTGTATTTTATTTTTAACTGAAAAATAGCCAAATAATGGAACAGACCAATGATAGCTGCTATTTTTTCTTCATGTCAATTATATGCGGTGCCCACGTTAGTTTTTCATCGATTGTAAGTCCTAGGTAATTTATTTGTTTAACTCTCTGAGGAGTTTTATTTTTTATTTTTATCAGTGGCTCGATACCAATTTTTTTTTTGTTTAAAGACAATGTACTTTGTTTTGTCCGTATTCAATGTGAATTAAATCTTAAAGAATATAGCTCATTGAGCCTAGAGAAAATCTCGGATAAAAACATATATAATGTCAGAAATGCCAACGATATAGTTATCGGATATGCTAGAACGGAACGGCTAAAAGAGGACCCTGTTAATAAAGCAGCTGGCTTTTACAATACGTTACCGAGCTATATAAAGGACATAACAAACTGTAACTTATTTAAAATGACACTCAAAAAACATCTCATACGTGAACAAAATTTGAAATGAATACATCAGCTCCGCAATTCCTCAAAGCTCATAATGAAGCTCCACAGGAATTAGAAAAATATCACAAATGTTAATATAAACGAAAATAAATGACTTTATGTATCGAAAATTAGGTCATGTCCCTTATACCGATCTTTATCATCTGGGAAGTGCCAAGCATTTTTTTTTAAATATGGATGGATAAATAAATAGTTATATTGCCTTGGATACATTGCCTAGAAGAACACGAAGGTGGGTTTAGTCGGTAGAAATCCGGCATATCGTGAGGCTGGAGCCGGTCGGTATATTTTGAAGATTTCCACCTCCCAACGACGAAAAAAAAATTCTGTATGAGACATTGTGTCAGCTTCAGTTTTACCTGATGAGTTTACAGTATCGTATCGTCAGCGTACATCACAACTTTACCGTCAATTCCTGGAGCCACGAAGTTGTTTGTGCACAATGGGAAGAATTTCGGTTACTATTCAAATAATCACTTTTATATATAATAAAACCTAGTCAGTCAGCAACTTTAAATTTCGGTTATTCAAAACTGTTTCAAAATCAATCTTAAACTTTTAAACTATACTGTACCAATGGAGCATACACTTTTGACCAGGCAAGTACAGGAAACTTTAGGTACGTCAAGCAATGAAGGCCGTTTTTGAATAAAAGCAACAACTTAAATCAGAAGTTATCACAGAATTTGATGGCTATGTACCGAATGTTTTTTAAAATTTATAATCTATGAGATACGGTTGCAATAGTGCTATACAAATTCGATTTAAAATTAACTAGCACGAAACAGGCGGCTAGACTCTCCCGATTTAGCACAATCTTTTGCACTGCATTACCGTTGAGCACGAAACACATCGCCACGCCAGCTGTCAAATACTCGAATGGCAGCTGTCCTGTGCCCATGTTCCGTGTAAAAAGTTTGCAAGTGAAATATCAGCGGCTCGCTTCATTGTTACGTTCGATCGCCAACAGTTTTCGATTTTGTGTCCGTGGAATCGCTGTGGTTTGAAACGTCGACTTTTCGCTTCCGGTACTTGAAAAATAGAGGCCCGAAAGCCGAGTTGAATCCGTCAAAGGTCTGACAAATCGAGCAGTTCGTCTGGGAGTCTCTGCTTGGGACACTCGAGCTCGACGTCCTTGCAGCCCCGGCGACGACAGCCCCCAGTAGCCCCGAATGCGGCTGGCTATTCCGTAACAGACGTGGAGTGTCCAGGATACGAAGCAGAAGATGGTGCTTGGGTGATGGGCCTGCATTCGTCTTGTGCCCGTGCAGTTTTTGGTGATATTCGTGCGATAAGTGCAGTGTTGCGAAGGCGATAATCGCTTCGAAGGAAAGAGCTGCGAAACCGCGGAATGCCTGGTGGGAGCGCGCAGTGTGTTTCAGTGCTGGAAAGTGTGTAACCGAGATATCGACGTGTTCGGTGGATGCGTTTCTTTCGGCCTGTGTTCGGTTCGTGACGCTCTGCCCGCCGTAGCTTTGTCGAATGATGCGCGAAAGTCTGGCGAGCGAGCGGTTGTCTGGAGGATTGCAACAAAATGACGGACCGCGCGCCCATACCCTCGCCCCGTGCGAACAGTAACAAGAAGAAAGGCAGCGTCAAGGAGACCGGAGGTCCTGTGAATACACCGCCAACTGTCGCGGAACCTGCGTCCGCGAGTGCCGCCTCCGCGACCTTCAGACTCGCCACAGACAACAGACCCGCGGACTTCGCCACCACCTCGGGAAAGGTGGTTGGGGCAGCCAACGGGAGCAGGCCGAGCAACGAGAGCGTCAGACGGCGTATCGGCCTCATCAGCGGTGGCAAGGACATCGACTCGAAAACAAGACACTGTACGTCGTTGCCACTTTTTTACGGCAGCAATAATGAGGTGAGTGTCGCTTATTTGTCTGGTTCAAAACTAAGACAGCTTGCCTGGCAACGAGGTCACGGGATGAGCAATTCGTGAATTGATGGTCTGGCCACGGCGGTGCCAGTTGCGTCACGGAGATGTCCCCTCCCCCAGATTTTATTTCAGGATGCAAGTATAAAAGAAAAGTAGAGCGGGGTGCACTCCTGTTGAGGACCTAATATTTTTATTATTTCAGGCTCCACCCAAGAGGAAGTAAAACACATTTACTTTTAAGGATTTGATCCAGTCGTTAAACCCGACCTCCATGACCTGCGTCCACGTCGGCTGTTTAATCAATCGCCGACTGCTGTTGTGGGCATACACGTCTTCAAAGGTTCCGCTCGACCTCTGGCCTTGGCGACAGCCGAATCCCTTTCCGCCGTGCACTTTCTCGGGACAGGGCAGCGCAAAGAGCGTAACAGACGTGCTGGAGTTTATTAACCTCGTTCCGGCGATGGAGATAGCTCAGGCGATGGCGGTACGGCGGCGCTCGAGCCTCCCCGGGACTGACACTGACTGGGCCGGGGCTAAGCCGTCGGGTCGCCAAGAATCAGGTTTGCATGGTTTCGCGGCCGTGAACACAACATTGACTGCCGTCCGCACTCGGGCCGCCCAGCACTTGTGGTGACTTTTGGGCCTCCGGCTGGCCCGCGCACGGGACGAGCACATATTCTCTTTGCCCATTATCGGCGTTTCGTTTTGCTGTTATGGTTTTGTCTTTGCCGTGGCCCGAAACATTGACCTCCTCCTGGCACGGGTTGGGTGGCACTTTCCGTAACACGAGCGGATTCCGTGCGGGAGGCTAGCGGTTCTTGCCGACTAGCGGAGCAGCCTTCTGTCTGGCCCTAGTTTCGTCATTGGTCTCGAGCTGCCCTCGATCCACTGATGTGCCGGCGAACTAAAGGCCGCAGGTGCTTCACGCGTCATTGCAACTCGCCGAATGCAGGCAATCTCGCGTGAGCACTCAGCGAGCCTTATCGGCTGCCGGATCGTTTGTTCCCAATGCCGAAAGGTTATCAAGAGCCGCCCCTCGTCCCGCTGATATGTACATACATATGTCGGCAATCCACAAACAGACGTGTGGGGCTCAGAGGGCGGACTGAACTGCAAGCGCAACTTGCCACGTTTTCGCAACTTTGATTTGGTTACGGCAAGTGATTTGGCTAAATTGGGACCCATTGTGTTTGGTGTGGAAGCTGGAACTCTAGCACTGATCCATCACAGCCGAAAAACAACTTGACATTGGGCCATGACCTTTCAATTGATCCGATTCGTTCGGAATTGGGGTCTGAATTTGTCCATCGTGATTAAGGAGGAAGACTGTCATTAACTTGCTTAAAAATAGACTGGATCTCAACGTGGATCACATTAAGGACGACGTCTTCTATCATGAATATTAATTTAACAAAACCTTACACGAAGAGCTGAGCAATACAAATAAGCAGAACGCGAAGGCCTTCTGAAACTAAATTCATGCTGAGCTGCAGAAGTATATACACTCGAATGTTGTTACATTCCCGAGGACTCTTCGCTTATTCTTTCCTACATCATTTCAACACTCTTTTGTTTTAAGAAACTTCCTTCCTTCAGAATTGTGTCATTCTATCCCTTTTCGTAGTCGATTCTTCGCACAATTGTTTGAAAAAGACTTCGGGCAATGTTCACCGCGAATGTTCTTGACGAAGCGGAATCTTTCAGTATTATTTGAAGCTACTTTTTCGGAAATACGAGGTGTGGCTAGAAAATAACGGTACCGGTTTTCTGTGAAATAAACCGTGCGAGCCTCAAAGTCAAACGCCATATTGCCGAGTTGCCTGACATCCCCGTTCCACATTCCAGTCAGTTGGATGAGCTTAGCTTCGCACAGTCGGGACTCAGCCTTCGTTCCTGTTGGACCGTGTATATGCCGCTCGTCGGAAAAATGATAGGCGTCTTAATTAAGCAACGTGTCAACGTGAAATTTATTATTTTTATTATTATTATTCTCTCTTACAACAAGTGTATAGGGAAGAATGTATGTCACGTTCACGCGTTTTTGAATGATATAAGCGTTTCCAAGAAGGGAGAGAAGATATTGAAGATGATCCGCGCCCAGGACGTCCTTCAACCTCGAAGGCAGATGAAAACATCGAGAAAATAGGCAAAGTAATCTGTCAAGTTCGCCGATTGAGTAGCCGTGCAGTTGCCGAGACTGTTGACAAAGAATTGGTTCGGCAAATATTACATGAAAATTTTAATATGATTCCAAAATGGTGCCAAAAATCCTCACGTCAGAACAAAAGGAGTCACAGATGGAAATCTGTTCTGACATCTTAAAAAACATTAGGAAAGATCCTGAACTGTTGAAAAGAGTTATTACGTGTGACGAATCATGGTTTTTTACCTATGACCCAGAAACTAAGCGACAAGAGTCCGGATTCACCACGAATGAAAAAAACTCCAATGTCCTAATCAAAATTCAAGGTTATGATGATTGTTTTTTTGACATCCATGGAATTCTGCATGTAAATTGGGTTCCTGAAGGTCAAACCGTGAATAAAGAATACTATCTTGGGATTTTGGTCACCCCATCCGTGAGCGAGTGCGAAGAAAGCGACCAGAGCTGTGGAAGAACAAGTCGTAGATTCTTCATCAGGACAACGCCCCAGCCCACACTGCACTGGTGGTTAAGACATTTTTGGTCAAGCATGGGATCCCTATGTTGGAATATCCACCCTACTCATCCGACCTAGCTCCGTGTGATTTTTTAGGTTCCCAAAAGTGAAGGAAGTGTTGAAGGGGACCAGATTCGAGACTGTGGAAGCTGTGAAGCAAAAAGCGACGAAGACAATGAACATGCTAACAGAAAATGACTTAAAACACTGTTTTAAACAGTGGGAAATTCAAATGGAAAAGTTTAGGGATAGTGGAGGGGGGTATATTGAAGGTAATAAGATAGAAGTTGTAAAGGGAAAAAAATAAAAAGAGTTACACTAAAAATTCCGTTTTTTTCTAGCCACACCGCGTATATCACAAATAGCACGAACAAATGTGGCTTCCAGGTTCCCTATTAAAAACAGGCGACGACGCGTTCTTCGAGACGACGAATCGAGGAACTCCATTATCTTACCCGAAGTTGTGAATGAGTTGAATAACATTCGAAACGCAAACCATTGGAGTTCTCAGAGTTGTCCCTCAAACATTCGCAAAATATCGGGAACGTATTGTATGCACTTTCATTTCCGCAATTAATGCGAACCCGGCGATTCAGTAAAAACTGAAACTTTTTTACAAATCAGCACACCATAGCGTTATCGTCATAACTCACAAAAGATCCAACCATTTATCAGGAAAAAAGAGGTCACAGCCAACAAATTGCAACAAATTCCAAAAAAAAATCAATCTTCATTTCGCCACGCTCGCAACAACCTACAGTGAATACAAACAATCACAACCCTCGCAGTAAATCAAAAGTGAGTCCTCGGCAGCACGACGATGGCTCTTGTCTTTGCCGAGACCTCATAGTTGGATATCCCAAAGGCATCAATTAAGAGGTGTAGCCATTAACCCCAGACCGCCCAAACCCCAGTCCAAATCCTCGTGATTGCAGACATCAGCGAGCCACCAAATCCAAATCTGAATCACTGACTAAGCAACCGACCTCACTCTCAATCCGCGGAACCGTTGTTGCTGTTGGTGCTGCTTGCGGTTGCCTGGGATGTTGAAATCGACAGACAAGGTGAAATGAATATTCAACGGAAAAAATGGAAGCTCAAGATGGTAAGAAACAGACAAAAGCTCAAGAGCTCAAAAATGAAAATTGTGACGGCACAAATCAAGCGTTCGAGGCGTCCCAAGCAATGGATATGGATGCAACACATGCCCCCATGTGCGGAGCAGTTCGGTATATGTACATACATGTGTGGGTGTTGGTGGTAGCGCAATTCGCATAAAAGAAATTTGCATAGTGATGCGAAATGCTGATTTTTTTATGCGAGGGAGTTCGTCATTAGAGATAGCGCGCCATGTATGTATGTCACTGAGCGAAAAGTAAACATGAAAAGTGAAAATAAATAGAGCCCAAGAGATGATGACTGGGTGAATTTGTAGTTCAGCCAAATCGGCTGGCTTGGCCGTTGTTCCGCGTTCAATTGATCCGTAGGAAGAAATTTGTGGCCATAAATGGATATGATTGCAGCGGATGACTTGAAAGTAAATCAAATTGTTCGAACCATTGGGTACTTCACCAAAAAGCAGCGCATTGGCATGAAGCCAATTCTTCAAATGTAGCGTTGAAAAGAAAGTGATTTCTGAAGAGTCGTTTTCGAAAATTTTATACGTTTGCCAAATAATTTGAGCAACTAAAATCCTTACTTCTCAAAAAGAAGTACAATTTTTCGACTGTGTCTAAAACAAACTGTTATTCATGGTCCTATTTAACCTATCAAATTGTAACGAAATTGGGCATGTTTTTCAGAAAGAAAATTCATTCTTTCACAAATTATGAAATCAGATATCACACCCCTTTAAGGGATTTATTGCATGGAATTTCATGAATTTTTTACTTATCTACATATTTATTAAAATGTTTTGAATTTTTTTATAATAAAATGTGAACCTTGAGCTTTCCAACCATGGCGACAAAATGGCGACCATAAGGGAACCATAATAAAACCTGGTTGACACGATATCTCGATTCAGGTAAGTCTGAAACAATAAATTTCAGCGGCACCACGTATGATAAGTGGGTGGCGATGGTAGAAACTAGAACTAAATATTTTGGGTAAAAAAATAGCGAACTTTTCAATTTTTTGAGTCTTCTTTTGCAACTAAAATTGCTTTAACCCGTAGGAATCGCTATTATTCAACATAACCGGAATAGTGGGTCCAAATGGACCCTCTAATTTAAATACATGTTATTTTATAATATAGATACAAGTAATACTCCAATGGGTTATAGTTGTATTAAAACAAATCTAATTTAACTGCGCGCGTTTCGAAATTATACGGTTTATTTTTTCTTATCGGGTCCAAATGGACCCACGATTCCGGTTAAGGGTTAAACAGGGTTTAAAAAATGTAAATGATTCTGACTGAAACTGTATATTATTGAATATTTTCTCAAAATTTCAGCCCAATCGGTCAAATATATTTTCCAAAATCGTTTCAACCGTCAAAAAACGTCGTTTTGAGAAAATCGCGTTTATAGTTGAAGCACTAAATCAAATGAAAAATGTAGTGGGGCCCAAAATGGGTTAAAAATGACATAGGACAAATTCAAAGATAAGAGCAAGAGCTAGACAAGATTGTTTGGTCTACCAATTGATCGCATAAGAGGCTATATTTAACCTTTCTGTCAGTTTTAATTAAGACAGCAACCATGGATGGATATTTTAACAACGCTTCAAGTGAAAATTGTTGCTCTAGCTAAACTTGCAGTTCATTTAGTTTGCTAAAATCTGTACCTACATTAATTTAGTACATCTGAGATAGTAATACAACTGAGCCAAAACCATGCGAGAAACTCTCACGGTGCGAACAACTTTTATTGCTTCCGGATGCTTCGTTGTCGTCTATTGTCCAAAATAAATTCAAGAACACAAGAAGCTGAACACGTAGATCATTTAGCCTTTTTTCATCTAGACTTGAAGCGTACTTCAAGTGTATTTCAAGTCAAATGTAAACCGAACCCGCTCGAGTCGAGTCGATCAGAAGATTTTATCGGATCGACTTCAAACAGGCTCATGTAAATGCAACTTGAAAGATCGAAAAATCGACTTGTGTGTGGTAGTAGTAACGTTTGGCAGAACCAATTGTTTTTATTTTCTGTGTTGCTCCAGGAGACAAATAAGCAATGGAGAGGAGAAATATATAAAGTTCCGTGGAACAAAGTTACTAATTTAAATGTTAAGGACAAGAATTGTCACTTGTGAGAAATTCACACCTATGGACGTACGGACAAATACACCCACAAGTCGATCCGATTTCGAGCGGGTATAGCTTGAATGTGTTCAACCATATACGCGCTCGATTATTCGAATTCGATCCAGTTTCGAGCGTTCAAGCTCTCCAGCCGGTCCATGAAAACACGCTATATGTTGGGGATACATCCCTCGCAATAACGAAGACGAATGGCCTCGTTAACATTGTCTGTCTCCTTGATTCAATCTGTATTTTCCATCCATAAACAGTCCAATAATACAATTTCAATAATATCTTTACTCTACAAGTCTCAGTGGATTGTCTTCATGCTTTGAAATAATAAAAGCCGATATCGGCCCCAAGAGTAGTTTAATTTTCGTCTCGACGAAAATTATTCAAGGTGTCGTTTTTCTTTTGACCGGCCATGATGAGCCGCGAATCTAACAAATCCTCAAAGAAATAAACGTTAAATCGCACAATCAATAATGTTTATATCGCAAAGAAAAGTCCATTTCCGCTAAAATTCAACTGAAAAAAATTCCACATCACATGTTAACGAGTTCTCAGTGTAAAATCCCTCATTCTGTCTCGTGGCCTATGTTTCAATTTTCCGAAAACCTAGAAAAAAGTAAGTCCATTTAATGTCATCGTATGCTCTGTTATGTTTAACACGCGTATTTTTTGTCTGTTTCTTATTTTTCTCGCAGGGAAATTTTATTTCGCCACAAATTTTCGTACTGTTTGTTCAGATCATAGTCTAATCGATAAATCTAGACTAAAAAGTGGACTATCAATTCTCAACGAAAGCTCGTTCAACGTAACGACCGCGAACATATGTTTGCTTTGTTTACCACACTTATATATATGTCTGTTTTCTCCTTATTCTCGATTAAAAATGTTCTTTCCTGACCGCGAGTTTTTCTCTTGTCTATTGTTTACACTGTGTCCCAGGCACCCGCCAATTCATCCGCTGATGCACACGACATTCATTCAAAATTCATCTGCTAACAGATGAATTTTTTAATGAAGATCACGAGAGCGAAAAAAAAAACACGAAACGTTGTGAGGACACGCCAAACTGATAGCCTTTGCTGAACGCTACGGGTGAATCGCTGCAAGTCATTTTCAGAATAGAACAAAATAATAATAAAATGAACAATTTCGAAAATGAAAATAATTGTAGAGATTGATGGAAGATCTATTTTAGACCTGGTATTATACCCAATCGGATTTGTGAAAATTCTCTCATAACAGACATCATTATTTTTTTTATTGGGATTGTTTCATAACTGTTATGTATTTACAACCTCCTACGTACTCATTCTCTTTTTGCTTCCAAACAAGCTTAATTAAGATTTCTCTCTCCATTTTTTGGACATTTTTCTGTGATGAAACGTTTTATTTTCTAGAAAATGGAAATCATTGACAGTTTTTTTTATCATCGTATTCATCTTCCCCAATGTATCCTTGGTATGCTTGAATAGTTTTTTAAAAGAATTATCATCGCTAGGAAGGTCGCTATGAACAAACGAATTTTGTTCTCCTTTTGATGGATTAAATTTGAAAATGAATTACTAGAGATATCCTTTCGTCGAAGCTCTTTATCATAAATTTGGAAGCTAATGTTTATGAACACACTTGTTTTCTTGGTTCAGTTGGCTCATTTTTTCTGAAACTGCTCCAGTTTAGGTGTTCCTCAAAGATCTTCCTAAAGTCCTATACTCCTTACTATATTATGACGACCGCAAAAGAGTGTCGTTTCGCATTTCTCACTGATTATTATTGAAGAAATCGAAGTGTTTGCAACAACACTTGATTGTTCATAGTATGTTCCGAAACGGTTTCTTTGCTTTCTTCTCAATTAAACGTCCTTGATGGATTATTTTCTTACATAGTTCACAAGCATTAATTAATTAATTCGTGGTCGGTGTCCATTGCTTCCTATCTAGTTTCATCATGGCGTGATTTTTGTCACTAAGCAAATATATTCAGCATTATTCTATCGTTTAGTCTTTTTACAACGAGTATCTGCCTGTCGAGCTGTAATCATTGTGCCTAAATTAATTCGAATTCATTATGAAAATGGATCGTATCGTTTTGTGGTGACGATTTTCTAAAAAAATTTCAGATTTAAAGTTTTGAGTGGATATTTAATTTTGTTTCATCATTCCTTTTAACTTTTTGGACATATGTTGGTAGATTTGGTTTGTTCGTTTACTTGAATTATGTAAAATATCAAATCTAGTATATCTGGCATATATTCCCATTTCCTTATGAATGAAACTCAATTTATCGCTAATGCATTGAGTCCCACATGCGATTGATGCGATTGAAACGTTTTGAAGCTAATCATCAATAAGTTCCATTAAAGTGAATGGATTTTCAAAGGTCCCAACAGTAACTCGTTACGAAATATCCTGGGTGTGTTTAGTAGATTGTCTTGATTGCATCCGATGCCTACGCTAATTACTATCGCCTTCATGCGATGAAAGATGGTATGCTCCTCATCCAATTTCGAAATCGATTCAGCCAAAGTAATCCTCAAATCACGCGCAAATATCGTACCATGTATGTAAGTATCTTTTAAAATTGGATTGGATTGGGTAAACAAAATCGAACGATTTCGTGTGGTGTGGTGAAAAACCAAATCGAGAAACAAGTCGAAAGAAATATTAAGAAAAGATGGATCATCGGCAAAAGAAATTTAAATGAAAGCCACATTGCTTAAATATACAAAAAGAATGTTGCAAACAAAACTCAAACAACAGTTCAATGACTTGAATGAAATTCTATTGAGTATTGATTGTTAGCCAAGGAAGCATTGCACGACAGAGCAAGAAGTCTCTTCACTTTTTGCCATCTGTGCTTTGGCTGATGAGAAGGTAACCGAGGCTATTCAACGTTTCTTCTTATTTTTTTTCCTTGTTAACTTATCGCATAGCTTCTAAATACAAAGATTCAGGGATTCTTTTGGTCGTGCTGCGACCGCGAAAGTCAAGAAGATGTCACGTCTAAGAACTGTAGTGATTATCGAGACCCGGCAAGGGTCCAACCTTAAATCATGAATGCAATACAATAGTTATCGTTCTATGATCGAATTCACATTGATTGCAAGAAGTTTGTTGCCATGAATTGTTTGCTACTTAGTTTTCGTCTGCCTTCGTATAAAGTTGTATGCGTTGGAGATTTTTTCGAGCATTTCTTGTAGTGATTATCATTTTAAAAATATATTAGAAAAGACATTTTACCATCACGCTATCCAACAAAATATACTTACATTGTTTTATAGTAGGTACTACCAAAAAGATCTGGCAACAATCCGAGCAGACGCAAATTTTGCAGTATGTAGTTTTTATCGGAACCATCGCATCCATACTAAATTTCGCCAAATTTATTCCATCCGATGGCCCCCCGCAGGCTACAAAGGTTGGCCTCCTTCGGTCGTGGAAAGCGGAATAATCCCCGGTAACCTCCAGATGTCGAGTAGAATCCGATACCCAATTACAACGAAACAGCATTCGACGAAAAGAAATTGAAATGGTTCGAGCAGCCCCGAAAGATGATCTGCCGCCGATTTTCACTTTGAACTTCATGCTTTGCAGCGAATATTAAAAATATCAATAAATTTTTAAATTTTATGCGACCTCAGTTGAACGAAAAGATACTTGTGAAGATACTCTTTTGCGGATGAAAAGTGTTCACCGAATAAAGCATCCGACTCAAGTGAATGTCGATTGTAGGATAGTCATTGTATCTTCCAATGCCACAGTACTATTTTGTATGTTCTATGTGTCTTAAGCAATCATGAAGTGTACATGGAAATGATGCATAACCATAAGCAGATGGGATTGAATGCTAAAGATTTTGACACCTACTTAGGATAATAAGAGGTGAAGTCAGTTGCTGCAACGAACACATATATCAGTCCTCCAAAGACGCCTCTCATTGCGCCAAGATGCTATGCGCAGGTTGTGTGCTCCTAGCGAAAAGATGTAGGCAAAAACTGTAGAATGCATTGCGAAAAGCCGAGGTCTATGAAGATCTGCAGGCCATTGCTCAATAATAAAGCCGATACCTAATTTATGATGCCGCCCAAGGGACATGGAAATCTCGTCGTTGGGACTCTTGCAAACGAATATTGTATGGGTCTGGCAAAACGCTCAAAAAGAAACATTACCTTTTATAGAAATCGCTAAGTGCGGTGATCCTTGCGCACCACATTTGCAATAAATTCTCGAGATGGATTTGCAAAGGCGTCGGATAAGAGCCCAATAATTACTATGATTGGAATAAACAAGGCGGACATGTTTCGCATTTAATTTCTATTTATATCTTATGGCGATTGTTGGGTGGTTAAAAAGTAATTAAAGTCAGATGCGTATTGATAATCTTATCACACTAAATGTGATGGAAAGGGGTCTCGGTTGATTGGTTTGATTAATATGGTAATTTTTCAATAGGCCGGCAAAACATTTTGTCTTAAATTGGGTCAAGCAATAAAATATATGGGTCAATTTAAAACAGAATCCTTCCCTGCTTCAGCGTGCTGAAATACTTAGGAGACCTGTTGAAAATCTAATTAATTTTTGAATTTTTTTCCAAAAAGAAGAGAAATATGTTGTTGCAGGTTTTCCTGATACTGTACAGTACTTCAACGGTGTTAGGATTAACCCGGCAACTCTTATTAAAGAATGCAAATCCTACCCGCGATGTGAGTATTAAGATACTATTACCGTCAATTAAAAAAAAAAAAATAAAAAAAAAATTCTTTTTGCATTTTTCAACTCCGACATTAAAAAACAACTTCCCAAAACATTCAGACAAAATTCGAAAGGTATAACGGTGTATGTATAAGTTTAAGTGAGCGCGCGCGTGGCTCGAAGGCGCATCATATGATTTGTATTATTTTCCGCGTGAAAATTAAAAAGAAACCTACTAAACACATAGTACTTAGTATCTATATTTCTAGATATTCATGGATTCCATTATGTACCATGATTGATATGGTTGGGTACATAAATTTCCGACCAATATGAAATTCTGATAAAACCGTTAAAAAACTTTAGAACCCTTTTTTCTCAAATCGACATTTTTTAAAACTACGGACAGTTAGTCTCTGGATTGGTTAAACAAATTTTAATAAATCTTGGTGCGATTTGTTTACGGACATGCTCTGCAGTGTAATTTACTACAATTTTGCCAAAAATAAACAACTTTTTGTTGGCACGCATAAAACTGCGAAAAAAACGCTGGCTTTTTAACTTTTTTTTCAAACATTCGCCATTTATTATTTCCATTAATTATGGTAAATTACCCTGTCCAACACCATCCTTTTTAAGAATCTTTTTGAATTTTTTGTTTCTTACTCTTACCAATTTCGATATTAACTGTCTGTGGTGGGACAGTGTTTTTTTCAAAACCTTTACTTTGGCGCCCTTTATACATTAGAAAAACGAAATCGAAATGAAAAAAAAACTGTTATGTATTCACTCACAAAAAAATAATGTTTTAAAAGAAAGAAGGTGAGAATATTCAATAAAACTGCTGGGAAAAAAATTCTTGAAAATTTGCGTTTCTTTGGGCATTCTTGACGGTAATAGTACCGTAAAGCACATTCCTCATATTTATACCCACGTAAAAGTCCTCACCGATAGCGATGGAAGATGCCTTTCTGCCCCTAAAACCCATATTACCAGCTTGTAATCCCTAGCAAGGTTTCATAAGAGAGCACAGAGGTAAGCTTTCTCGATCTTATTTTGATTGTGCCCAAAGGCTAACACTAGCAATCAACAGCCTCAGGGAAGCCTAAGGACGGATTTCGATTTCAACGATTCTACGAATGGCTCTTTTTGTTGAAATGAATCCTTGATTACTTTCGCAGCTATTTATTATTGACTTTGCTAATAAGAAAGATTAATTGACTTTTTTTATTGTTCGGACTTTCAGTGCATCAGAACAGGGAGTATTTTCACGTATACTTTAACTATCAATTATTTAGTAATTTTTGAATCAATTTGGATTCAGGGAAGCTCATATTATAATTGAACAAGTGCACAGTATCATCGCTGAAATCAAAGATACTTTCCAATCAAAAGGACACTCCTCGACGTTGAAAAAGCTTTCGGTAAGGTATGATATGCTGGAACTCATATCTAAGATCGTTAAATACTTGCCCTCAGAAACTCACTGAATTTAGGCATCACACATTATGGACAGGAAGATCAGAGTAAAATACAAATCCCCTCTCTGCAAGGACAACAATATATCTTGGCTCATCCGTTTATTTGTTGTATACTGCCGACATCCTTACGGGTAGTCAGCTAATAGTATCCACTTTTGTAGACGACACTGGTCTGATCAGTTCACAGAAGAATCCAGTCGTAACATCGGCAAGGTTACAGATTCAATCACTCCTGATAGAAAGATGAATAAAAAATGGAAAATCAAAATCAACGTATCAAAGTGTATTCACGTAAAGTTAACGTTAATTTAAAAAATGATACAATGAACGGTTGTTTCATACTCCAATTGAATGAAGTGAAGCATTTGGAGTACACATAGATAGAAGGCTAGCGTGGAAACAACAGCTGCTAAATGTTAACAACCTGAAGAGCAGGAGCATGTACTGGTTGCTTGGAAAACTCTCGGAATTGAAACTGGATAGTAAATTCTAACAATGAGAAAAGAGTCATTACTGGCATCATAATGGCATACCAAGCACTTCAAAATACTCAAGGATCGTCAGATCCCAATTGTTGTTACAGAAATCGCTCGTATTCAGCGTAATGACGAGCTGCCAGATCAGAAATTCTTCCTAACTTTTTAGTCTGTAAATTTTTAAACACTAGTTATAACAGCCGCTTGGCTAATCAGACGATGGTTAATACAGTGACCTCGGGCCTCAATTAGGTTTATCAGACGATTTGGCAAAAAAATAATGAATTTTTGACTAATGCTTTCTGGTATTTCATTCCAAGCAGTTTTTATTGCAGATTACAGTTCATTTGTTTTAAATATTGTTTTCCACCACGCTCAACTCTTCCTGCGAGAATACCCCACACGTTTTCATTGGGGACTAAACGAAGGTCACTCGAGAACGGGAATATTTTTGCTTTGAAACCACTTTCGAGAGATTCGGGATCTATGGATGGAGGTATTGTCCTGTTATAGAAGGTAAATCCACGTCCTATCAATTCTTCTGTATGATGAAAGACGTTTCCAGCAAGTTGGTATAGTTTTCAGAATTCATTTTCGTAGAAATATTTGCCAGCGTTAACTTTTCTTGGAAACAAATCGCATCCCATACCATAACAGTTTCGCCACCGAAGTTTCGGGCCAGTAATATTGAAATTCATCTGAATCGTCGAGATTACAGTCAAATCCTGACGCTATCATCTGTGGGTCTCACATTAAGGGTTTTTCTTTTCTTTCGTTAGATGAAGCATTTTGTCGCGCTTTTTTGTTCAACGCACCTAAGAGTGACTGGTAGGTTCATTTTTTGGCGTATTTCACTAGCAAACATATGTTCATTGTAAGTTTTTTGTCAGATTCGTCTCTTATCTCTTCCCTAGTCATTGACTTTCAACCGGTTCACTTTCTATATTCTGATCCTAATTTCACATATTTATTTACTTCATCTAAAGACTTTGAATTTCCGCACAAATTTTCCTGTTCGACCATCCCATTCTTATAAAGCTCACGTTTTTTCAGCCTCGCTCAAACTTTTACCTTGTCGTCCTAGTAAACCTCGAAATAAGCTGTTCAAGAAAAATTCCAACAATGCCAGTGAACGTATAATTTTTTCGCTCTAATTTCAACCAAATCATTATCACATATCAGTTGCTTGGTAACATTGCACTACAAGATCACGTGTTACGTAGGACTCTTTTCGTTATTGTTTGTTGTCTAGTATGTAACCGAGTATAACGTCTTAATGTGGTAGTAAGTAGGGAAATAATAAAGTGTTCTTTTAGGCACGATATTAGGCAATAATTTGCAATCTTACCGAACCATTGGGTTCTGAGGAAATTATTTTGTGACTTTGTGTTTGCAGTCTTCTTTCATTTGCGTTAATTTTATCAGCTATTGTTAGTTGCTTTGATATAGCAAGATTCAATGAATGTATACTAGTAAAAAAACGTGTTGACAGGATCAGAAGATCCAGGAGGAAACAAAATTAACAACAATACAAACTGGAAACCTTGAAATAAACTCAATGGATATGTGATACCCCCCTCATAGCCATTATAACAATTTCCCATCTCATTCACGCCGGGTTAAAGAGAATCTTAATTAGCCACTGTTAACGTTCGGGGGCTTCCCTTGAAAGTCTTGATTTGAATTCATTTCTTTTACCTTTCCAGTAAAAAAAATTGAAACGCTCCGGCAAGTTTAGCTGTGCTTTGTCCATTTCATGCACATTATTTTTATTCTTTTAAATTTCATGTTATTCATAACAATCGCCCAAGCTATTAGCAAAAAAAAATTGGAAAACCCGCAAATTTCTATTAAATTCAAACATGAACAAAAGGACCAGTTTCACCCAATAAGCACTTTCAAAAATATTTGTCTTTTGACCGCTGACCATTACAAAAGCTAATAAAAGGAAAGGATTGCTGACGATTAAGCTCGAACATGCTTTATCATCAACAACCACGCGATTGATTCATTTATTCATGTGGTGCACCTAATCGCACCAGAACTTTCACTAAACGCTTCGAGTAGTAATTAAGATGCCAGATAATTGCTCTTTGAGAAAAAAAAATTAAACACACAAAAATTCTGCATAAACACCATCATTAATGAGATGGATGGGCAAGACGCGATATGCTTTTCGCTAATAGGCTTCTTTTTCTTGTTACTGAAAGTTAACATATGCAATTGGAAATGTATTGTTGTTCACCTGTGCGCACATGTGCTTGAAATGTATTGTCCTCTTGACCCAATCAGTCTGCGAATTTGCATAAAATATAGGATGGCGGTTAGTTTTACGTATGCCCACCATTTATTTAAGCAATGGCAGCTATCTTTGCAATAACGTAAATTTTCTTAAAGTGAAATTTTTAGTTAGTTTTGAGGTGCTCTCGTTTTTTATGTTCATGTTTCTGCGTTCGTTTCAAGTATTTCCCCGGTCAGATGTTTAGATTGGCTTGATCTGGCCAGTCATCTTTGATTTCAATCTCTTATTTTCGACTAGATATCTCTATTTGTGTATTTGTGAGATAAATGTTGCACAAGATAATGCATATGATATGAAGTATGCTAAGTTACATGAATGGGAAAAAGTTTGGCAGTTTCGCCGAACAAATGCATGTAAACGTTGGCTGTTGATATATGGAAAAAAAATTAGAAAGCAAAGTGTGTGATTATTGAATGGATATGATTAGATTTCTTTATTCTAAGCTAAGCTGAGAATTAGCTAAACAGTCTTGAGCGACAGCAATCGTATTGTTTTACAGAGCATGGTAAAAGCAAATAAGTATTTCTACTTTCTTGCATTCATCTCATGAAGTCTTTAATCTTGTTTGGCTGCTATTTGAGATATTTTGGCACTGGGAAAATTTCTCACATGGTTTCAGTACTGCAAAAGCTACTACTTCTTGCCAATTACGCGATTGCTCGTGGATGAAAAAGTGCTAATTGTTGGATTTTTACGCGCAATTGAGTATTTTTTTAATGGTGACTCGACTAGTGCTTGGAAATTCCGTAAAAGTAAATTATTCATGGAAAACAATATTCTTCTAATTGCACTCAATCGAGTTGATGTAGTAGTTATGTTTTGAATTGCTACACATCACTAATATTTGTCAAATGAATGCGAACTTATCAGTTATCAGACTGTCGGTAGTTAAATGATCTACTTAATTTTGCTTCACGTCCCAAATTCCAACTTTAAAAAATGTTCTTTCGATTTCAAAAATCAGCTTTATCTGCACGCGTAGACTGATTCAGAGTACAAATATAACATCCATCAATCCAATTTATTCCTTAAAAATGGCTGGGTAAATGATAAAACAATTCATATTTATAGCATAGCAAACTCTTTCCTGGAACAATATTGTGTGCGTTGAACTGTTGGAAGGACCACTAGATTTCTTCTTAAAATTTACAACAACAAAAACATTTGAATTATTAGCATCTTCAGTTTGACAAATTTTGCGTGCACATTTTCCATTCGCTTGTTTTCAACAGCCTCAATGTGTTTTCTCTGCGAAGGGTAGCATCACTTCTACGCCGTACAGCCTAAAATTCTAATCAAACTGAATGATCATTGGGGTTCAATTATCATTCTCTCAATTATCATTCCGTTAATGATCATTCTTTCAATTATCATTCGTCTAACAATGGTGCTGATCCTGGTTTTATCTGTCAAATTTACGTCTGAAAGACTCTTGAAGTCAACAATTTTCTCACTCACATATTTTAATTTAATTTGAACTTACCGCTGAGTACTTTAAGAAAATCTATCCTTGCTATATAAATGGATGCCATTCCTTTGGTAAGGTAATTAATTATCTTATTATGAGTTAAGCTTTGCATGGTCTTGGTATCGTTCTTACAAATCGAGTTTTCGTCCTGCTATCGCAGGTCTATTATTTATCTCGATCTCGGCCTTGATCTTAAAATTTCTGAGAGATCGAGACTTATAAGGATGAGGCACGACATCGTTCTCTCAGACCTGGATAAAAATTGGCCCATAGGTAAGAAAGTAGGATATTTAATCCCTAAAATATTAATCCGCAACAACTCTCGATTTTGAGAAAAATGCCTTTAAAGTTTTTAGCGTCGCTTATAAGGCAGCGCGTGTGGCCCGCGATCATGAGATTGCGTGCTCATCCCTTGTTCCTTGAATCAATCCTGCGTCGTCTTCTTGTCTCATAGCCAACTTGGCAAAAAACCAGAGTGACGCCTATTGTATCTAGCCATAAATGCTATGATGTTTAGTAATTATGGCATACGCTAGATACTAAGAGCGTCATTGTTTAACATTTCCATAATTTTGGATTGATGTGGTTTTTTTGAGGGCATATTCAGTCTTTTAACAGAACTACATTACTCAGGTAATTTATTGCTAGAAAAAGATAGTTGTAGACAATTTTCATGTTTATCTAAGGTACCAGTCCACTTTGGAAGGCGAAAAAAGACCATTTTTCAAGAATTCGTTTCTCTGATACTTTATTTTATATTGACATGAATCTTTTTTTAAAGTATTACTTCATATTTGAATAATATAAAAAAATATTTTTTATTTATTATTCTCTTTTATAGAGGGCGTTGAAATTAAGCGTTGAAAAAATCGTTACTCCACGGCAAAGATAAAATCTATAGATTGATAGATCTGAAACAAAAAAAATTAACGACATAGCATTGAAGCATTAAATAGCAAGGTTTCTTACACCGTATTCCACCACTGTTTTCCAAAAAATTCTTATGAAAAAATGTCAAAAATCGACCTTTTTTCGTAGTTTTTAATGCCAAAATTTTTCTTCTTCAATTTTTTGGTCATATTTTGGTGGATTACGGTGTAAAATACACTCTAACAAATAAAACGCATCAAAGTTTTTTAAAATTGGTTCGGTAAACCCAGAGATTATCTCCATGCCATGTTAAAAAACGTTGTTTTGTGTTGTTTTGCTGATAAATATTTTTTGAAAAATGAGACATTCTTTGAAAACCACGCAATTGACATGTAGAAGTCTAAATAAGCACTAGGCACAGGCAAAAAGCCGCAAATATAATGCATAAAGGTGGCACCGCTATCTAGAGCCGAAAACGTGCACACACTCAACGTCGCTATTTATATGTGAAACTTTCGAAAAGATGTTTCTAGAGGTCATTTTTGAAGTTCTAAGGAGTCGAAAAATGCAAAAAAAAAAATTCCTTTTTTTTAAATTTATAAAGTGGACTAGTAGCTTAATGTAAAATGAGGGAGAAATTGGTGGACGGGGGGATTTTGGCTTGACGCTCCACATTAGGATCTTTGGACCTCTTCACTAGACTCCCTTTACATCGAAAAAATCTGCCTGTCTTTTCAAAATGCATGATTTAACAACCATTTAACTGGAATATAGGTAATTGTTTTTAAAGATTTATGCTTAATAACATTAGTGTCCGGTAGATTCCGAATTTTTCGACGATGTAATGAGCTTTTTTCTTTCCTTCTTAATTAATGAATTATTAGTCCTTTGGTCTTGTCATATTTTTCATAAAGGAACTAGCAGCTCTCATTTTGCTTAATATTTTTTGCATGTTTCTAATTGTTGCTTCGTTTAATGGTTTTCAAAATTACTTAAAATTTTCTCTCTCGTGTACCTTTCTTCTTTGTTGCATCATATTTACTGTCGTCGCATTTCTGTACGTATTTCAGACGAACTCAGTGCCAAAATGTACTTCAGTGGATCGGACTACAAAAAGAAATTTTGCAAAAACAAAATTTGATTCATGACGATTTTTTTAATTTTATCCCTTTCAAAATGAGAGAGTATCTTGACATTTCTACCCCTCTATTGCAATTTTGTGAACAGTTCTTTTTTTAAGAAGATATTTAATCTTTTAACAGATAATTTTTTGCAAGGAAAAGATATTCGTAGAAAATTTTCATGTTTATTTTATCAATGTTTCCTTTTGTTTTTTGCTGATAATTAAAAAATCTGATGCTTTATTTTGGCTCATGAAACCGTTTAAAAAACATAAACTTCGGATAACTGATCAATTTTTCTGAAAACGTCTAAATTCATAACGAAAAATTTGATTTTGAACATTTGACAATTACATCTTACCTTACTTTCTACGAAAGTTATTTTTTGGTCTGCTCTTCTTTGTAACTTATGTTCACTTTCGTTTTTTTAAAGAAACCGTGCGCTATGGAATTAAAAGCTATCCGAATTGAATCAATGTAATTTTTTGCCTTCTAATTGATGTAGGTATGCTATGTATACCATGATTGCGAATAATGATCTGCCAATAAAATATAAGCTATAAACCAGCAATATGTGTTATTATTTTCATTTCGCTTGGAATTTTGATATTTATTCATGATTTTAAAAAAAATCATGCTGTGAACTATTGTGCACGCGTATTCAACATCATATGGAAGTGGGCGTTTTGCGAATGTTGATTCATAAACCTCTTCGAACTAGTTACAGGTCCAAATACTTTGAATTTTCAAAGTGTATTTTTGTTACCATCAGACATGATAACGTCCGTCAGGAACCTCTGCGGCAAGGAAGAGCTACCAAAGATTTGAAGTATTTATTTTTTATATTGATCATTTTGTCTCGTTTACTTTAGGTGAGGTAGGCTAGCAATTCTGCGATTATATTAAATATAACAAACTAACTTCAAGAGCCGCTTGTATATCTATATTATTATTCTCAAATATTTTGAATTTATTAAAACATTAAGAAAGATTAGAAAATGTAATAGGATGTTTGCTCACGTAAGCAAGCTGTAACAATTTTATTTTTACTATTCAGCTTAATTTCCCAATTAAATATCTGGGAATGAAAGCCAACATTCGTAGCTTCACCACCATCTGCTTTCCGCCAACGGTAACACTACATCACCTCCCACCACCCAATCTTATAGCAAGCAAGTACTCACCTGCCAGGTGGAGAACATTCACAATTCACCAGGCAAGAAGCGAATTCACAAGAAATCGGGGAGAATTGAGCAGTAGGAACAGACTCACCGGCTTGCATGCATAATGGTTATAAATTTATGCAGAAGCAAACCATGAACACTCTGAGGCTCGTGCGGATCAGTACTGTTACTAAATGCACCAAAGCGTAACACCACCAGTATGGTGGATGGCGGTTCTTCCCGTCAGGCGATGGTGGCGAGTAGAAGGCCAAACTGGTGTATGCGAGGGCCACTATATGTTGTGCTGGAGTATGTTCTTATAAAATTAAAGTGGTAGTCTTATTTTCTGCTTGGGAAATTATTGCGTGTAATTTTTCAAGGGGTTATGTGATGGAAGCGCAAGCATGTGATTTAAAAAATGATGCAACGGTTGAAAAATATGAAAAACAGTGTTGAATTTTTTTTGCGATTTTTATTGATATTTTTTTGCTTATGCTTGGGTCCGTCATTGAAATCAATCGAAAAATTCACACCAATTTTTAATTGAAATCGTTACAGATTAAAAATAAAAAAATCGAAAATATTTGACCACAAAACATAATCACTTCCAAAGTCTTGGATAAGAAATAAATGGTTAATTCAACAAAATATTCGTAAATTATATTATAAATGTCTACAGAAATCACTAAACACATTCCATATGCAAAACCTCGATGCATTTTCCAATTCTTTTGAAAGTTCTTCTGCAAATATTTAGGTATTGAACTTTTTTTAGCTAGAAGTTTTTATTTTCAATTTTAAACATAACATAAATTATATTTGAAAAAGTATAATTTAAAAAATTGAGTACCGTAATACTGACTCAGCTAATATATGTTATCGTAGCCCAAAAAACCTCTACGACTTGCTCGAAAAGTT
This sequence comes from Oxycera nigricornis, assembly GCA_963942545.1. Classification (NCBI taxonomy): domain Eukaryota; kingdom Metazoa; phylum Arthropoda; class Insecta; order Diptera; family Stratiomyidae; genus Oxycera; species Oxycera nigricornis. Next base: position 109,828,351 of record OZ012659.1, on the reverse strand, counting down.
TTCCAGTCAAAACAAATTAATTCTCAAATTGATTGCCAGGACCTTCGGCATTGAGACATTTCTTCGTTAATATTTTCTAAATATAATTTGATTCAAAATTGTAGGAATTAAAAGTATACTGAAAATATTTTTGTAGAAGAATGCAGCACATATAGTTTTAAACGTTTGGGATTTATTTTTTCCCTACCACAATATTTAATAGAGTTCTCGTTAAATATCCAACTAGGGGCGAATCGAGTTGACAGTGCCGATTTTAAAAAGTCGTTAACACTATTAAAAAAAGAAAAAAAGTATTCCAGTAGATTTGAACACCGTTTCCGGTGAAATTTAATGTAATTGTGAAATTTATCTTTAGTTTTCGCCTATATTAAATATTATTTAGTCTAGACTCGATTTTTCACAACGTGGCGACACGGCAAAAATAACCCCACCGTTGCTCGTATGTCTCATTTATGATGCAAAGTTTTCAGTTTTGCGCCCAACTTAAATGAACTCGTAAGCAGTTTTTGGTAGACACTCTAAAAAGTAGTCCCTATTCAGTTTTCCATTTGTACACTCTCTCAAGCAAAAGAGCAGATTGGACTATCCACGTAATCTTGGTTGTAACTCAGCACAACCCTTGCTTTTAAAAATTTAGCTAAAACATACAATTTATATTTTTGACAATTTATTCCATTGTAAATATCCATCCGTAAAGTTGAGTTAATTTTAATTTTTTCTTTGTTTTTCGTAAAAAAATTTAAATTTACTGCTAATTTAATTTTTCGTGTCAAAATTTACTCCGTTATTTATTTCTTAGATACAAATTATATGATGTTTAAAAAATTAAGAATTATTTCCAAGGAATTTTGTCCCAAACAATATTATGATAATATTTTTTACATAGATAATTTTATGCTACGAAAAAATATTTGTAGAAATTTTATTGTTTGTTTCATCTTGTTTTGTGCTGTGGGCAAAAATTCAAATGATTAATTTTTGAAAAATTATTTCGTTTAATTTACAACTTCATAACAGAGTTCAAACTTTAGTTCTAGTCAGGCCTTTGATCTTGTTTTTTTTTCAGAGGTATGAAACTGCCGCTAGGGATATTTTCATTGTAACTGTTAAAATTCGCTATTTTATTGACATCACGTTTAAATTATTTTGACAAATTACATACTATCAAAGATTTACATCCGAACAACGTTTCAAAATAGTGGAATTTTAAATCCGAAAATCACGTTCTGTGCGCCAAAGTTTGCCAAACTGAAATACTAGGTACAATTTATGGCACTCATAATCGTCCATCTTATCAGCTCATACGCAATTCGATGGGAAGATGTCCACGTATACTCGACTGGACATTGTTCATCCAACATGAGCTCGTATAGTGCATACCGAGGCATAGATTCAAATAGTGAAAAATATAGTACGAAGCAAGAGCGCTGTGAATTGGGAGTTCAGTTCCAGTTTAAACTTAATCTATCCGAAAGCTATCCTTATATTTTGGACACTTGATTGCATTGAAACCATTTGATAACTGAAGTGAAATGTTCGCCTTCATAAACCTACCGAACTTTAAAATCATTGCCCCTCTGTGCCTTTCGGTTAAAAAAATTTAACCATTCTTTAATTTCTGAATTGTTTTATAATTTATTTTAAGAAAACCCAAAAGAAAACCATAAAATCACCTGTCTACGATTTTTCCTTGCGATAAGATGATTTCGCGTTGCTCTTGTTACATACTTGTACAACCTGGGTGCATTTTCAGGAAACGGTCGTTAATTAAAGTGTGCTGAATGGTAGCAGCAACAGAGGCAACCAGCACCATGGTAGCGTTAAGCAGCACAGCAACCAGTGAATAGTTGATTACATGAAATTATTCAAAACGAACGCTTGGCTAGGTCAGGAAGTAGGTATTTCATTAGTACATAACAGCAACGCTTGCAAGCGCCCGAGCATATAAGGGGGAGAGAAACCAGGTTTACTTCAAGTCGATGCGAAATAAATTCAAAAAATAGATACATGTGGCCACTTATTCGATGGAATTATTTGAGGTCATGCAAGGGATAGTTATAGCATAAGCGAAATTTAATTTGTGGTTAGGTATTGAAAAATGGGTCGGTATTGTTTTTGGCTCAACGATGAAAATTCAGACTATGGTAGCTTATTTCTTACGGTCTGCTCTTTAATTCAGCTTTACAAATTTTCACTGCTATGAGAATTTTAAAAAAAATTTGTCCGGTAGGTACTTCAATATGTATCTACTAAGATATCAAAAACATAAAATTAACGTATTTCTTATTGTCTCCCTGTTCAGTAGCTTTCATATTCAACATTTACACTTTCTGGGGAGCAGTGAACCAATAAGTATGACATATTTTGATGGTCAGAAGCTATCTCCATGAAAACAGCCCTGACGTCAAAAAGCACTTGTCAACCTAAATAAATGTGATGTAATCGGATGCTGAGGATTTGAAATCGTTGGTAGGACAGGAAATATTGAATTCTTGAAACAGTGCATGCATGAAATTCGTCAGATATTTTGCTTTTCACTCGTCAATTTTCTATGGTTGAGAGCATGGGATAATCGTTTTTTGGCTTCCACTTATTTCTTCATAGTAAATAGTATAATGCCAACCTAAGATTTTTGTGTCTTTGTAAGCCCTGAAATACATTTGGATAACCTTTAATATTGGATTAATTTCAAGTCTGTTGATGACAATTTATGGATAAAACGATTTGCTAGAAATATTTTGAAGACGGATTATGAACATTTAAAGTATTGATCCGAGAGTTAAAGATATGTAGACAGAAGAACATGTATTCGTACAAATAAAAACAAGTTATTTTACAAGAATATTATATATTTTGAAAAATCATTATTTATATTTTGCAAGTAACTAATAATAACTTAATAACTTTATTCGAATTAATATTGAATGAAAAGTAAATACAGAAAAGTAACTTCGCTAAATAATATTCCCATGACAATTTTGCTTTTCGTAGTCATATTTTGCCGGTTATTAGTTTATATGTAAAACATTTTAATGTGATCGAAGGTAAGGTTATAGATACAGTTGCGGAAATATAATAAGAAACACTTATAGCTTAATTAGAAACATCCAATTTGTCAATGAATCCTTCGATATAACTCATTCTCTTTAAGATAGTTTTTTACTTGATTCAATGGCAATTCAAGGAGGTAAAGAGTTGGCCGATGCTACTTCTATAAAGACGACAAGACAGGAAAGTCCCACCGGACACTTAATAAGAAACACTGTATTTTACTATAAATAGGCATGCGAATTTGATATGATTAGTTTGAAAACACCATTTGAATTCCTTACAGTTTGAGCGTGATTTTCAAAGTTTAAAAAAGTGTTTTTAGCTTCAATAACGATGGAAAAGGCTTAGAGTTGCACTCTTCTAGTTCGACAAAAGATTGTAGACTTAAGGGAGCTAGGCTTGTCATATCGACAAATTACCAGCCATAAAAATGGTAAGTGTAAAGCCGCAGGATTGCCGAAGATATTCCCCGGGCTAAAAGTCAACTCATAGTAAGGAAGACGAATTGTCGACACATCGAAACAAAGTCCAAAAAAATCAGCTGTCGAAATTCATCGCCGACTTTTTGGGGAAAGTAGCGATATTTCGGTGAGAACAGTCAGAATACGTTTTGTGGTAGCCGGACTTTATGGCAGGATAGCCAGTAAAACCAGCCCCTGGTAACGGCAGCTAATCGAAGGAACAGAATGAAAGCATTTAACCTAGAAAAATGAGTTTGAGCGACGAAACAAAAATAAATCGCATTGGCTTTAATGGCAGGAGATATGTAAGATGACCGAGAAGTGAGAAATTGTTAAGCACGGATCCATCAATGTTTGAGGATTTTCCTCGTGGTTTGGACTATTACACAATATGTATAGTAAGAATACATATTAACGAAGAAAAAGTACGTCGACATCTAAGAAAACATTACGTTGCCATGAGCTGAGGAGAACTTTCCTACTATGTATATGGAAGTTTAAGCATGACAACGGCCCCAAACATACGGCACGACACAAAAGAAAGTTTCTGAAGGACAACGGCATCGCCATTAACAAGTCCTCAATTAAATCCAATAAAACATTTATGGGGAGACATAAACTAAGCCATAGCAGAAATTTATCTCAAAAACGTGGACCAATTGTTCGAAGCGGTGAAAGAAACATGGAAATCCATACATGTGGAGAGATCCAGGAGACCTATAACGACAATACCGAATCCCCTACAAGAGATTGTGAAGCAGAAGGGTTTCCCGACACGTTACTGATATGTTTTTGTAATTTATTGTTTTTATTTCGTAAAATATAAACTGAAATAAAGGAGTTTTAAAATAATTTTGATGTATTCCTAATTGCATGTCCGCTCGAAATCTTAGGTTTTCCAAGACTTTATTGTTTTGTTGTCCTTTTAGAGATAGCATCGGCTAACGCTTTACCTCCCTCAATTGCCGCTGAATCAGGTAAAAATTTAACCTAAGAGAAATGAGTTATATCGAAGGATTCATTGTCAAATTGGGTTTTCCACAGTAAGCTACAAGTGTTTCTAGTTATAGCTGTAAGTTGTAGACACTAGGGTCTCCAATCCACCAATATACTAGTTAGATCTTGCGAAATTGTTCCTTGTTCTTCTGAAAAATATCTGTCCCTAATTATCGTTTGTAAATAGGATATCTTGGCTATTTTCGAATATTGATTGCTGTTCGATTTTTTTTCCAAATATGCTCAACTGGGTTTACGGCTAGGAATCGTGGATTTGATATGTTATGGTTTTATTGAACAGCAGCTAAACATTTATATATAATCAATTTAAATCCGAAGTGATTTTTATTGAATACTCTTCATGAAATCCGCACTAATCAATAAGCCTTATTATCGAGGCAAAACTAACAACTTTACCAACAAGCATGAGATAACCTGCAACTGCGTCCAATTAAATATGGTAAAAGGTTGAAAAGGTAACTGCTTGAACAGCACTAAATACCTATTCTTAAGCAACTACCTTTTCTAAGAACCACTTTGAACTGCATTTTGCGTGTACATGCTCTGGATTACAAAGTGACGGAACATTTGTCATAGTCATCATCATCCATGCCTACCTTGACCGTTGCAGGAGTTCTTATTGTGCAGCCAACAAGCGGAAAATCTAAGATGGCTTTTATGTATACCGGCCGGCCAAGCAAGTCAGCTAATCCATAGAATTCCACTCTTTTCTTGGCTAACTTGATATCCAACTTTTTATCGATTTTATTCCGTTCCCTTCATCTTCCACTATTTCTTAGAGCGACCACGTCATTTTACTCAGTTGTGTTGGTTGTTTTTCAACCGAGCAGAAACGTGATGAAATGGGAATCAAAGAAATCAGTGGACAATTCTTGGTCTAACGGAATCTAGAATAACGTGAATATCTTTTTCCGGAAGGGGATTCTGCAAATAATAGAATGATGACGTAATTCGCTGTGGGCACCGTTGGTAAATTGAAATGAAGATGCTTTCGGAAATGTTGGTCGCAGAGTGATAAACTTTTAATGCAGAAATAATTACAACATAGTAATAATAGTAGCATATGAAAATGCAACATGCCTTGTGGTTTCATAAAACTCTCATTTTATTTGTCGTCTATGGAAACTTGTTAACTATTAAATTAAAAATCTCTAAGCGTCCAACAACTAACAGAAATGTTTAACATCCATTGAAACTTCATGACCCCAAGTACGAAAGATATTGTACCATTAAACGAAATCCCAAGTAAAGTCAAGCAGTAAAAGTGAAACTCAACAATCTATGGAAATTCAAACTAAAGTCAGTAAACTTCAGTAGTTCTTTACAATCTCTTTAAATATCTTCTGAAGATTATTACGAACAGCAATGTTTCCGGGAAACTGGAAAATGCTTCCGCACCCGAAAGCCCTCAATCTATAAGTAGCTTTCTCTGTAAGCAAGTTACTTCAAAAACATCAATTCAGATTCTTGTTTTTGAATGATTTCTTAAGAACACTTGTGATGTTTCAGTAACGTAAATCCGCGGTGATACTTAGCCCAAAGCAGTGAATGTCTTTTCAGTAAAACTAATTGCGCAATGTTTCATGTAAGATTAATTGTTGCGCTTTCAATGAATGCATTGATACATAACTGAGTATTTTTGAAAATGTTTTTCGAGTCAATTTTTATCAATATCACTTGACAATTTTTATGGGACAAAATTATTATATGTTTTTATTATTTTATGCCTATTTATATTTGAGGAGCTTACATTCGTGACGTAACATGTCGAAAAGGATTAAAATTGAGTTTTATCTCTACTTTTTGCATTTGAAATCATTTGAATGCATTGGTGCAAATATTTTCAGTATACAAAAATGTTTATAGGTCAATTGATGATTGCATCAGTCCATTCAAATGACTAAAAATAAGCCGAGACCAAATTCAATGGTACTTTTTTTGGACATGTTACGTTTATCATTTATAGTTGTTTCTTGAAAGTATCGTTCCTGGTGCTGCCGTATTTTATTGATTAAATTTTGAGCAACTCAGCCGCCGAAGCCTTACAAGATGCCGAGTTTATGCTTGACATGTCGAGTTTATGCTTGATTCCTAGTCTGATGCATAGAAGCAGGATTTGCCTCCTATGAAAAGCTGTCACGAAGAAGATTTAAGCATTTTTCGAAAAGTGTCTAAGAATGAGTACTGTGACCCGAAAAAATTTTCGCCCAGGATCTATGAGTAATAACGAAACATTCACTAGTAAGTGCTCAAAACAAGCGCAGAATATACGTAGATTTTGATAAGGAATGCATTACAAATACCAGCGCATCATAATCGAAGCACAAACTGGATTGGAATCTACTTATCAAAATAAATGTAAAAAGACCATTGAAAACGGTAAAAATGACAATCAAATTCCATATAAGAAATATCGGAAACAATAAGGCAGTAGTCAATTGCCCGGGAACACAATTATTGGAGAGTTTTTGAGAATATTTTATGATCCAGTTATTAATGAACACATTTTTCATTTTTCTTCTTCTTACTTTCGAAATAAAAAAGGTAAACATAAGACTTTGCAAAAAGAATGTATTAAATGTATATTATACAATATACAGCTACTTGAAACAGAACATTGCGAACTAGATTTAACACAAAAACAATATTTTACTACATTCAAGAAAATTTCTACTTTAAAAATCGATTTTGATTGCCCTTAAGGGGGATAGCCACAGTGACGGCCGAAAAATTAGTGATTTAAAAAAAAAATTGACCGAGTAAGTAGAAGAATTTTTGGATCGGGTTTATTTTTATTTTATTAAGTACACATCTAATAATTTTTCCACAAATTTTTATTAAAAAATATTAAATAGTTTTAACAATATAAACGATGCCGTAGCGCCTGAAAAAAAATTCCCCCTCCATGGTCGCATCGATTTTTCAGAAGGCGGTACTCTGAATAAAAAAATTATTGTAATCTGTATAAATGTAGTTATCGTTGTACGTAGCCGTTATTTTTTATTTTGATTTTTCGCAAAATAGCGACCGATTGACAATATTTTAATTTTTTCGACCGTTTTTTTTTGGTTTTAAATAGTTTAAAAAATAGTAAAAAACAAAATTTTCAAATCGGCTACGCTTAACCGTAACCACTAAGACGACAAAACAAAAAAAAATATACATCGGTTAATAATTGTTCGAGTTATTGATGCGACCAGTTCAAAAAAAGTCGTTACGAGAAAAATGCGTTTAACGATTTTAGTCCATTTCTCTCGTAATGAAATCATGTATATTTTTTTTTTAAATTTTCATACCTATATAAAACTATCGAGTCCTGGACCATATGACGGTTCTTCCTCTTCATTTCCAGCGGTCTTGTTGATTTTCTTAATTTTTTATTTACTTTTTCGATGCGATACTGAGCAGCTGAAAACAGTCGGCCTAACTCCTCTCACTATAATCATTGTAATTTAGTCAATTTTTGAAATTTTGACTTTTTTTGTACACATATTTTTGAACATATAAACTCAAAATTGGCCAAAGTCAAGTAATGTTATTTATATTATATCAACAACTTTATAGCAAGGCAATAAAAACTACATATTTTATTTTTAAAAAATGAACGGATTATCCTAAAGATAAAAAAAGACTTTAAAAATTCAAATGATTTCCAACAAATTGTTGTGTTTTGGTTTGCTATAAACAATAATATGTAAAGAAGAAAATGCAATAAGCGCTGCTTTTATCAGTGGCACAAGATGCGTTTATTCCAAATTATGTATACTCTTTTATATAAAAGTTTGATTGCTTATGTCCATTTTCTTCGAGACTAAATAAATTTACTTGAAAAATATACTCCACCTTTCATTTTTTTACGTATTGATATTAATATTTTTCTTTCCATCTATTTCAGGTAAGTGTGCCTTTCCACGCTAAAGCTGTCTGTATTTTTGATAGTAAGTACATGATCCACCGTTTGAATACAATAGAAAGACACAAAAAAGGTCCTACGTTTAGAGCCATTATGAACTATTATTCACATTTCTCCTTTATCAAAAGGTTAAAATGTTCATCATTTGTGTTTAATGTAACAGTTTGATAAATCGATATTCTTGTTCTTGTAAAATTTTCAAATTTATCGTCTTCTGTTGACTGCCTTCAGTTGAATCATTTGACGTCAAATACTGTCATCCGACGGTATTTAGTGCTATTTGATGCGTCACACAACAACTTTGACCTCAAAATGTTTGGCATGACGTGTTTTGTTCATTACAATCTTAACAGTTCAGGGTGTCTACAAAGCAGCAGCCTAACATTTCATTCTTTCAAAACATAAACATTGATTGTCCTTTCCGAACATGACTCATCAAAAAAAAATCGGATAAATTTTTCACTTGCTTATTCACCAAGAAGAATCCTTATAATAAAGCTAAAGATAACATTATTTACTTTTGAACAGTTCTAGCATCATTTCAATGAGTAATCATGTCCTAATTAAAGTTTAATGTCCTTTTTGGTATTATGATTCAGATTTTTGGGCAATTAGTTGTTTCATGCTATGTTAAAACAAATTATTCTGAATTTAGACGTTTCCTTGTAATTTTTGTTGAAAATCGGAAAATAAATCAGAAACCATGCAAATTTGTCAAAACATTAGGTGTATGCTATGAAGTAAAATGTAAGTTTTCATTCCCTGTTGAAAATATGTGTGGTGAAAGACAATTTATGTGTGAATTTTTTACTCGTCTTTATTTTTCGGGTGAAGAATCTTGGGTGTGAATTGCAGTAGTGAAAACTATGTAAAACACGATACTGGTGCAAACTAATATTCAGAACTTGTAATTAATTTTGATTATTGTCTTAATGATTGATTAAATCATTGAATCATCGCAAGTTTACACTCTTTAGACTATCCAAATTAATGACATAAAGTTAAAATCAAATCCTGCTTCATTTGAAATTTGTTATTGATTCACAAAATATGCATTTTTAACCTGAAGTTTCAAGTGTTTATTTCGTCAAAAAGCGTCTTTGCTCGAATTATCCAATTTATGAAGTTAGGCGGATTTGTGTGCAGGGTGTGCCGAAAATCTGTCTGTCTGGTAGTGCATTTATGTTGCATGGTAACTCGTGTGCTTCAGCTAGGATCTGTACGAAATGTATAGTGAAATTTGTATAGGTACTCGAGCATCGCTATCAAGGAAGACATACTGAAAATCACTTGGTCATGAGGTTCGACAAATTAAGGGTTTTGCTCGATGTAATCTTTGCATAAAAAATGATTTAGCAGATCAACTTTGTTGTGTGAAATGTCCTCGAAGCGGAAGCCGAATTTCACATACTTCAAGCAAGTTCCGCCTTTCTCAGGTAAAAAATACATTTTCGAAGCTAAAGCGGTTAAATTAATGATTAAAATGGACCATTTTCTGAATTTCCTTAAGAAATCAAAATAGGTTATTGAATAAATCAGAAGGTTTCCATGCCTACAGGTACTTACAAAAAAATTTTCGACATGGTATTGGTGGTACATGACTTTCTTTGCGTTTCCGGCTCTTTCCCGGACCGATAAGGTAAAAAAATGTGAAAATACCTTTGCCGAATCCTTTTAAATGAAATTGCGTGCCTTTTTAGTAAAATTGTGATCAACTGAATGCGCTCAGATGCGACTCGTCTGGAAAAGGAGAGCAATTGGTTTTGTATTGGATTTTAGATCATTGGATGCAACGTGTCGCTAGTAAAAGTTAAATTATTTGGTACAACTCTAGGATTCCAAATGCCTTAACTACTACGCTCTCTAGGGGCAGTTCCTGCTAGATGAGTAATTTATTTGATACAGCATTTTACCGATATTGAGGTGTCTACGACTTGATCACAAACTGTCCAGGAAAATCCTAAGAGAATTTGTTGGTAACCTGTTTTCAGATTATTTCGTTTACCATAAAAACTCGGACTTTCATTGACTACACTGCAGTTAAGGTTTTGAGCAGGCATGTTTTTTTTATAGCTTGGAGAAGTGAAAATCTTCATTGTAAGAAAGTTTCATCCTGTTAATGTTGAGCCTAGTGTTTTTGCGGTTGCCTCCCCATCTGTAACAGTTGAAGCTATGATCATTCTAAGGAGCGTAAATGTGTTGAAAATCCGACTTTTCTGAAGGATAGGATACATCAGCGAATAATTTCATATTATTGGTTTTAAATTTCTACAATGAATGTTAAACCAAGCAAAAAAAAACGAATTATATAGACTTGGAACTGTAAAATTTGTTGAAGCTTTTATAGTTGCAAGTCCATATACAGCATTTCCGCTTCAATTTATGTGTCTTCCAAATCAAATTAGTGATTTTTCAAATCAAATTGGTGCTTTTCTAAGCTAAATTGAGACTTCTTTAAAAATTGGGTTAAAAAAGTTCTAATTTGATTTGCAAGAGCACTGATTTGATTTGGAAAATCACCGATTTGATTCATAAAATAGCTGATTTGAAAACATTTAAGTTGAAGATAATATGAAATATACTCAAAAATGTTTTACTTTGCAGATCTATGTCTAATTGCTTTGAACAATGTAAAGCCTTAAATGAACCTGAATTCAATGAAGCACGTTTAGACCATTGACTACAACTTGTCAGAATTTGGGGTGCGCACAATTTTAGATTTTGCAATAGTTTACTTGTTACAGTAAAAGCCCTGGAGATGTATTCTCGACAAGAAATAATGTAAACATCATTGAACTAAGGGGGGAAGTACCTTTAGAGGCCGAAAAAATAGGTCTTTTTTGCAACTGATTTGTGGGAAAATGAAGACAGTTCTTATTAAACCAGTATAATATTTATTTTCGGCGATGTTAGAGGTTGAAAAAAAAACATATTCTACAAAAGTGAAAGTTGAAAATTGACAAATTTTTGAAGGATCTTGAAAGCCATGTCGTCGCCGACGTCGTAAATTGCGTAAGCGATGCTGGCTGCAATTTCCATCTGAAATCAACAAACCAAACATTTTCTTACTCGAGAAGGTTTTTTTTAGTAGATAGACTAAAATATTTGCGAAATTCGAAAATTAACCCTTCAAAACAGACTCAAAAAAAAACAAATTACGATTTTGACGAAAAATTTCGTTGTACTTCCAGTCAAAAATAGTCCCAAAATAATTTGTTTTTTTTTAATCTTTAGTCTATATAAAACAGATTTTTATGCTCTTTAAAATGAATGCTAGATGATGAAAATCGATTCACTAGTTTTTTTATTATCACTCACGCAATGTTAAAAAACATGGTTTCGAGAAAAGGCCGTTTAAAGTTTGTGGTCAAGAGAAAAAGGCTCGGCGCCAGGCACTTCCGGGATGCATATCTTCCACAATTTTGAGAATTAACTTTTGAAACTTGGACATAATATTCTTAGGCGATATATCTATCGATTAAAACAATTTAAAAAAAATCGATTTTAAAAAGTGTCTAAAGGTACTTTCCCCCTTAAATCAGTCTGTGATCCAGAATAGATTTGTTGATCAGTCTGAAAAATCAGCCCAAAACAGATATACAATCTTGAATCTTTTTTCAAACCGGTAACACTAACCAATTGTAATTATCTCTTGTAACTTAGTGGCGGGAGTGGTAGCGTTTAAAGCTGCTACGGCTGGCTGACTGTATCTGTAACTGCCTGGGCAACGGGGCAACAATTGCGTTCAGCAATTTATTGTTCAAAGCAGTTTCGTGGGCTTGGTATCTCCACCATGTCTCTCCGGCAACATGTGAGTCAGACACGATGTAGTACGCGATCGAACGCCGCCAAACTTGATAATCTATTCGTGTATTTTGTTGTTGTAATTCAGCTAACTGCTAGCTTTCTGCTCACACTGCAAATACATTTCTAGCCTCATGTTGCTTACTGGTTCTTTGCTGAGCTGTATCGTGCGATGAGTAAACTAAGACGCGAACAAGTTCGGCTTTCGTTGCTGCAAAACATTAAATTTGTTTAGTTTCTATCAAGACGACATCGGTTTCGGTATAGCTTTCGCGACGGACAGACAGCCGGACAAGTTAGACGGGGTCTTCTTTTTGATTTCTTCAAGAAATCCATAGTCGACTGCTTCGCCAAAAAAGATAGTGTCGTTCCGTAAGAAAGACTGTTTCGTATAGCGCGATTCGCGACATGTATTCTTATTTGGTTTGGTTTTTATAATCGCACGGCTTTATCTAATTTTCTGTGATGCGGCTTAACGATAAAAGTCTTCTGCTAAAAATGGTATGATTTATTGTCGGCTGAAGAAAAGTGTTCGCATGCAGATATCAATTTGGCGGTTCCATGCATGTCGCATTTTATGACGGTGAACGCGTCCTACGGAGAAATTATCTTTGGCTTCCAAATTTGAGGTAATGCTGGTCGAAACGCTGCTTTCTCAAAGTTATGCCGCGATAGTGATCAACCTCTGGTTGGCACCTTTTGTCTTAAATTTCCTCCTCACCAAAGAAAAATATTCTCAACAGTTCAGTGCTTTCATTACTGTTCATATTTTTAAAACGTGGGTGAATGACTTGGTCTGCTCGCCTTGATTTTGTTCGTAGTGCGGCGAATCTTTGATAAAAGCGATTAAAAACCCTAATATGGCAAATTACCGGATAAGATGGTGACATGATCTTGAATAGTGTACGTGAACCACATGAACATGTGTGATATCATAGAAAGTATTTTATGATTTTGGTGTCTTGTGAAAATTTTGAAAATAAGAGCAATTGTCTTTTATCCGGTGTCAAAAATGCCCTGAAAAATTGGAAATATTTACTAGTGGAATATGTGACAAGCTTTTCAGTGGTTAAAATTTTGCCTGAAGCGGATGACGAAGTTGCGTGGTCTAGCGATTGCTGCTAGGACGAAACAAGAACGACAATTTGGATTACTTGGAGAAGGGATTTTTTAACTGTTGCATGGTAAAGATATTTTGTTTTTAACACTAGTAGGTCTAAGTCTTTTTTCTTTCCGTTCTATCTATGTTATATACATAAAAATAAATGATGGAAATATTTTATGTCCAATAACAATTTCAATTTTATGTTCAATAACTATCTCAATTTTATGTCTCTAATTTATTTCATTCAATTCGCGTCTGCTTGTTGTTCCTTTCATCGTTTTTGTAATTCAATATAATTATTCGTTGTGGTTTCTTTGGAATATGATATGTGCGACTTAATATATCGAATGATTCATAGCCCTGTAAATATGGTATTATTTTCTCATCGCCTAACAAATATCGTTCAAAGCGTTAAAACTCTATTGCAAAAGTATAACGCCGACATATATGTGGTATAAGCACATCAACTACACTTACAAATGTCTGTGTTAAATTTTAAATTTATCATACTGCCAATCTAAAATGCGGAACATATTTTGCTCCGATAAGTTTTCCAAATCAAGTATGAGTGTTCGGTTGGTTTGAATTGTTATGAACAAAATTCAAGAGAAAAAAAAATGATTTAAAATCTTTGGGTTATCTATCTTTGGCCTGTTGATAAGAGTGAACATCGGAAAATGTTATTTTAACATACTTGAAACAAGTTGGAATCGAGGAAATACTCATTCATCAAATGATCAACAATTTGTGACGTAAATATATACATACCGAAGTGAATATTGGATTTTTTTCGTAGAGAATGAATCAATTCTTTTCCCTTTTGAATACTCTTTAAGATGTCAATAACTGTTTCAATAGAAATTTTCCGTATTCAAGCAATATTCAATTTTGTTTAAAACATCAAGTGGCTTCCCAGAAATCCAAAAGGTAAAAAATACCTAATTTGTTGTATTTTGAAATCTAGTGAAGATAGCATGAAAAGTAAAATCCAAAAGAATAAAATGTTATTTTCTTATTCTGTTGCCAAAATATCCTGTGCATAATACTGAAAATGAAAACATATAAGATGTTATATACAATACAATGTTTACTGAATCATGTTTGATATCATCAGTAGCGAAAATATCCCAATTTGTCGTTGAAGTTTTCAAATTCTAAAAGGCTGTCTTTCCAAGAAGAAGCTAATATATTTTCCTTGTGTTTTTGTTTACCGACGAATTATCGCCAGAAAATTTTCATATTGGATTGTGTTTAAATATCGAACAAAGTTCAATCTGTAAAAATTTAATAAATATCCTGACACTCCGTCATAGAAGTAATAACAAGATTTTGTATTGATTCTTATAAAATTCCGTAAAGGCGTCCTCAAGTCACCTTGTAATTCGCACAGATTCTTGAACTTGGTAACTAATCGGTAGGAACTTGTAAGTAAACTTTATGGCTACCTGTTTTTAATAAAAGCATAAAATTAATGCAGACTCATGATCGAATATGCAGAATTGGTGAAATTTTAGTTGTCGCGTTCTTGAAGATAATCACGTCATCAGCTTTTCTTTGAATTTTCTCTTTCAACAGTAATCCTTCCTTGTCATTGCAATAAAATTTAATAGGGACTAGCTTTAGAGAAATTGTTTTTTTGGTGAGGTTTTTCCAATGTTATAATTATCTATATTATGTCGTTTACAGCTTATGAAAACCTTAGAATAGACAGAGAAGATCAACGGATTAGGTGTAAAACCCCCAAAAAAAATATAATTATAAAAATATATGGTGCCACAGGCCAAATTGAGTCAAGGCCTTCAGGTAATGTTAGGAGATAAAGTAATCAGCAACAGGCTCATCCATGATTTCTACCCTAATTTGATACAGGTATTCATTTCCCAGCTTAGTGAACAGATTGTCCGGCCGCAAGTCTCATTTCCGAAAACTTTTTGCCGCGAAGCAGATTCTAACCTGGTCTTCGGTGCATAAGAAGCAAGGCGCTCTAATCACTAAGTCTCTAGACTGAGAAGATGTTTAAAAATACATATTTGAAAATAAAGAAAGTCAATTGATTTTGAATATTGATTCTCTTTGAAGATACATTTCGGCTATGGCGTAGGAAAAAAACTTTACACAACTGTTTCTTATAATTCTTAAATCAACCAAATGAACACTTCACAATTCTTAAAACATTTCTCGATTCTGATATGGTTGCCACAATTTTATGAAGTTTCTTAGTATACTGTGTACTATTGATCAGTGTTCCGCAAGTAAAACAGATAAACCGGCAAGTTTAAATTGAAAATGGGTAACAATGCATAAAACAATTTTTTGGTAGTATTATCTGAATTTTTTTTATGATTGGAATCGTTCATAAGAATTATTTGTTTTCATAATCATTTAAGAAATATTCCAAAAAATCTTTAAATACTGTCACGGTAAAATATAAACAAAATTCTTTTTGTTTTTAATTTATAGATTGACTAAAAAATCAGGATATGCCATATGTTGGTTTCTTTTTGAAATCGCTTTTAAAAAAATTCGGTGAATATTTTTCAATGATTGTAGCTTCATGCAATCATGTGATTATTTATATAGTTGCCGCACTTGGCTTTCTAATATTCCATTTTTTAAAGGAGTTTCACCTCTTTAGCTCGCATAAAAATGGCTATATATGAAAATAGAATCAATTTTCAACGCAGCTTTTAAATATATAGAAAAAAATATTTTACACAAATACATGATAGTTTTTTGAACAATTTCAAAAAGAAATGAATAAAAAATGTGTTGAAAATATAAACCACCACGAAGAATTCTAACCTTGTCGATGGTGGATTTTCTTTTCTGTCAGGCATCGTCTGAAAAAATGAAAAATAACCTTTTTTGATGTAAAGAGAAAGTAACTAAATCGTGTTATTGATTTTTTTGATTGAATGAATGTTTTTTTTATAACTTTTTCAAATCTCAAAATTATGGTAGAAATCAGAGTTTTTTTTATAATGGCTGTCAATTTAAAAAAATTCACCTACTCTACATATTAGTCATTATGTTTCTAAAAAAGATAATTTTTTCCACAGTAAATGCTTCGTAAAAAGAGAACAATTCATCATCAGTCAAAAAACAATTCAGATGGTGGTTGTTGGCTCACATCTTCGATTTTTTTAAATATTTGTTTTTTAAATTTTTGCAATGCATAACATATAAAATATTTTATATATTTAAAAGCTGCATCAATTTGTTTTTAATTGTAATTTCCAATTTTCCCGCTGTCAAAGCGGTATAATTTTTTAACCGAACTTGTCAATTATTTGTAGCTCTCTTTCACGAATAACTCAATGAATGTTTCAAAATATTGTAGGACTTTGACCATTTCAAAAAATGTTTTGTTTTTGACCTTTTTCGAAAGCATATGTGTCCAAAAATGTTGCTCTAAAATTTTGTAAAAATCGAAAGAAACCAGTTGTATTTTCCTGGGCCCTTTCAGTTGCTATGCCCTTAAAACCCCTTCAAGACAAAACGCTTGAAATGCGTTTTTATCAAAACTAGGTTTTTTCATCTTGTGTTGTTGAAATTTTCGAAACTACTGGATGTTACGAAGGTATTTGAAGTGCGCCAATTTTTCGTATATGTTTAGAATAATGACTGCTCTTAATATATTCTCATAAAAATGGCCTTAATGCATTAAATCTCAGCGGCTCGCTGGCTGGAAAATTCTCATCAACCTTTTCAGTTTCTGCAAGACAGCTCTAATTAGTCAATACTTACCGGCGTTATTCCATCATAAAATGACTAATTTTTTACAGCAAAATTTTTACATTACCCAACTTTAAATGTGTCAAGTGCATCACTGTTGTCAATGTTGAAATAACACGCACTTGAAAAACAATCCAGCAAAATCCAGATATGAGAGTTTCACATTTCCATGTGTCCACCAATTGACTATGTATAGTGTCAATGGTTTCTTGCATGAATGGTGATGACAGTTCGATTCATCGTGGAATATTATATTAGCAACTATGTTTCTTTATCTGCGTGGATAAAATATTTCGCTTTGATGGACATTTTAATTTTCAGAGCTCTGTTATGAATTGAACATTTTTAATTTCCTTCTCGTCTATCTGTCTGTATCAGTTTTACGACAATCTCATGGGAAAGCTTGTGCAATTACGAAAGTACTAAAAAAAACCATCCTATCAAAATGGTTCATCTTTGGTAATCGCGTTAAATATTTTATGTTTTTTTAAATTTTAACACTTCATTCATGGATGAAATCGTTAAATTTCAAATCTGTTTTGTATCTATTCAACCTGCAAAGTTTAGGAAACATGGAGCTGGATAACAATTACATGAAGCAATTAAAAACTGTAATTTTCTCCCTGATCACACAACGGAGCTACATAACATGCCCCCTATTTTTTCTTCGTCATGCTCTTCAAACCGCATATGTGCACCACACATGAATGCGAGTGGTTGACGATGCGGAAGTTCTATACGAGGAAAAATGTTTATATTCCATTTTATCGATTCCATGAGCGTTTCCGAAATATATTTCTCTGTATTCACACTTTCAGTCCGATTTTAGATTCCGAACGAACGTTACCCATCGCACTCGACTAAACCAATTAGATATCGTTTAGCAATGAAGATTTTTTCCTTTCGGAACAGTGCGATTGTCTTCCGGTGTGTTTGTGTTACATTCACAAAATGGACGAATGCCTCCATAGATGTGCACGGGTAAAAATGTGCTTTACCGTTAATTAAAGTCAAATTGTTATTAATTTCTTGCTGAAAAATTCAAAGAAACTGCATTAAGTATGATTGAAACGAAAACCTACTTTGTGCAATATCGCTAACACATGCCACGGTTGGCATTGAAAGAAGAGCTCAAAGTGTGGTGAAAATGTTGTACTGCATATGTGCATGTATGTGTTTATGTGTCCATTGAAATGCTACCGTGTAAATAACAATAGTATACAATTGTAAAAATGCTCAATGGAAGTCTAAATAATGCGGTTGCTGTTGCTACCAAACAAAACTATGGCATGGCTACTGAAATGTTAAAAATCCCCACGTAACCTCATCTTGGCCACGCTTCGTACCAAGCAAAAGAAGTCGATGGCCAGATAGCTACCAGCAAGTTGGTGGGCCAAGAAGTGGTGAAATGTTGAAATTTACCAATGATTTTTTTGTTTTTAGATAGCACCGATTGATATGTGTTGCACTGTAGTTTGTTGCAAACTTTTCCGAAAAAAATGCGAAAAATGCGTAGATAGTTACTTGTGTAAGTGTGAAATGGAGTACAGTCGATGAGTTTGTGTTGAATTTGAGGCTGTGATATAAAATATTATTATTTTTTGTTTGAAGCGAAACGAGTGGCTCATGTGTAATATGTGTCTGCAATTCAACACACTTTGGAACAACTTGAAAAGTGTGATTAAAGAGCTGTTTAAGTTGATACTGCACTGGATATTAGCTATGCTGGTATGTGGTATCAATGACTATAATATATTTTATGAGAATTTCATAAGGGAGGGTAAACATGTTTCACTAATGCTAAATGAATTTGCCTTTTGGCTTATCAGACGTTTGTTTTTGAAAAATTGTGTAATGCATGGAAGTACAAAGCATTTGGTCTTATTTGAAATGTCTAGAAGTTTTTTTTTTTGAATGAAGCTAAAGGTCAAACGATCCATTAAACATTACTGCTGGCTTTGACCTAAATTGCTTGCAATATGCTTCCAAAGCCAGTGGTTAAAAAGCACTCACTGGCTATTTTTGATGATAAAATAAATGGAGTTTTATGCTGATTTTTTTATAAGTTCAGGTTTTTTAAAATATTCAGGAAACAAGCCGCGAGGTGTGACCCTTGAGGTCCACACGGTCAACTTCCCAGTAATATCTACATAGACATCAACAACATTACAACAATGAGAGGTATTCATAGCAGTAACAGGAATGAGTTAATATGAATCATATCGTCTACGGGAGGGTCCATTGATTACGTAAGGTTTTTGGTCGATGAGGACAGATTGAATATTCACGCGGATCAATCGGTGGGGGCCTTTTTGGTGTTGAAAAATTTTGTTGGTTTTCAAAATTTAAGCATTTTTTTTTAATTAAAAGACTATAAAAACTATTAAATATCTGCTCAAATTATGCAAATATCTTAAAACTATGATTGAATTTACAACAATTTTTTTAGAATAATAGATATAAAGTAATAGCATTCGTATAAACCCTCTTTACATGATAACTTTGAATGATTTTTTATTTTTAATTCAGTTTTTTTATATTCACGGAATATAGTTTTGCTGGTTTTTCTTCAAAAACTGATAAGAATGTATAAATTTTATAAACTGGTATTACTGTGCGGTGCAAATCAAGTTAAAAAAATATTTTTTATGAAAAATACTATAATTTTTTGCATTTTCTTCTATTATATTAAAAAAAAGCTGAAACGAGTTTTTATAATGTTAAAAACTTCACAAAGATATTAATACACGTCAACTGACACCTTAATGATGCAAATATTATATCTGGTTCGTGAGATATAGTGAATGATAAAAATGACCTTGAAAATCATGATGACTTTTAATAATTTTTTATTTTTAATTGAATTTTTTACCTGATCATGAGAAAAAGCTTTGATGTTGTTTCTACACAAATTGTTTGGAGTATATAAATTTTATAAACATTGTCTACTAAATTACGTGAATCAGGTTAAAAAATTTTTGTTTATGAAAAAAAACCTAATTTTTTGCACTTTTTTTTCTTAAATTAAAAAAACGGCTACAACGATTTTTTTTAAAATGTGATAGATTCACACAAATGTTGATACGCGTCGATTGACACCTCTATCATGCAAATCGTATGTTTGGTTGGCGATATATACCGCATGACAGAAATGACCTTCAAAGGGTCAAAACAGCAAACCCCCCCGACCGAAGTATCCCAAAAACTAATCAGCTCTTAAAATTGCAAAGACGCTTCGATTGACACCTTAACGAAGTCGATACGACTTTGTTTACGTGAGTTATGCTCGTAGAAAAAAGTGTCCACGAACGTACGTACGTACGTACGTACGTACACACACACACACACACATACATCTCCCTTTCTAAAAACACTTTATATATACTCTATAGACCTCAAAACGTAAAGAAATGTTGAAAATTTCAATTTCGATTTTCGAGGCGATTACAAGAACTTCCCATATACTGGGAAGTTAATAATTTAAGATGTTTTTCTTTAGTCATCCAAAAATAAATTTATGCTATATGTTCCAAATAATAAGTTAACTTAAGGAGTCAGTATCGTTAAAAAGAACAAAATTTTTGTAATTTGTCGCATGAAAAAATAGTCGAAAACGATCATTTTCTTAGTCATTCATTCTACTTTCAACTTTCATATACAAAAAAAATATTATTACCGACTAGAATAATTGATTCTCTAAAAAAAACTCTGCCATGTCGTTTCATTTTCGCGTAGAAAAAATTGAAACAAAAAATGACTTCCTAAGCCAATGCTTTTTTAAAAAAATGGCAAAATGTCTAGTATGATTTTTTAAAGAAAAATGTTTAAAAAAAAATACAATAAAATCATAAATTAAGGTGAAGGCATATCTAATAGTATCGAAAACGTTGTATCAAAATATGAACTTAATCGATCCAGTTGTTTTCTTTTAATCGAAAGCGCACACCAAAAATTTAGTTTCGAGAAAAAGGCATATAAAATTTCACGCATGGATGCACCGTGTACGCTTCTTTATACCCACAGCAGTTCTATAATTTTGTGTATATAAAATTGAACTTACTTTACAATCACAGACACCAGGAAATTTTTTGGAAAAAGAGCAATGGGACCGAAGCAATTGAGAGGCGAAGCAGCCGCGCATCAAAGCCATAGCAGCACAGCGGGGTGCTCTATTTTCATTCAAAGGAGCTATAAATTACAAATTGTATTAAGTTCCCTATAATAATGTTTTAGCAAATTCTTCGAAGTGTATATATACTGTTTGAAAATTATAAAAAATATTTTTTTTTCAAACTTTTAGACCAAATTGCTCGCTAAACGTCTCGAAATAATAATTTTTGGGGAAAAATTTTGTAAATGTTAACAGTTTGCCAAGCAAGGAGCGAGGTAACAATTGTTATTTATACTAAAACTCTATAAACGAAACGCTTGATTTTGTATAAATTAGCAAAGTCGATGCGTCCTTTCCGAAAGAACGGAAATCTTGGTATCTGCTCAAAAATCGAGGTAGTTCAACATCCCATTGTGGTTTTATCACAGGCGTGTGGAATTCTGCATGCGTATTAGTGTCCTAATTTTTATCGGTACACATGTTCTTCCACACTAATTCAGCCCAATGTGTATATGTACATGAATTGCTGATAAACAGTTGCGGCCTCGTCACAATACATTTGTCCAATTCCACATGGAGAAATTTTGTTGTATGCTTTCACTCGTTCTTTTGCGCGCGAGCTTAGAAACGAAATCTGGCGCGCTTTTTCTGAAGAAAGAGTAATTTTCGCATGTTTTGTCTCATGCTTTTTTGACAGCTATATTCTTTATGATATGTTTTGGATAGACAGTCTAATACCGGAAGTTTTGCTCTGCATCCAACGTTAATTCACTGTGCTATTCCAACTTTCTTCTGATTTTAGGGATGTTTTCTTTCGTTTCACTTAGCAGTATTGTGTCTTAGTTTCAAACCCACTACCAAGACAACAAAACTGCCGCGGATTATATGATTTTTTTTTTAAAAAAGCTCTCATTGTCGATTCTCTTTCGCTCGGAAAAGTACGAGTTATATCTTTAAGCTATTTGACTTTCTAATATAGCTTTGTCATCCGCAAAGTCATAGTTGTTGCCTCATGAACAGTTGTATGATGTAGCATCATTTTTCATAACAGTAATCACTGAGTTCATCGGGGCACATGTACCACTAAATACTTTAATATGTTGTCATTCGATTTACTTTTAAATGCTGACTGTCATATATGTATTTGCTTGAAGTGTATTTGACCAACTATTTGATAAATTTTTGTCGATCTGTCGGACCATTTCATAGTACTCGATAAACTTTCCAAAAATTCAATTACCACCAGAATATAATCAAAAATAGGATGTTCTTTTGGAAACCAAGCTGACGAATCCCTAGATCGCATTCTTCTTCGATTTCTCGGATCAGTCTTGACTTCCGACCATTTTAGTACCCTGTTTTCCATTGTAGATGATACCGCAATAATTTCTAGCCATGGCTGCAAACAAAGGTTATTTTCATTCTAAGACAAGTTAGAAATGTTCTTAGTGTCCTACCTTCAAGCTTGGCCTAGAATACGTGAGATGATAGTTACGGTAGAAACGCTAAAATCTACAAAAAACATTTAAAGGATTTCTTTATCGGTTGAGAGCCAAGACTTTTGTCGGAATATATATTTTTGGTGTGGATTGAAATACAGGTTTGCTAATTTTCGCTCTGTTGCATTCTGATGTGAGCTTGCATCTGTTTTTAATATTTTCCACCTCTGCATTTACTTCATAAAAAGTAGCCGTCGTAACATTAAAAACAGCGTATCGAGAATTATTTGCATAAAATTTCCAGCAACTGTTGTTAAATTAAATTCAATATAATTAGAGCGAAACTCTTGTGTTCGTAATTTACCCCATTTATACGCATTCATAATCATCAGCAGAGATACAATTTACAATCGTTTTATTTACCTGAATTCTTCCACACCAAAAAACAACTGCAGGAAAGAGGAACGAAAAATTTATGTCTGTGATTCAACTGTTGGCCGGTGAACGTTTTGCAGAGGGATTGGGTCACGACGATAGCCACATATTAAAAGATTTTCCGCTTAAGTCACGAGTTTTAACCTTCAGCCATGCAATGCTCGGAGTCTACCTTGCCAACCGTACCACAAGGCTATACTGGCTAATTAACATAGGCTGTCTTCTTTGCTTATTTGCTTGCTTGTTTGTTTGTTTGTTTCTTCAGCTTCACCTCATTGACACGTTAAAATTAACTGTAAACGATCTACTTTTCTACAGTTGTATTAACACTTTGAACCCTTAATTACTTGCTCTTTACATTTATCTTTAATTTGGTTTCAACTTTCTGTTTGCCTAATTTCAAGAAATAGGTTAAGCGAACATTTCTTGATGGAATTCTTTACAGTACAAATATGTAAAGTAGATGTTATGCTTTGTACTTTTCAAGTGATCTTCGAAAAAAAAATTACTTCCGCCCAATTTTCAGTACCAAGAAAATGCTTACTTTAAAGAAGTTTTTAAAGTAAAAAATAATTAAAAAGCAATGATTACGTCATGTGTCGCGTAAATATGATGTAATTTATGTTGCGAACGGCCATTCTGCTGAAAAATATACAAAGCTAAACAATT
Organism: Oxycera nigricornis; assembly: GCA_963942545.1. Lineage (NCBI taxonomy): Eukaryota > Metazoa > Arthropoda > Insecta > Diptera > Stratiomyidae > Oxycera > Oxycera nigricornis. The sequence goes on along the minus strand of OZ012659.1, from coordinate 109,804,611 downwards.
TTGTCGTCTACGTTACTTTGTCTTTTTCTAGTTCGGACCACATGCAAGGCTTCAAAAATTTAGATGGTCTGTTTAGATGATTTAAAAATAACAGACGGATGCTTTAAATACTTCAGCGCCTCAATGTCGTTGCGATCTTATGCGTGTCTCAGAATAAATAGATCATGCAGACAGTAGGGGCTAAACACGCACAGCACAATTATGAAAATTCGGGCATATGTTGGCAGCTGTAATTGAATGAAATGACTTTGTCCTCATTTCTTTTTTTGGTTTCAAATAAGGAAGCTTTGCGAAACCATGAAGCAAGACTGCATATTTTATCGGAATGGTAATATTTCTTGAATGGCAGATCTTAGAGTAGCTGAAAATAAGCAAGTCTATCTTGAGTTCATTCTATTTCAACAATTTTCTTTGGACCGTCTCAAAAGCCCCTAGAAAATTGAATCAAAAGTTTTGATCACGCCGAGTGAGATTGGCTAGGCTCTTCAATCCATTATTATCTAACTCCTTTTTCATGAATTTCTGTTAAGTAATCAACACTAAAACCACATGATGCGCCTTTACAGCTTCCTCATCCATTCGCCAAAGCACAACAAACAAAGTTCATCAGCTTTATTGCATCTTACAAATGCACTAAAAAACTGATAGAAATTGCGAAAACTGTTGTGACTGTATGGAATTCATGTGTCTAAAATACCATTGAAGATGCTCGTATATTTGCAACGTTATTTTCGTGCATTGCAAGAGATCTATCTTTAACTAGATTACCTCAAGTATCGGCGAATGAATACATGTTGTGAAAGTCTTGTGTACATAGTGTTCAAACAATTTAACGAAAACCGTGAACAAATGCGAAAACAAAACTACAAAAAGAATTCAAATTCCGTGCGCGCTTCACCCATCATGTGTAGAAATATTCAAAACCATAGGATTTTCATGTGGTAAAGCTTAGAAATATTGTACGAGTACATTGTTGCGGTGTAGCTCATCCATGGAAATATTTATAAAAGTGAAAGAAGTTGAAAAACGATGCACTGCTTTGTCGAAATTTGAAATTTTTATATATGGCCTTCATTGCTGTGCGTTTCCGAAAAAAAACTATAATAATGATAAATTTGATGTTCAAAAAGCAGATAGTTCACTGCTCATGTTACCAAACTCGAAACCGAGGAAGAGATCGCTGCTGGTGCTGAAGAGCTGCATAAATCTATGTACACAAGTGTATCTAGATATCTAGGTAGAAGTGCGCAAACGTTTCAGATGAGAGTAAATGCAAAATAACTGTCGAATGAATGCTTTGCTTGCGCTTTATACTTCGTTCCAAATGAAATACTGAATATTATTGATGTTGCGATTGACTGCAACGGAAAATTGAATGGAAACTTAGCCTATATGCCAATTGTTTAGTACGTGAACTTTGGCGCAAAGAAGAGAGAGTAGCTCATGCAATGATTTCGAAGTGAATCTTTGCATACATAAGAAATAAGCTGGCATATAGCGGTTAAGTAACAAACTCATTGCGCCCATCTTCGTATGGACGCTTGAAGAATGTGTTGTGTTCCCTCGATTTCTTGCGTGAGTAATTTTGAAGTCACAATCACTCCATGTGAACAGCCTAACGAAACACACTATCAACAAAAACTAAGAAAAACACATTGATTTTCGGATAGAATCGTCTTACAAACAGGTGTCTCAATAAAGATTTATATCATCATAGGATGATACGATTTAGTAAGGAAAAATCATTACTCACTTAGATGCATGCCTCTTTTATAGAAAAATAAATACAAGACAAATAAAAATCAATATTTTCAGAATATGGACCTTACGCCATAAACATAGGCAAAAAGTGTATCTATTCTCGAAAATTCGGATAGCGGTAAGGAGACAACGAGCAAAAATAAAAAAGTTATCAAATTATGTTTAATTTACATCAGCCCTGTCAAATAAATGTCATGCGGGTCAAATTTTATCCCGTGACGTTCTTTTCTGTGGCCCGCAAAACTTTAGCGATTCTCCTGTTGAAGCGTCCTAGAACTATAGGGTGTTAATTAAGTGGGAAGCGTGGTTTCGGGGTGACGGACGGCATGCTCTTCAGGTGCTGTCATTTACCATCCGCCACCAGACAGCACGACCACGATTAGGCTTATTGATGGATTAAGCTCATCATACTTCAACTAATTTTTATAATTATTTGTATTCGCGAAGTATAATGACTGTCAATTTTTAGTTCGTATGTGCCTACGTCGCACCAAAAAGCACACTAGTAGGCGAAAGTTGTCGACTAGACTAGGAGGTTCAAATCCTTACTAATGTATAGGGTGTTTTTTAGAAGCATAGAATCTTCCAAACAAATAAAACACAAACAAATTATTGAAATTGTCGTTTTTTGGTTTTATTAGCTCACAAATTTCATGACATTTAGTGTTTACAAGTTATTTCTGGTATACGACAATCGCGGCTGTGTCTTAGGAAGGCCATCCTGTTGGTCCCATTTTGCGCCGCTATTTCTAGCATATCCGGCCTTATTTTGCCAATAACGCGTCGAATGTTGGCTTCCAAGTGATCAATAGTTGCTGTTTTATCAGCATAGACAAGTGACTTGATGTACATACTATCCCAAAAATGAGTACAGTGGAATCCAATCTCATCATCTGGGCTGCCAGTTCACAGGTCTAATTCGTGAGATGATTCGTTCACGAAAGTTTCGGGCAATAAAGTAATGGTTTCACGCGCTGTCTGGAATGTTGAGTCATCATGTAGAAACCATTTGTCCCTCAGACAACTGACATTGATATTGGGAATCAAAAAATTACGAATTATCGCGATCGCTAATAACCCGAACGTTGGCTCCGTCTTCAGATTCGAAAAAGAAAGGACCAATTATGCCGTCGGCATGCAAACTATACATCGAATGTAATGGGGCTTGCAAAGTCTCTTAAGGACTATCCTCACACCAAAAACGGCAATTATGCTCTTTTACGAATCCATTAAGCCAGAAATGAACCTCATCGCTGATAATAATTTGACGCTAAAAATGCAGTTCAACTTCTAACTCACAAAAGTACGACGCAAACGATTGTCCAATGGCTTCAATTGCTGCACCAGTTGGATCTTATAGGGATTTATTCCAAGATCTTTCCTCAAAATTTTCCAAGTAGTAGACGGAAAGAGGCTAAGTTGTTGATCGATAAATTTGGATCCTCAGTCACACTAGACACTACCCTCTACAGCAGAAATAGCTGTCTCGGTACGCACTGACCGAGCTCGTGTTGAATGAACATTTTCCAATAGAGTATACGTGTACATGAATCTTTCCATCGTATTGCATATGAACTGTTTAGATCGACGATTATGAAAATCTCAAATTGGACGAAATAAATTTCCACTTGTTTGAAACGTTGTTATGGTGTTTGCATGGTAAATTGCCAAAGTAAATTAAACATAATATCAACATGACTACGAAATTTGATAGCTACAATGACAAATATCCCTATCGAAAGTTCTATATCTATAAAAAACATCCTATATAATACAAACAATAAACACATTTGATTCATCTTTTCATTAAATATGCTTTATTTCATCATTTATTTCCTACCTCTGATGTTGTTTGGGATAAATTTACTTACATACAATTGTTGACTACATGTTTAATTAATGAAAATACTCATAAAAAATGTTTATGATGAATTTCATTTTAAATATTGAAGTATGCTCGGCCACCAAGCTATTTTTAAATAAAATTCATGCAAACCTCCAAAATAAATTGAACAGCGCTGATTTACATGAAAATTTAATGAATTCAACTTCTTGAAGATGTAATATGGTTGAGGCGGGAAGAATATCATATTCAGATGTGTTTCTATTCCCGTTGAGTAACAATGAGAAAATTTGCATATTGTTTTATCTGGCAGAAGAGCATTTTCTTGAATAATTTCTTAAAACTTCATAAGCAGATGTTGGATTCACGATTTTCTCGTATTAATAGAACTTTTAAAATCACAAAACCTACTCTGTTGTTTGTTTGAATCGGTCGTAGTATTTTCAATGTCGCTGAAATGGATGAAGAGTTACTTGGAAGATTGTCAAAGATTTAGAAGATCGTCTTTAAAAAAAGAAACAATAATTTTAAACAATAACAATGCATTTTCCCACTGCAAGAGTGTTTGCAAATTTTCGAATGTTTTAAAATTCTTTATAAATAATTTAACTTTAAAAAAAGTGCACAAAGTTTGAACTTGATTTTCGTAATTTTTGTTTTCTTGACAGACTAAGTCCTGATTTAACGTACTTTTCCCGGAATTAACCATTAAAACACGGGCCTCTTAAGCCAGGGATACGAAGTGAGCTCGCACTTACGCCCCCATAAACGTACTAATCAGTAGTCCATAACTAGTATGAGTACTGCTTTTCCGAATACATGTTCCAGATCTCATCCAAAGCTTGCCTGGACTTCTTCATAATCCTTGGTGAGGATTCAGACCTATCATCCTTGCCGCTTCTTGGGTAACGGCACCCCTGTCGTAAACGCAACAGCACGCCAATGCACCACAATACAGATCCGATTACCGTGCTAACCACTTCCAAGCCGTATTATAAATGAAAGTACCCGCTAATGGGTGTACAACCACAGCCCCAAGTTTCAGCCTCCACAGGTTCCTCACCGACACCGGCAGAGACAAGTCCCTGGGGCCCAGGATCCCTTGGTACCAGTATACCCCTGGTGAGGTTTGGAGGAAGCACAGACACAACCTCTTCAATTGAGCCCCATTGCCAAGCTCCGGATTGATCGTCGTATTTTAGGGCTTATCATCGTTTCACAATATGCTACTCTAGTATTCGTGACAGCTTTACCTCTGCATCCTGTTGTAGGGATGTTGTTCTGAAAATTGGTCAGAATCCCTCCTCCTGTACACTGGCTTGGGACAGTTCTCAGAAGGAGAGCGGAGTGTGGTTTCTTGACAATCTTTGAAAAACCCATCGTACTAGGCGTTCATTTATGAATTTCTCATCTCAGACGATTTGATTTTATCACTAATTCTAATGTCGCTGACACTTTTAATCTCTAATAATGTTCTCTTTTCTCTTCTCCATACTTCTTCACAGGTTCGGCAAACCAGATCAGTAATTCCTCAAAATTGAATGTAGCTTTATGAGATCTTTGATCATTCTGAAGAACCATTTAACCGTTTATATAATGACAATGACGCTGGAAATCCCATAGATCTGGTTAAAAGTAAAATACCATAGCGTGGAAAACTGCTTCGAAGAGGTTACTGATGGGGGTGATCAATAAAAATGATGCTTTTCGGTTTTACGAGTCCAGCGACATTTGAATGTGACCAAATACCAAATTTAATGAAGATTTCCTGGTCTACAGTGTCTATTTTTAATGGGAATTGGTTTTCAGCTTAATCCGGGCACGCCTGAGATTTTTTATTAATGAAGTTAATTGTATTTTATGATTTGTAACGATTTAATGTCGTCTATCATATGCAGTTGGGTTTGTATAGGGCGTTGACTTTGAGAAGTATATGGTGGTACTTAAATATTTGATTTTTATTATGATGATTCAAAATTTCGTTTATCCTTTCTTTGAGGATTGCATGTTGGACATTTGTTGAAGTATTTATATTTCACCAAACCATTGAAGGTTTTTCAACCAACTGCAAGGCGATAAACAATGAGATAACTCCTATTAATTGATTCACTTTTGGTATCACGATTGCAATCACGGGGCAATCTGATTTAGTCATTATCTAGTTGTCATCCGTCGTTGCTTTCGAATTTGCAAAAGGGTTACTTTTGGCTTTAAGCTGACATATAGAGCCTATTTGACAAACGTTAACCAACATTGACAAACGTTAACCAAAAACAAGTAGTCAGGGTGGCTGGGAACATCTTTCTTCGTAGTATTGTATTCTTTCATCTTGCTTCCTTTTTGCCTCTCAGTATTTTCCTAGTCTTAATTTGTAATTTTTTCCTCTTAGTTTTGGAAGTTAACAAACTATTTTTTCGTCCTTAAATTCAGCGATCGTCCACATGGTGAAAAAATCTTTTTCCATTATTTTGCTAAACTGTTTCAGTGTATTTGGCTCTCTCGATCCTCCTTGAAAATGCAATTACTATCTAGCCAAATTGATTCACTACAACGAACCTAGTAGAGTTCGTCAACACATTCTTAGCTTATCATTTAAAAATTAGCGCCGTTTCCATTAAGGTGTTAGACACAGTTGATCACCAGTTTATTGCAGCAAACTTAGTAAAATTGTGGGTTTGATGCTTGCATATCTTGGTTTGGTTTCTCCCTCTACAATCTTTTGGGTTAACTGAGTGTGTGTTATTATCCTTTCCATTCTCCTTTCACTGTCACAAAATAATCATGTTCTTCTGATTTATATGAATGAACTCCACGATTTGAATACTAATTTTTCTTGTTGAATCGAAGGTAGAAAATGCTCATTCAAAATATATTTGTAAGCTGCCGCATTCATTGTCCCGTCAAAAAATGCCAGTTTTCAACTTCATAATGTGGACTATTAGCTGGGTGTTTAACTGTTGGAATGATGCGTTAGGCACTTTAGGGGTATACCTACTTTACAAGGCCAAAAAAGGTCAAGTTTACGAATTTATTGTGAAGCCCCTGTGATATATACCGGTATAAATCCTTTTCAATTCAATAAATAAAGCCTTGAATGGGAAGTGTGGTTTCGGCGTGACGGATGGCATCCTCTTCAGGTGCTGTCATTTGCCATCCGCCACGAGACAGCACGACCACGGTTAGGCTTGTTGATGGGTTAAGCTCGTTATATTTCAACTATTTTATTATTTGTATGCCCGAAGTATAACGACTGTCAATTGGTTTGTATATATGCCTACGTCGCTATTCTCTATATTATTCAGTTTTATCATGGGTTAGAACCTCCTAGTCTAGTCAACAATTTCGTCTTCTAGTGTGCTTTTGGTTAGCAACTCACTAACACTATTATTGCACATTAATGGAGGTTCCTGTTTCCAGGCTTATCGCCCGGTATATTATTAAATGGGAAGTGTGGTTTCGGGGTGACGGATGACATCCTCCAACTGGAAGACTTGCCTGAAATAGAAAAATCAGAAATATTATGGTTTTTTATGTAACTGACTATCGTGTGAACCAATAAAAAAATTTGGACAAAAAAATGGCGTCGGTTCAAAAAAAAGGTGTCCTAAAGTTGTCATTTTTTTGTAAATTAGTGGCTTAAAAAATATAAAAAATAAATATTATTAAGATGTTTGATATTCACACGATATTAGGAATAAGCTGTAAAAATTTCAAAAGGATCGGTTGAGTAGATTTTGAGAAATCACTGGCACCGTATCAAAAAAAGTAGTTTCGAGAAAAACGCAGTCAAAGCGCGCCAGCTGTATCCGACGCGCTCTCGAAAATATCGAAATAAATATTGATGTAATGTTCAGATCATCATGAAATTTTAACTGAGCATTACTGAATCCGTAAAAAAATCGATTTTTGTTGTTGTAAAGCAGGTATACCCATTAAACGCTTTCCAGGTCTACGCCTCGTGTACTACAAGCTATCGGATCCAAACAAATTAAGTTTACTTTCATCCGAATATATAATCACTCGCCAATCCGGATCAGTCCAATGCTCATGGTTTTTAGCCCATTCTAGGCGTTAAAAAAGGCATTTTCAAAGAAATTTATGCAGTTAAATGTTTCTCCGCAAGCCGTTTGCGTTCTGCATGAACACTTATTTGCTTTTGAGTTTCTTCTAAAAACTCATAGATTCTTATATTGTGTTTAAGATTCTTTAGTAATTGAACTTGATATGAATTAACGCTATTGTTTACAAATTTGATTGAGTGTTATTAATCCCTTTGAAGTCCATTGAGTCCCTATTGAACTTTTTAGTTTTAGAAATGCTAGAACTTATTTCTCAGAAAACGTTGATGCAAACTTTATTTTTGACACTATTTTTTAAGGGAAACCTTTGACTAACTGGGTAACTATATCAACAAGTTGGAATCTCTCATGCTTACTTTGATTGATTGAAAATGTATCCAAAAAATCTTCAGACTACTTGACACAATGGATATTAACACCAGACATGCAAACCTGACTGGTCAAAAGTTGAACGAATCCAAGCCCATAAATCTATCCATCTGTCGGTCTGTCCGTCTGTTTGTCTACTTGTCTGCTAGATTGTTAAATTCCCTAGATTATACTGGCTGTCAATTTTTCCAGGAACGCCTTAGAAGTGCAACATCTATCCGTACATGACCTTTTCTGTGGTTGCTATTCATACGTCTGACAATGTCTTGCTGCAAGCAATTGTATCTATAGATACTATCGCTGAGCCTGTGACACAGTGCTAACTGCCCAAGAAAATTAAATTTCGCGTCATGACACACTTTATAGTAGGTAGTAGGTGCACATTTGTGAAGTCATATTGGCTGCAGGCATAAGTGGATGTGGCACACATAATTGTGCAGAAGTTGTGGAGGTGCCACACTTGGTATACTCGTAATAGACACTGAATACGAAATTATGGACTTCTTTGAAAGCTCTTCGCTTATGGTGGCAATGGACTGGCATGCAATATTGTTCATGCAGTAAAGTGTTTGCTATAAAAAGGTATTCAGGGTAAAGTGGGATACGAGTGGAAAGAAACTTTATTGGGCTCTATCTACAGTGTGTTCCAGAAGAGAGTGTCTTTTAATTTTGTCTTCATGAGGAACCACACATTTTCAATGGGATTTGTATCTGGACTCTGCAACGGTCAGTCCAAGGTTTTTATCCCATTCTCTTCCTTTCAAGATGTATGAGGCGACTTTATTATTTGGAATTATTGTCTTGTTGGAGAATCTAGTCATCTTTTAGGGGTCCATACAGCGATTAAGCCGATTTCAACAACCCTTTTTGTATAAACTCAGCATGAACTTATCATTCAAATTTCTGGTGGAAGCCATCAACTTTCCGAATCATTTTTCAGAAAAACACTCACAAACACGCACCTTTGCTGGATGTTTGACGACACGTTGCAACAATCTCTTACCTCGTTTTGTCGAAACCTTCTTCCTGTAATTGAAATCAACAAAATATGGCTCATCGGCAGACATTACGTTACTTTAATCGCGGTCCAAATTATACTGTGCCCAACTCAATCTTATTTGTCCTTTTTTCTGTAAGTAGCAGTTTTAGGTTTAGGCTCCTGTTTTTGCTGCTAGATTCTTCTAGCCTGCATCTAGTTGTATTTATGAACACCCGTACTCCGTTTTTAATAAGTTTTTCTTTGACCCGTCGCAGACTTATCGTTAAATCGTTCGAATTTTTTTTATTCCATATGTAGTATAGTACTTCAAAAGTATTCACACCAAATTTGAAGTAAATTCAAGCAATATTACCGAAGATATAGAGATTTGAATACTGCGTGGTCGGTACGTGCGCTCTGCCTTACCTAGCGTATTATACGCGTGCAGCGGGTTCTACCGCATAAAATCAGCTCCTTTCTTTTTCATCAAACATTACAACATCAAAAGGATGCTGTGGCCATCGCGAATGAGGCGAACTAATTACTGTATGGACCTGGGATAGACGACTCGATGTACGTCGCTAAAAAATAACTTTAATTCATCAAATCAGGGTAAAAAAACTTTAAACGCATTTTTCTCGAAATTTTGTTTTTCCGTGCGGTAGGCAGGATTTCTCGAGAACGAATCGACCGATTTTGCTGAAACTTTGCACAGTTCCTTTGCATAGTATTGACTCGTGCGTGAACGAAGGGATTTTCATTCGGTCGAATAGTTTTTGTTTTATAGAAGAAAAAATATTTTACAAACGATGAGAATCGGAAAAATGCTAAAAAAAAAATGAGACGAAAATTCATTCAAACCCATTTAAAAACTTTAAATTTCATTTTTTTTAATTCTTTCGTTCAAGCGCGAGCCAAGGTCTTAATCTATAAGAAATTTTTTGAATTTTTGATTTGATGAACCTGCACCGAAATATTCTGCCTAACCCAAAAAAGGTTGAACGAGGAAAACTGCAGGAAAATTGACAATTTTTAATGTTTTTAGCCGAAAATATTTTTACAACTTCTTGAAATGCTAAACTTTAAGTGTGTAAATTTTAAATAAAATAGAATTTTGGTTTTTAAAAAACAATTTTTTGAAAAAGTTGTTTTTTTCCTTCAAGACCTATGTAACCCTTTAATGTCAGATTTTTTCTGAATATCTAAATGATAATTTTTTTTAAAAACCCTTTCAAGGCCAACATCCACATCACCGTGCTCTTTATACCTCGTAATTCACTTCTTTGCGTATGAAGCACTGGTTTTGGTATTTTTTGCTGCCCGTCTTACACTCATCCAGGGTCCTTCAGGATGGGTACCCAAAAAAATCAATTTCATTCCGTTTTCTTATAAACATCACTCACTTTTTAACCTGATGTCTTTATGGAAGATCAAGCTGTAACGACCAAATGAATCCAATGCGAAATCAGCAGTGGTATGTCATGCATAATTTTCCATACCACATAAGTGTTCGAACAGGTAGGAAGGAATTACTTGGGACACGTTATTCTAGAACACACCGTATATGCCATATTTGGGAGGGCGTTGACGTTAACTAGTGATGTTATGTAGTATGGGCTTAAATATCAATATCTTTTCTTATCGGCTTTTCAAACTGATTTGTTGAACAACAGAAAGCAGTGTTCTTGCTTCATTAGAATTACGATTTACTTCAAATCTATTATTATACAACTCCGAGTCTCGCTTAGTTTTTTTTTAAAGAAAATAATGAACCCATGACATATTACCACTGACGAATCCACATTTAACAATGATGAGCAATCAAACTTATATGAGCCGTGTTTTACCAACACATTGCGTTTTCGTCAGATAATAAGTCAAAGCAAAATTACATCGTGGCTGCATAATTATGAAGATAATCATGAAGAAAACAACGATGGCTATGACGGTGGCAAAGATCATACTTTTTGTAAGATTCAAACGACAAAAGTGTTGACGACAGCGATAACAACTCGAATTGCTCAAGTAATGAATAAATGAATGAATGCTATAGGAGCAGCAAATAAAACGATATACATATATACTCGTAAATAGCTAACTAGTGATATTGCCCATATAGTAGATAAACGAACATACTCACATACCTTTAAGATATTCTGGAGAAATCGTCAGATTCAAAGTAAAAATTGCATGTCGCTTGAAAGAGACTAGACTGGTATTCCAGTCTGGAATGTAAAGATTGCAAAAACGATGAGTGTGAGCTGAAAAACTGGAAAAACAAGATGAAAATTAATGGACATTTAATCTTTGCAAACATAGATAAGATTTTTGCATCATTGGGCTCGATATTGAATGTCGTATCGAGTATTTATCGAGTATCTTAACATATGATCGTAAAGAGGTTCTATTAACATTGTTCAAATAGTTAAAGATAGCATTTTAGTATTTATCAATACCAATGAAAAGAGAAGAATTATCGTGAGAAAGTTGATATTAAGTACTTGTATTTAAAAGTCGCTTGTAGTCTGCTGTCTTCTTAATTCATGAGAATAATCGTAATTTTTTTTCCTATTTACCACAAGAATATATGCTGTGCCACATTCTTTCAATATTTTCGATTAATCTTCTAGGTTTCCACTTACTAAAGTGGCTGTTTCTCTTAATCCACATCGTGTGTATCATACATTTTTTTCAGCCTCAATGGTAATCAATTTTACGACTTGTATGTCTTAATTTTCATGCTGACCTCCTTGTTCGATGCTGCCTGTCTAAGCAAGAGCATAAGAAAAAAAGCCTTTCCCTTGAACGGTTCGTTGTCTAGCAATGCTTAAGTGGATAATGTAATGCTGTGTGGAGGCGAAGAATTTTCTTCATTTCGAATTTCGGTAAAGTGTCACATTTCCAATGAATCGTTAACACTGAATTCAATTGATATAATCAACAAATGTATGTTGTATGACAATGTATGATAAACATTACGAAGCTAGGAATCTACTTTTAGAATTTTATTAGAGCGCAATTGTAACTAATGGACTAGTTTTGTTTTATATGGTTTTGAGTTTAGTAATAGAAAATTGGGATGTTGACACAAAAGAAATTCTAGCAATCTTTACGGCCAGAAACATGTTGTAGATATTGTGTTGTTATAGATATATTACATTTTTGAACAATCAAAACCAAAAAAATATTCAATCTTTTAATTTTTTGACGATAATTTTGATAAATTTCATAATATAAACTAAAATAATGCAGCAGTTTTATCGATGACATTTCAATAATACTTACCAAAACCCACTCCCGTGATTAGAGCATGTAGCGGTTCGAATTTATTCGCAATTACTAGGCTTAAGTATGGCAATAGCGGTTCAAAAATTTCATGTACCCCGAAACGTCCGAATGGAAAGTCGCTACCAAAAATATATAAAAGAAGAAAAACATCGTTGAAACTAGAGAAATATTTGAGTCGGATAATAAATAAAGTAATAAAAACTAACTACATACATATATTAAAAGGCAATTTATTACGTCATACGTATGGAAAAAATGAAGAAAATTAAAAAATGGTGCATTGTATCGAAAGTTTTAATGGTTCAAAAAATTCACAAAAACAGAAATTTTACTTAAGTCTTTTCAAATTTACCACCCTTATCTAAACTTTTTAAAAAAAGTTAAATTTTTTTTTCTGTTTTGTTTATCTATGTTTTTTTTTTATTTTTTGAGCGACCAACATGTCGTTTCAAAATCTTTGGAGAGTTCCATGATCCAATTTTGAATTTTAATACTATGTAAAAGAAATTCGGCATTTGTTCAATCGCTTTATTTGGTCGAGTTTTTGAAACATAAAGTCAGGACATAACTCTTTCTAGGGAGAACCTAGTGAATTTGAACGAATATTAAAACGTTTGATCAATACGTTTGCTCCGATCGCGGTTAGAACACGGAAGGAGGAGTATGGGGAGTATGGAAGACTGTATATGAAATTCTGAGAACATTGACGTGGAGTTGCGTTCTCAACCGAGTGGCGAGACCCCAGAATGGCAAGAGGTTTCGGTGGGCGTTGCTTCGACAATTAAGGTCACTAAACCTGCATTCATTAGGCAAACTGGTACTTCCATGTCTACATGAGAGGGCATCGGGTAGCCGCATCGTAGCTATCTCTTGACTAATGGAGAATCTTGAAGTTGAACTCTTTCCGGGTAGGCCTTTACGTAGTACACCTGGATTTTCTGTAAATCTGTAGATTGTACCTTCATAATTTATACAGAAAAATAAAATATATGACAAATATATGAACTAAAAAAGGTTTAAGGTACTATAACTTTCAAAAAATGGAAATATTTTTTTTTGCATTTTTCGACTCCTTAGAACTTCAAAAATGACCTCCAGAAAAATCTTTTCGAAATTCGAAAGTTTAATATATAAATGTCGACTTTGAGTGTGTGCGCGTTTTCGGCTCTTTTTAGGTGTTCGATCAGCTGTCGGCCGCGTAGCGAAATATCGTTTTCTTTTATATACGTTATATTTGCGACTTTATTGTATGTGTTCATTGTTTATTTAGACTTCTACATATCAGTTGTTTGTTTTTGAAAAATGTCTAATTTTTCATTTTTCACAAAATGTTTGTCAGCGGAATGGAACAAAAACTTTAAACACATTTTACGCAAAACTACGTTTTTTCACATGGCAGACAGATAATCTCCGGATCTAAAGAACCGATTTTCAAAAACTTTGTTGTGTTTTATTTGTTAAAGATTATTACACCGTAATCCACCAGAATATTAGCAAAAGCTTTAGAGAAAAAAATTTGGCGTTAAAAAAATTACGAAAAGACTGTCAATTTTTGATATTTTTTTCACAAGTCCGCCATTTTTTTAACTTATTTTTTTTTCTTGAAAACGATGGTGGATTACAATATAAGGGACCTTACTTTTTGAAGTGCCGTTTAAGTTTTTTGTTTCAGATCTACCAATCCATAGATTATCTGTCTGCCGTGTAGTAACGATTTTTTGAGAGAATAATTTCAGTGCCCTCTATAAAAGAGAATAATAAATAGAAAATAAAAATTATCCAATTTTGTGTTATTCAAATATGAAATAATACTATAAAAAAGATTCATGCCAATATAAAATAACGTTTCTGAGAAACAAATGCTTGAAAAATGGTCGTTTTTTCGCCTTCTAAATTGAACTGGTACCTCAAATATCCATAAAGCCATAAGTTTTTTTTGCTTTCAATTAACGAATTGTCGCACAAAGTGAATACTTATATTAGTTTTACAATGAAAGTTTTTATTATAAAATCAAGCTGATAAAATCATATATGCAGAAAAGATATTACGGCGAACGAAATGGATACCAAGTAACATTATCGTGTATTACGGTTAGTCAGTCTAATTTTTTACGTGAAATTAAGATGAGTTGCTGATAATTTTACTCAACAAACATTCAGTTTTTCTTCAGTTTTTGTAAAAACGAGACAAAAATAAAGGTTTAACACAAATCAAAAATTCAAAAATGACAGGAACAAGTCGTGTTCGCCAGTGTTTTATTTTTGATTTGAGGCTGGGATATGCCTTCCGAAATTTAAACTAATTTTTTTGTGTCTTGTTGCGCACTTATTAGTTATAGTGCTATGTGATAAAAATATAAATGCGGTCTCGGTCGGCTTAGGATTTCTCACGCCGGCTCCTCAAGAATAAAATCGAATTTCTCAGGTGGCTTTGACGAAGACATATGTGTTTCATGTTTGTTAAAACTCCGAAAAGAGAAATTCTAATTTTTTACACTAAACTTAATGATCCAAAAATAAAACTATTCGTCCAATTTTTCGATTTTATGTATTTTCTTCCAGAAGTTGTTCGCCCTAAAAATTAGATATAATTTATTTTGCAACAATCATAATCGAAATTCAATAAGTTGTTTGATTAGTCATAGGTCTGCTGTGAGCCAATCATCCAAACATGAATTCCAAAAATAGCAAGCAAAAATAGAGTTTCTCCTAATGACTTCCATCCAACTCTGAATCCAGATTCGATGCCAATTTAAAAAATTTCCATCACGACGAAAACGTGTAATCCAAAAAGAGTTTTGGCTGATTTTCGGCAAGTCATCTTCAATTCTGGCGCACCGTGTTGCCCTGCAATAGTAATAATTTGTGATTCGTCACAAGTTGCTTTCCGTTGTTCCCCCTATTATCAATTTTAGTACGCAAAATCATTCCGAAACTAAATTGACTTCTGGATGTTTCATTTTCGCTTGAATAAATTTTTTTGACCCCGCCATAAATACACACTCGCACGTGTGATTTTGTTATTCAACTGTAGTGTTAATAGAATTAGTCATGATGGGTTTCCTTATTAAAATTTGCATTTCGTTGTTCGAATAAAAAAAGAATATCTACACAGTGTATGTAGGTGGACTTGCTAATGCCTTGCATTTATGGCGGCAAAAAGTTAGAATCATTAGCATTGACGTCTTCTCAATTTGGAAATTGAAGGAATATATTTTTGGCGGTGTTCGGCATCAAATTATAGTCTGCTTCCACTTCAACCGTTTTGAGGAAAATCAAAATGAATTTGAAATATTTTTGGTTGTATCTTACTTCATTTCCAAACCATTTCAATAACCTTGCTTATAGACCATACACCTCCGGTGAATTTCTGATTTTTAGGTATGTTTCAGTTGTATCAAGGAAATTGTAATTTACCAAGAGTTTCATTCGGAAACCTTGTACAGTTTGAAATTGTTAATGAGTATTATCCTCAATTGTTCCACTTCAAAGCAAACAATTGTTGGTGTAGTTTGTTGGGTAGTGAAAATCATTTTATGGTGAATTTCTTTGTTGAATAAACTGAATAAGTGAGCTTTGAATAAATCATGAAATCTATTTTTGCATTGATTTTTGTAATAGATTTCAATAATTGCAAATTAATTCCCTCCCAAGGAACAATAGTCAATTTTGATTTTATTTCTATGAAATGTAAATTCACTTGCTTAACCAACATTTTATTGGAGGCTGTATGTCAACGGCAAAACGAAGTCAATGTACAATTTCTGATTAATCGCAAATTACCTCAACATTTTCGCATAGATCTATCTTGTTCATTGAATCTGTACTACGTTAACTATGGATTTTTTCAATATTTCGAACAACCTTTTAGGTTTCGTTCTGTCGTGAACCTTGTGCTTGGCAATTGGCGCAATCATCGTCTTGAATTAATGGAAATGTTCAAAAAGATACGCTTAGTATATATTTTCCAAAAGTAAAGCATAATTGACCCTAATTAAATCAAGATAGAGAATCGGAATAGCATTCAGTTTTATAAAAGACAGTACGAAAATGAGTACGAGGTAGGCGGACAGTTCTATTCTTCCCACCAAAAAAAGCGAATTGTTTTAAGATTTCAATTATATTGTAAGTATTATGAGGCTTTATTCTACGCGGACGTTTTGAATAGTACAAAGGATTTCTTTTTTGCGTTGAAACGGTGCGAAAATACATATTTTATGCAATTAGCTCTTGTATATAGACGAAACTGTCTTATTTAATTCGAGATGTATCTTACTGGAAAATACTACATTAAATTGGCCAATTTAGCGTGTGAATTTCTGTTTTTCGTTCAACTTAAATTATTATTATTTTTGGACACTATTTAGGGAAATGATAAACAATTCGTTGGTTTGTATGTTTACATCGTATAATGCCTTCTAGAAAATTATATAAAACATAGATGTAAGTAAAAATAGAGTAATTGCAAGTGTTTCTAATAGAAAACTGGTTGTAATATATCAAAAAATCGGAGAAAACAATTAAACCTTATTAACTACAGCTGTGTATATTGTTTGGGGTGTGCAACAAACAAATCATCTCTCCTTGACGATTTTCTCAACCATTCCGCGTTAGTTGACAAAAGCCCAACTGCTATACTTTCTATTGACATAATCTGCAAGAAGACAATGAGCTTCGTCTAAGAAAACGATTTTGCAACCAGAATCTAGGTACTTTACCAACTAATCTAAACGCGTCATTTTTGTCATTGTTGAAATGTCACGCACTTCAATAAAGCTTTTACATTGTCGACATATGGCGGCGAAAGCGATGTAATAAGATAATTGAAGGAAAACACTATAGAATGATGGAATAAAAGAATTTATTGGAGAATGACACTAAGTATACTAAAATTTACTACAAGAAAAATATAGCACCAGCCTTAAAACGAAAAAAGATGAAACGATACCGAGGAAGTTTCATGGTGACGAAATATTGAAATTGGGGTCTTTTAATCGTACACAGAATACGATTACAAAGAAAACATACAATAAAATAATTAAGCCTAAAGTTTAAAAGCTAAATGCCACTTTTAAAATGGTATTAATAAGATATCGATGCTTAGCATAAAGCAGAAAATACCTATCTGTGGTTTTCTGCAAAAAAATACCGTCAAATTGAGATTCAAACAAATTGGACTATTTCCACCCGATTCTAGAAGAAATATTTTTCGTAACAATCGCAATGTATACACGTTCCTATGAAAGAGAAAGCATGTATCAGTCTTCAATTGGTTCTATTCAATTTATTTTTCTAAATCGGGACAATGTATTTACAGTGTTCTTCAAAATGGACATGCATTCACAAAAGTTTCCCTATCTAATTATGGTCTAATAATCCTGTCTGGTCAATCTTCCTACCTTCTTGTCGAACATTTAAAAACAATAGCAATTTTTTTGTTAATTACCCATTAGTATTGAATCGTTTCTCCAATCACATTCGTCATTTTCATCAAATTCGATGACTGCTATATGTTTACCGAAACCCAGTATGCAGACCAAATCACAGACACACGTTCTTCGAACAACAAAACGTTTTTAACAAGCCATTTTCAAATTCTACATCACTTTATTTCAATCGATCAGAATGAAAAAGCATGCAAACATATTATTAACAATCTTTTCGTTGAATATCGTATTAAGCTTTTATATTTCACAAGAAATTGTTGAAAAATTAAATCACGAAATCACGACAAATTACAAATGTTTGGCGCGAGTCAACGACAATGTTTCAATGTTTGTTTGGTCTTTGAATCTCTGTTAATTGTATTAACCTCGAAATTAAGACAAGGTTTTTTTGGAAATCGACATAATTTTCAAACAATGAAACAATCAAATAAATGGTGTATTAGTAGACTTCATAGAGCTATGGAAAAATGTGTCGTTAAAGTTGACTTTTGTTTGTTGAGAATGGCGCGACGAATTGTTGCATGTTTTGAACGACATGAAATTGTTGTGTATTGAGAAATTTTTGAAAATGCAGTTCCGTTTTAATGTTTGATTGTTTAAGACAGTGTATCCACTTGTTGCCTGCCAATGTAATAAGTCCAAACTTTTTTAGTATGTTTCCATCTTTGAAGAGAGATTTGTGTTCTTCAGATGGACTTGCAGCTTGAATAAAATATTCAAATGTAATTGTAAAGATACAAACTTAATAGGATTGATCTTTGGTGCTCTATAAAACTGTAATCGTTAGAGTTTTTGATATTAATAAACGCTTTTTATGTAGTCTAGAAAACCTTACATGTATAAATAGCCTCAAATGCATTTCACTGCTTTAAATTTTATCCTTTATTCACGGCGCTTATTAAAAACTTTCTGGTAGTCTTTTCTTTTCTCATGTTTTTTAAAAAAAATGTTAAATGTTAAATTGTAGAGGCGAATCGATGATTCCGGCAAAAACTTTTAATATAGAACATGCTGAATTCTTCACTTTTAACTCTCTTTTTATTGCACAAAAGAGTGTTATTTCGACGTACTCTGACCAGGCAAATCCAGTTAATTGAAAAATGAAAACGTAACAATTTATGAATTTATATTTTCTTGATAATATCACATTAATTTTCATCGTATCTTACCACCGTAATTAATGGACTTTTATTTTTTATCTTTACAGGTAAGGAGCTGAAAATATTCATAGATTTTTGGACATAATAAGTCATGTTGCCGTCAAGTAAGATATACGATAGCAAGTATATACATATAAGTGGATAAAAGTTTTCTGCTTGGTACGTTTCAACGAAATACTTAATTTTGTTCAAAATCATGACAACTTTTGGAAAAATGTGAATCGCTTGGGTGGATTAGATAAAAAGTCAATTCAAGTGTATTCTTCTTAAATTTATCTACTAATAATAGCGGAATTAGTAAAAAATAATTTGTTCATGATTCCATCGAATTATTACTTAAGATTTTTTCTTTTTTTTTTTGGAAAGAATTATTGACTACAGAAAATATTAGCAGCTTTACTGAACAGTACAGAATAACTGTTTATTTTCAATTTATACATTTTAGATTCTCAGAATGATAGTTAATTCCGGAAAAGGAATAAACAACTTTAGTTTTAAGTTTCATTATAATTTAAATTCTAAACAACTATTCGCGTAGACCGATACGCTTCCGAATGTGTGAATATTTAAAGTTTGTCCAAAAAGGCTCACGATTCTTTGATGCACATGCAGCTGAAATTTGATTTTTATATCATTAATAATTTCTGACACATTTTTCTAATTCACCTCACAATTTTAAAACAAAATCCAGATTCAATAAAATTCGTTCAGAGTATCATGATTTATGTTCTTTGCACTGAATTTTAAAAAAATTTACTCGCAGACATTCAGTTTTTGCTTCATATTTGTAGCTGGTTTTGAAAATCTTGGGTTTTTTATCCAATTTTTCGATCTGGAAAAAAAAGCTCTTAAATGGTTAAACATAAATGTGGTATCTAAATTACTGATTGGTAAATGAAAATTGAATTTCACACTTAAAAAAAAGGTTAAAATTGTCACAAATATTAACTCAATATTCAAAGTAAGAATAATTTCGCTTTTCATGCGCCTATGAGAAATACATGATTGTCGTTTTCAATGAATTATTTTTATGCTCCTTGAAATGTTTCTCGGAAAAATGATAAGTTTTGAGAAACAGTGTATATAAGAGTAAAAGAGTACACATATGCTGGTCATGAACATGCAAGGGTCCGTAGTCGCTTCTGAAGAAACACATAAATTCTGAATCTGAGGAGCTACTAGTACAGAATATTTTGGAGAAACACATCTTACAATATCCAAAAATCTTTGATGGCTAGACTAAAAAAATAAGGAGAAGAATTCAATAAAAAAAAATTAGTCAGTTAAACTAATGAAATTAAGTGATTCCAAAATAAATAAAAAATAGAAAAAAATGTCTAATAAAGTATCACGAGCTATGACGGTTCACAAGGTTTTTCTTTTTCAATTTTTAGAAAATTAGTGTAGGTACTTTTTTATCACACTTTTTATCATTTATCGCGGTTGAACTTCTTAGGACATTATTATTGATCCACTGTTTTGTTTTCTAACAAAAACCACGCAAAAATTATATTTTCGCAAACAATAAAGTCTCAGTAAGATTTGATTGAGGAACCGATTTTGTTTGTTGCCAAGGCAGGCCATAAAACACTATAAATAATCCAAAAAAATGTTAACCTTTTGAACAGGCCAAGTGCATCTAACAATAAATATTTGCTAAGTTCATAAAAGTAAATGTCAATCAAGAGCAAGTGAAAATCCTATTTAGCACGAAATCAAACAAAAGTCTTGATTGCAATCGCAGCAAACTAAGCATGTTTAAAATGTATATATGTATCATGAAACAAATTTATAAACATTCATTCGCTTTGACTCCATTGAAGTTGTCTCGCCAATCATTAAGCAAATATATAAAAAAAAATCCCAGTCAAGACATTCAAATGCAATTACTGTCCACCAAGACTTTTATCGTTTAGGTGATTGGTCACTGCGCCATTTTGTCGGGGGAAAGGTGATAATCGCAACTGTTCTACGGCTACTTGGTTTTTTTACATTTAGCACAATTTATGTTTACTACAGTTATGGGAAATTAATGCAAATTACATGATGCCGTGGACCGGCACAAATGAGCTGAAAATAAATACAAGTTGCAAACAGATTTCCAAGACTTTAGCGGCAATGTTGCGTTTATTATGGTGGGAAGCAAGTCTGTAAAATCAAAGTGCTTAGCCGTAAATACAAAGTGACTGAGATTTTAGCCTTAAATAGGTGTGATGGCTGGAAGTTAGGTTTTTTCTTGTTCCAATCGTTCTTTTGATGAAGTTGAAATTGAATCTAATCCGTGTGTTTGTGCGTAGGAGGTTGCTCATTAATTAATTTTCTACGAAAACTGTATGCCATATATGTAGGACGTTTAAAAACGTGCAGACAATAAACATGGTTCCATATGGAAGTATGTTTGATGTCATTGTGGTGATATTTAAGGATTTCGGTTCCAAATCGGTTGCTATAACTAGCTTGTAAAATTAATATTGTTCCAGTCGGAGTGCATTGAGTTTTATTCCAATCCGGCCGTATAAGTCTTTATGATGTAATAAAATTCATCAACTGTGAAAACGCCTTTATCTTTATCGTCGATTAAAATATTTATTTATGAGAAAATTTCTACCATAATTTGTTTAATTCGATGCGCCCCAAATTGTCCAACAAAGTATCTCTTTTGCTCTTAATTGAAGTTTCTTGTATCCCGACCGCATCTATTCATCCAAGTTTCATTACCACCTTCATTATCATCATGCTGTGCATTGTTTTTATAATGTTTCCCTCACACATGAACTGCTCGGGAAAACACTTACTCCTGAACAAAAGCCAAATGAAATCGTTTCGCCTTCCTTTGAATTGCACACTGACTTAGTTTACACGTCAAGTGTCTCACCAAACATGAGAAAATGTTTAAATAAATGCATTTCTTATTTGCGACTGGTATAATTATTCGAGATGATTCTGGTGCCGCAACTAATCTAGTTGATGGATTCATAGAGGTGGAAGCAGCTCAAGAAAAGGCGTTCATTGTATGTTTCGAGGGAAATCTCAGCAAAAAAATAACATTGATGGAATGAAAGAAAATGGCAAGGTTTCTTGCTTGTCTAGCTATGAATTTGCTGATTTGAATTTAATTTGTAGTGAATGTGGAAAACGTGGACTTCACATGAATCATGGCATGATTGAAGATTAGTTGGACTTGAAGAAATACATATTAGTTGGGAAGAAGGAAGACTTTGTTATGGGAAAGTACAAGTAAAATATTAAAGTGCATGTGCTTTCAATCTCTCGAATCACTCTTTTAAAAGTTAGAAAACTAACCAACATAGCAAGAATGTTTTTAGTTTCAATAAATGGTTTAAAAGCCGGACAGGCCTAATGAAAATAGCACCTATCCGTGAATTGAAATAGATATATCCAACCTTATTTCGTTAAGGCAACGCTCCAGACCATTTCGTGTTCCGAATATTTTTGCCTTACCATTTGCTAGAACTGAAGTTTACTTCAATTCTACATTACTCCGTTTACCACGAACTTATGATAGTCTACAGCTTGGACCTTTTCCACCTTCTCTTGCTTCTTTTAAGCGTAACGTAGCAAACGTAATTTTTAGCTAATGGATTTATTTCACTTTTTTACTTAATCATTTAATTACTTTTTTTGATTTTTATTTACTTTGTTTTTTTTCTTTACATTTTATAATTGGAGTTAAACTCTGTTAAATGTGCTGAATAAATAATAATAAATAATAATAATTGCTTCATTCTGATTTGGGTTTCCAGCATTTATTCATTCGAATCATAAATTTGATATGAGATGCTTTCGTGGAAGCATCCTGTCGATTTTATTTGATATTTCCCGAGCTAATTTATTTTTATCTTATCAGTATCAGTCATATGTATTACCTATTATATGCCTATGTCATTGCAAAGATACCGTGGAGTCCAAATCGTTGATTTACATTCAAAAGACCATATCGCATAAACATTCGTTTTTGTATTTTCAATAAATACTTCCGGAATTTCAACAGAAATACTGAAAAAAATGACATCAAAACATGCAACATTCATTTTTACATATATGAAACATCTTCATATCTGATAATCCCAAAGAGCAATTAGTAATTTTTAGAACATTTTTACCATTCAACTATATATTACGGAAAAATGTGGCACAAGAATAGATAGAAAATCCGCACAGAGACTTGAATTTTCGATTTAATTGTTATCTCTAGAAACGTTAAAGCCACACATGTCTTTATCTCATATATGTATAAGAGTCATCTGCTTCCTTTACGGATTGCAATACCCCTTGCGTTGTGTAGTTTTTTTTTCATAGAAGGAAAGCAACTTCAGCCACTAAGAATGTAATTATCTTGCAGACAATTAATTGTTTCGCCAAATTGAAGCAGTCATTTGAAAAGAGATGAATGAGGTATTGTTGAATGTGCGGTTGATACGAGTCAATGCACTTATTTTTTTATAAATGGCTGCAGATATAATTTTAGCAGTATTTAACTGTTTATGGCTAAAAAGACAGAGATCTGGACGCAAATTTTAGCATTTAATATATGGAGTGTATCGGCAAAAATTGACCTTTAGAATTATGTCTCTTTAAGTGGTATTAATAGCTTCATCGAACTAAGTTTTTTCTTTTATTATAATATTTACTAACATTTACATAAAAATTCAATGAATTTTCATTTTTTCAAGGAAAAAAAAATTCGGACCTTTCCTTTAATTCTACGCATTAGGTTCTGTACAACGATGTCATCAACCACCTTATATGCGTTTCTCCACTTGTTTTGAAAATCCTTTTCGGTTTTAGCAATTTTGTTTGTTTTCTTTAATATTTTCTTCATTTCAGCCCAATATCCTTCGATAAGTCCGACTTCTGGACAGTTTGGAGGATTAGCTCCTTTCGGTACCACGAAGATGTTGTTGTCCTCATACCACTTCATTGTTGATCGAGCATAATAACTCGCCGCTAAATCTGGCCAAAATCCTACAGATGCATCGTGTTTCTCGATAAATGGTTTTAGTCGCTTCTCTAAATACTCTTCGATGTATACTGCTGAGTTGATGGTACCCTTCGGTACAACTTTCCCTGATCTGAGACCACATCAACATATTGCCTGCCAAATCATATACCGCTTGGGAAATTTGGTGCTAATTTTAGTTCCATGTTTAGAGCTTACACCACCCTTTGATCCTGCTGTATAGAAATCGTGACCAGGCTACTGTGCGAAAACGGCCCTCACATATGTTTCATCGTCCGAAACAACACAATCGAATTTGGTCAGGTAATCCTTGTATAGCTTTCGAGTCCGATTTTCCGCTTCTTTCTTCTTTTCCTCAGCTCGATCAGGTACTTTTTGGACTTTATATGATCTAAGATTATAATGCTTCTTAATCCTTTGAAGCATTGCGTTGGATGTTTCCACTTTTCGAGCCATATCTCGAATGGATGTGCTAGGGCTCTTCAAAAATTTCCTCTTTACCTTTCGTCTCAAATTTGTATCGGATGGACCTTTTCTTCTACCTGATCCAGACTTTCTAGCAACAGGTAGGCCCTTTTTGTACTTTATAATCGTCCGTTTCACTGTTGCAATCGACGAATTGGTCTCCTATGCCAATACCGAATATTTATGAAGAGAATTTTCCAGGTATTTGCACACAATTAAACTACGCACTTTTTCTTGATTTGATGATTTTTTTTCAAAAATGATCTTACAATACAAATGGATTAAACGTTCTTTTTTGTCGCATTTTATAGCTAACTTTACATATCTGATAAAGACTAAAACTTATCCCAAACAGGAGCTATGCAGGAAAAACTAAAGGTCAATTTTTTCCGATGCAGTCCTTAGATATGAAATGGTTTCATCAGAAATGATCCTTTCGGTTTTGATTGCGATACAAGTCTATTTTAAACTTCAATTATCAAAAATTCAATTAAAAATTCGTATCTTACTGATAAACAGTAATTGTGAAACTATAAATGAACTCTGATATGATTATTTTATAATTAGAATCAAGTAAAAAGTAATGTTGTTCTGCAATTTCCAGTGTCGATACTTCAACTAAGAATCTGGACTCTGCAGAAAATATTTTATTTGGAACTAACAAAATTGTTTCTATATCTAAAAAATCGTACAAGCTTTTCTCTGTTTTTCAATAATAGTCTTAACATTTTTTACGTTTTATTCTGATTTTACGTTGTTTTCTAAAATTATTTCTAATGGTATCCAACATAAAGCCTTTATTATTTTGGATCGAGGTTTCAAATTCCTGTAAATCTTTTTGAACATTCAATCGCGTCTTCCGATGATGTAATCCAAAAAAATATTTATCAATCATCGGTCCACGATGATTGTTGCTAATGAACTAAAAGGTGACATCTGATAAACTTTTATCCAATTGACTTGGTTTGTCTATGCAATGACTATTGTGGCGACAATAGATAAGTTACCTCATTATAAATCTCAATTTGAAATACCCAATGATTCTGTCATTCATAATATTAGTAATGGCAAATACAGTCATTTTTTTCCGGTTCTGTTGCGGCAGACCACTCATTAGCTCACAATAAATTGAAAACGTATTGCATTTCAATCTTGAATAGATAAACGGAATCTATTTTCGCGATTATTAAGATGGCAGATCATTTATCATCATTTGCTAATGGTAGATAAATCTCTGTTTCAAAAGATGTACATATAAGTTGAGATGTCCAAAATGAAACAAAACAAAAATGTTGATGCGCAATTTAAGCTAATTACGTATTATGCAATGCTAGATTATGTAGTCAAAAAATCTGAGACATTACTAACGACTGGCGGGCTAGTTGTACCATGTCTATTTGGAAGGTGCTAATGAGTTTGAACTCTAATCTTAAAATTGAAAAAAAAATTGCAAACAAGATTCCTTTTAAATTATTATTAAAAACCTACCAAATCTGATTGCTCATAACATAACCGTCGTTTGAAACGTTATGAAGATTGTGCTGGAATTGAAGTGCAGTATTATATCCATAATTTTTTATGTACCTTGGTAGTACATATCTCAACTTAAGCAAATAATACGATGCTGGATCAATTTTATTATTATTATTATTTTATTTATTTCAAACTGCATAAATTGAAGTTTTGTTTCAGTATCAGCAAAAATAAACAGAATATAATTCTGCACCTTGATAGAAAGAGGAACAACGTTCAAAATCGCTAGTTTGCAGATATACCCAATGTCAATATGGTACGTAATGTTAAAGTGGCCAATATCCTAGCATTTTTACTGAATAAGAATAAACAATTCTTTTCATAGTAAAAGTGTTAGTATACTTTGCAGTAAACCGACTAACTTGTCATGCACATCTCGACCTTCTCAAAACCCCGAAAAATAACGTTGGTCCTTTTTCCATCAACGTGCAAAAGCATACGTTTACAGAATATGCGTTACTCTAAAAGTTTTCATCATTCTTCAGCATATTGACCTTATCTTATCAATTATTTACTTTCGACAATTTGAAAGGATCACTTCCAGTTGACATTTAACTTGTTTTTCACTCTCGTAACGAGTTTCTGATTATATTTAAACTTTAATAAGTGTTGATGACTAACTGGTTTTCGCACTATCTGATATTACATTATCCATCAAAATCAACAAAAACAAACGTTGCAACTTTGCTGATGATGCGGTCCATTCAGTCAAACGTGGTGAATTTATTTGCATTTATGAAAATATTTGCATGCAAATGAGGATGTTTGTGATTATCCATATATATATTAAGCTTTGTTCTTTAGTAAATGTTTGTCAAATATCACTAAAAGCTGATCGATGTTTGTACACCTTAGTAAAGTAACACAAAAGATGATCTTTAAATTTTTTTTCTATTTAGTTTTACTGTTCTGCATGTGAAGTTGATATGATGTATCAATAGAAACTAATTGGAAGATCAACAATTAATTTGTTAAACAAACTGTAAATTGTCATTTAACACTTAAATTCGGTTTAAGATTTTGAAGAAAATAACTATATTTTCAGTCAGTACCGCATGAATTTAAAAATTATATCGATATTTTCCGTTATTTGCATTGGTTTTTGGTTGTTTTTGTAAAGTTTTAGATCCATAACCTCTACTTTTTCTTACCATAACTAAATTGATCCTATAAAGTCATCGGGATAGGTTGGTTGTAGTGGCAGCCCCTTTTATCCAAAGGTGGCTCACTTAGGCCACGAGAGGCCCATTGTGATACCACAGAATATAAGGACAGCACTAGAACCTGCGGGATGACGAGAACCATCCAGATTCTCGAATGAAGCTGGCTATGCAGCCAATGTCTGAATCAGCTACTTCCATGAGGTTGTATAGGAAGGGCGTGCCCAAGGTTTGCATGCGCATCCTTGACAGTGCTGTGTATTCGCACATAAAGTATTTGATTGTTTCTTTCTCTGATCTGCAACTTCGGCAGAAATCATTGAAAGGGACACCCAATCTTTCTGCATGTCTGCCTATCAGACAGTGTCCCGTCAGTACTGAAACGACGGAACTCCGGCTTTCACGGCTTATATTGAGAAGCCGCTTGGTGCGTTTGGAGCACAGTGCGTGCCAATTTGCCTGGTTGTGCTACAGCTTTCTTTGAGCAGCCAGGTCCTATTCGCAGCCTCCACGTAGTACTGCTTAAATCCTAGGTTTATGGAAGCTAGAGGTTGCCCAACTTCGGGGGTAAGTGTATACTCCTGAAGCTCGGTGCCAGCTCTCGCTAGGGCATCTGCTTCGCAGTTTACAGGTATATCACCATGCCCCGGTACCCAGCAGAGAATTACTTCACAGTGAAGCGACATCACGTCCAGTTGTGAGCGGCATTCCATAGCAATTTTAGATGAGGTATGTACGCTGGATAAGTGATTGGATAGCAGCTTGACTGTCAGAAAAGATGTTTAAATTTTTTATGAAAATTTTCTGATTTCTCAGCCAGTCTACTGCCTTATAAATCGCAATAACCTCTGTCTGAAAGACGCTGCAGTGGTCTGGTAATCGGAAGGATAGTTTCAGACCTAGCTGTTCTGAGAACACACCACAGCCAACTCTTCTATCCATTTTTGATCCATCAGTGTAGATGTCGACCGATTCCTGTATCCCACCTCTTTCTGTGGTCCAGTCTTCCTTACTCGGGATGACTGACCTGAAACCATGGTGAAAACATGGAATCGGAGATGCAAGGTCCACTTTCCCTGACTTTGGTCCATCTCTCCGTAGTATTGTGGAGTGACCAATGTTAGTTGGCTTTAAATAGAGCTATAAATTTTTTTTTGAGAGTCGATTTGTACAAACTACCAGAAAATTGGCTCGAAAATGATCGAATAGTATGAACGTTTTCCAAGACAATTAGCAACCAATGAAAGAATCTTTTTTCGATAATATTATATATTTTTATGACGCGAGTTTTAGCATTTCCGTAGCAAGAGTATTTAGAAATACATGGGAAGTTTTTGTTTTTACATCATCTCTATTCGCTGCAAGCAAATGTATTCATGTTTTGAAATAAAATATTTAACGATCAAAACCGTCATCACTGATTTTTAGGCTGAGACAGGTATAGGTATAGTCAATCTTAAATTTTTTTACCGATAATTTTTATCAGAATGAGTTATAGACCAGAGCGGATCTGTAAAAAAGACCTCCATTTGGCTATTAAGGGGGTCAATCTGAAAAAGTTATGGAATACTCGTATAATAATAGACTTATCCTCCCTCTCAAAAAAGTCGAAAACATTAATAAAAAAATCGAAACGTTTAAAAATTATAAAAAAATAAGTTCTACTTTTCTCACTCCTAACTTTAGAACGGTTCATTTTCGAGCAAAGTTGTGAAGAAATAAAAGTTGCGTAATTAAATTTTCCATAAGATATGATTGGTTAAAAAAATTTAATAAAATTTTGTCGCAAAATGGCAATAAATATTAAAAAAATTAAAAATTTTCTTTACTATTTAGAATGCACTTCATAATTCGTCTTGAAAATCTTTATAATATAATAAAATAGCAAACAAATTTTCATCAAAATCGATTCAGAAGATAGCGCATAACAATTTTGCAATCTAAATTTAATTAAAAAAAAATTGAATTTTTTTAAATGCAAGTCGGAAACTAAAGCTAATAGAAGTTTGGAATGTTTTACACATCTAAAACAGCACTTCACCTATCAAATGCGCTACAAAAGTGAAATCCGATTATTAAGGCGGCCTTAGGAATTTTTGCTAAATTCGGTAATAAACTTTAAAACAGTGCTGCGCGGGTGCGGATTCAGTCGGCGGAAACATTGTTAAACCAGACTGAATACGCAGCCGCCCAGAGTTTAGTTTAGAGTTTATTACCAAGTTTAGCAAAAATTCCTGCGGCCGCCATAAGAATCGGATTTTAAATTTCTCAAAAACAACGCTCAAAAGGAGGGATTAACTGTCGAGCGATTTGTTATTGACACCACGTGAAAGTGATGTATGCACAAGATGCTGAAAATTCAATCCTACACAAGATTGCCATACGCAACTTTTTGTGAGAGCCATGGTTTCCGTGATATAAGGGTGCCTTTTCTTCTTCTTTTCAATATGGCCTCCATAGGATTGGAGCTGCGACCCCAGAAACATGAACTTAAGCCAACATATTGCAATAAAAATCTGCCTTCCAGCTCAAAATGCACGGTTAAACGACAATTTGACTGGACTAAATAAGTTTAGGCTGACGAAATGACCAACGCTACACACACAGTTTCCGGTAATGAGAATGGCTGGTGCGAACCACGATCGTCAACTATGTTATTGGAAACAAATATAACCTGAAGGAGTCCGAATTTCAACATAAAATGGAGTTTGGCGTGGTTGAATCAGTAAGAAATTGAGTCTTTGTCAATTATTTGAGCGTTTTGTTGCTGTTGTTATTTAACATCTTATAATCGAGTGATTTTTTTTTCAAATTGCAAACCAAAGTTCTAAATTAAGTGGAAATTAGTGACTAGGCAAAAGCAAACCACCGAATTGAGTGAGCTTGTCAGCAATCACTACCACTAATTCATCGGTTCGACACTTAATGTCCGTTACCTGAACTTCCTGTAAGTCTTCGAATGTTAAAGACAAGAGGCCTTTAACCCCTTCAGAGTCCAATTAATTTCAAATAGATCGATTGTATGTCATTGATAAAAATGACTCTGCTATTTTGAAGTCATGCGTGAATCGACATTTTTTTTAAAGATAGATTTTATTTTATTTCCAGACTATGTAAACCATATCATGTAATTAAGCGTATTCAAAAAATAATCAATGCATAAAGTGTAGTTCTCAATAATATTATAATTTTAGTCTATTTAACGTTTGAAACTGCTAATTTGTAGCATTTTTGTTGCAGAATGCCAGTTGTGGTAAAGTATTAATTTTTCGTTGTCAATCATTTCTGTTCTAATTCTTCTTTCATTGAATCAACATCGAAATGAAAATCTTATGATAAATAGCCGACAATTAAAATAGATCAAATGGGTTTGTACTAGCTTCAACCATTTGGAAATTTTTTATTTCTTTGTTGGTTCTAACTGTGCATAGCAAGCATCTTTAACGCTTATGATGCTAATTGTATGTATACCAGTGAAATTTTTTCCATAGAGTTTGAATAATTTCAATTACATGTATTCGTCGCACTTGAAACGTTAACCTAGCTTTCTAAATAAATAGTCTAACATCATGCAAAAAACAATTAATTACCAGAACATATATACACTACCTCTAACAGCATCCTCGCCTCATTCTTTCGCAAGCATTATTCACGATTTATTTTGTTGAGTTTCCAGTAGTGTCTGTTCCGCATAATGTCCGTTGCTGTTGTTTCTCCATAACAATTAAAATTATCCGTTAAATATGAATGCTAATGGAGTTTGCAGCAGTGAATTTCCAATTTTCGAAATAATATTCAATAATTTATTCGAATTTGGAAGTTTTATTTGATTTTACCTGGCGTCGCTTTGTTGGGTCAATCCGTGGTGCAATCTTTCGATTTGGTTTTCACACTGCCGCAAACAAAAGGCATTAGCATAAATGTACTTGCAAATGGCGATGAAAATTAGAAATGGATTTGGAAATATTGTGCGCTTGCCATTGGGAAAACGATTTGAAAAAGCGTTAATCGGAAAACCATGGATTAATGGGAAATATCAATTAGCCGTTGTAGCTATTGATGATTGAAAGCTAAAAGGCATGAGAAGTTAAAATTGTGAATGAACGAAATGGAGTAAAGAGGGCAGGCTTTGATGCGCTTGAATTAAAATTGGTTGCATTAAATACAGGTTTTGCATAGTTTTACGAAAGTGAAAATTGCATATTGCCTGATTATTAACGACGTTCGTTGAACGTTTTTGACCTTAATTGCCCCAAGAGTTTCTTGCTGATGAGTACATTCTCAAGAAATCAATTATAAGCATGTAATCTGCTATCATAGTTCAATGCATCCTTTCACCTGGCTCGATATTTTCCCTGCCTACTGCCAAGAATCTGTCCGTCGTCAAATCTGCAGTGCGTCTATCGATTGTTCGGTTGAAATCATAAATACTTTCATGGAATTTTCAACTTGATTTCATACGATCCATTCAGCAATGTTTACCCGCAGCGATGTGAATTTCTAGAACAGATGGCAGTGCTACCAAGATCGCCAGCTCTCATGGTAACCGAAAACCGTTCTTGTCGCAAAAACACAAGACACCAAGTCATCTCAGTGATTACGTGCGCATGCCCACTTTCCATTCATTCAATTTTCACCGCATCCACTGAAGGTTTTCAAATGAGGCCTCCTAGAATACCATAACAACAGTCACCTACATTCATAATTATTTTTACTAAACATACTTAGCAAGCTTAGCAAAACCCAAAACAAAAAAGTGCGTATCTAAATCTGAAGCATTTTGACTGGCTGAGGCGGGCAGACGGTAATATGGGGACAGTGTAGCATTGTGATACGACGACGACAAGTAATCAAAATCTTGGTCACCTTCGAAGTATCAAATGTTGTAATTTAATACTTCACATGTGGAGGTGCATTCTGGTATACGCCATGGCGACATGTTAACAGGGCTTATTATATGTCTGTCAAAAAGAAAAGTCATGGTAGTAGTATAATTAGGTGAACATGTAGAGCTTTGCCAAAACAATATGCGAGCAAACGATGGAATGTAAGTTAATTATGTATTTAGAATGAAACAAAACCAAGCAGATAAACAAAATCAAGCAGCTGTTATGATAGTACGTGTCTGTCTCATATTTAAAGCAAATTGACGGTTTTGAACTAACTGACTAAATAGAAAATATGTATGTAAAAATCTTCAAATGCTCAGTAATACTAACCAAGTCTCTTCTAGACAATTCATATTCACATCGAAGCGAGCCCTGAACCTATTAAGTAGCCCAATTTGGCATTGCTCCACAGATTTGTGGTACTGTAAAATCCTATGGTATTAGTTTTAAGCCTAACATAATGTCGCATTGCAATCCATTTTTTTAAAAGAATTCTTAGATTTCGTCTAAACATAGTTTATATTTCTATTAAGTACATAATACTACACGATTAGTTCGTAATAATAAATTTGAATAAACGTTCACCAAAATATTTCCATCTAGAATGCAAGGAAATGATAATTTTGATGACCATACTTGCAAGCAGTTTGCAAGTGTAAGTCAAACTGAAGTTCTATTCAGAAGAATGATCACAAATACATTGCTAAAATCATAGAACTGTCTATGGGTAATGGCAACACTATTTTAGATGAATGAAATAATGTGAATGCGAATGATATCGCAACGGAAATTCTAGTCACCTTCACCTCATGTACGTTTAGTCTCGGAGGCAAGGCAACTGACCCTTTTGTCGTGCAGACTAATTTGGGTTTGCCTCTACCTAGGTAGAGGTGCGATGGCTGCTGGCAGGCCAGCTCAGTTTGTTGCGTACCTCTAGTTTAGGCCCCTGAATTACATTTGAAGAGATTCAGCCATCTAAAAATACCCGAGTACGAATTTCGCCAAAAACAAAACTAAAATACTTTTAAGGTGAGCTATATCTCCTACGTTAATTTACTCAAAAATTCTCGCACGCAAACCGAGCCAAGAACGTGTTCCAAGCCTGCCTGGCGATACTAAAAGTCCTTTACTTTATCCTAATTGAAACTTCGTCTAAAACCCGATTTTAGCACACAAAAAAATTAGGAAAACGATAAGTTACCACGCGGAATAATCTCTCGAGCGGCCGCGCTACTTCCGAAAGAAAAACGAGCTTCAATAGAGCTCGCCAGGTACAGATGACACTGCTCGGGCCCGCCCTACCATGGCCTATGGCTTGCGTCTCCGCTTGTAATTTGCGCGCTGGGCCCACCACACTTACCTCCAGCCAGGGTTGAGGGTTGAGCCTTTACATGGTGAAAATTGTCATGGAAGGGACAACCCTTTAAGGAAACCCAAGTGTAGTGTTCTTGTCCATCTTAATTTTTCTAAGCATAAAACCATAAATTCAAGTATATTGTTACTATCTTGGTTATAATAGTGCAGAAACAATACTAAATCATACAAAGAAAGCAAGAAAACGAAACAAGGTAATTCAAAACAAAATTGAAATGAAAGGAACGAATAAAAAGGGAAAAACCTCACTCTTATTTTCACGGCTGATGACGAGCGTTCTCAATCGCTGGTGCTACATGAATGTGTCATTCATTCTAAAAAAAAATGTGTAATTATTCTGTGTTACGAGAGAAAACTAATGTTTTTAGGGGCCATCCATATACTACGTAACAATCCAAGGAGGGTGAGGGGTCATTTGAAAATGTTACTAAGTGTTACATGGAGGAATGGGATCTAGCAAATTGCTATGTACCAAAATTTAAAATTAGTTCAAATAATTTTTTTCATAACACTAAATCATAAATTCAAATTTTAATTTTATTTGCCGCCCCTCAAATTATCAGCAGGCGCGATAAACAAAATTTAGAGACATTGTTAATGGTTTGTGATTTAAATATTCAAAAGTCTGAGTAAGTGACTAATTTGTCATTTAATAAGGGGTAGGGATAAGTCTTTGAAAATATTACTAAGTGTTATATGGGAGAGGGGGAGTTCAA